>WELB01000006.1:419510-437890 GCA_009602725.1 Spirogloea muscicola | reverse complement strand
GCCTGCCGCGGCGGGCGGGCCGCGGGCGTGGCGGCGCGGCGGCGGCGACGGCGTGGGACCTTCACGCGATGCTGGCGGTCGGCGTCGGCCTCCCGTGCACGGTCATGGAGTGCGGCGACGTGATCTACCGCGCCACGCTGCCGGTAACCCGGCCCATAACTCTCACCTGCACCGCAATTATCGCCTCAAGGTCTGTTTCGGGGACTAATTGCGCCCTGCCTAGCTGCCTAGCCTGTGGCTCCGTCATATCGTCATTAACACCCTCTGTAAGCACCTGGCTGGCATTTACAGCCGCTCCATTAATATCAATAGCCGCATAATTTATCGGTTAATTCCCGCTAACCGCTCTCCCCTTGGCTGCCAGGCGAGGGAGCCGTTCCACCTCACGGCCGGCGGCGCGGCGCTGGCGGCGCTGGCCGCGGGCTACCTGTGGGCCACGCCAGGCGTCGCGCCGGGCTTCTGGGACATGTTCCTCCTCGGCCCGCTGGACAACCGCCTCCGCCCGTCCTACCGCAAGGTCCTGCTCTCGCCCCATTCATCTCATTTCCCTCATTTCCCTCATTTCCCTCATTTCCCATTGCATCCACCATTCCCACCTTCATAACCATTCGTGCCGCTTAAGTGCCTGTTTTATAACAGGCGGCCTTGCCCGCCTTACCAGCCGCGCACGCATCATCCAGCTTCGAAGCTTAGCCCTCCTCTATCATTGGGGTCCTAAGAGCGCCCTGTTTGCCTAGTCTGTGGCTCCGCTGATATGGTCATGTACACCCTCTGTAAGCACCTGGCTGGCTTTTACAGCCGCTCTTCTGATATATCAGCAGCCGCATTCTCTTCTGGGAGCTCTCGCCTCCCGGGTCCCACCTTCCCCCATCCTTTGGACCGTCACCGGATGCTCTTGGCTCTTCTGCTGCTGCTTCCGGTCAACACGTCATCCCAACGCCACGGCTGCTCTGGCCGTTGTCTTCCGCCCTGGAGGCGCTGATGCCGCTGGCCGATGTCCATTTCGGCCCCTGCAGGAGGACTTTGTGCTGGGCAAGAAGCTCGGCGAGGGCGGTTACGGCACCGTGTACAAGGCGACGTTCGCGAACCCGCCCCCTGGCAAGGTTCGGGCTGCTCCCCTCCGCTCCTGCCGCTGCTCCTGTTCCACTTGTCGAGAGGAAGAGTCATGCCCTCCTTGCCTTCGCGCAGCCAAAGGAGCTGGTGGTGAAACGGGCTAACGAATTCGGCGCGGTGGAGATATGGATGAACGAGCGTGTGCGCCGCGCGTGCGCCAGCTCCTGCGCCGACTATATCTACGGCTTTCTGGAGGTTGCAACCCCACCTGCCTTCCCTCCCTCCCTCCTCCCTCTGTGCACCTGCAACATTTGTCACCGCCTCTCACGCTCCCTCATACCTCCACCACACATTCTTGTGTATACCTGCCTTATCCTTGCGCGGACCTCTGGCCGCTGCTGACGGACGGGCGATGATGACAACGCAGCCAACCAAGGGGCGTAACGACGAGTTCTGGCTGGTCTGGAAGTACGAGGGCGACCTCACGCTCGCTTCCGTGCTCAACCAGAAGGACTTTCCCTACAATGTGCGTTTGCCGTCGCTGACCCCTTCCTCCTCCTATCTCGACAGGGATACCATCCTCCCTCCTCCTCATCTTCACCGTCTGCCCCTCCCTCCTCTCTCAGGGGGCCCCCTCCTCCCTCCCTGTACTCGTCCCCCCTGATGCTCTCTCCCTCCTCTCCTCACCTCATCATCCTCTCGCCTACCCCCTCCTCCTACTTCACCCCATGTACTCGCTCTTTGGTTCTCTACCTTGTCTCGGTTCACCTCAACCCCAACCCACTTGGCTGCCTCCTTCCCTCCTCTAGCATCTCCGCTCTTTACTGTTTTGCAGATCTTCATACTACTGCTAGTCTCCTTGCCCTTATCCTACACTGATTTAAAAGCACAGGGGTAAATTTCGTAAGAGTAGCGTAAGAGGACGGAGTGATGGGGAGGGGATGCACCGTGCACAGCAGCTTGCCTACAGGGTTCAAGCTGGGCGTACTGTATTGGGCAGGTCACATGCTGTTGGTGCGCAGGTGGAGGCAGCAGTGCTGGGGCGCGCGCAGGCGTCGCCGCGCGGCAAGGCGCGGGAGCTGGCCGTCGTGCGGGAGCTTATGCGGCAGATCCTCGCCAACCTCGCGCGCTTGCACGCCACAGGCATCGTCCACCGGGACATCAAGCCCCAGAATATCATCCTCTGCCAGGGTGCTTGCCCCCACCTCCTTCTTCCCTCCCTCCCCTTCTTACATGTCCACTTACTCCTGCCCTCTCTCTTTCTCTGTTCCTTTATTGTCTCCGCCCCCCTCTCTAGTCTCCTTCTCAGCCCTCATGAGTAATTTGTATGCTTGTATAGAAATTCGTCAATGTATCCTTATTATACAACAAGCAATCTCCCTCTTACCTTCATTAGTTTCCCTCTTATCTTCAACTAAAGACCAGTGAAGTTGATATACACAACATTGATATACGCAACACTTGCCATCAGCTCTCCTTACCCCTCCTTTTCACCACTCTACGTCCCCCTCGATCATAGTGCCATGATCGCACTTCCCTTCATCCCTTTCGCTCTTTTCTTTCACTGACTTGGCAATGGTGGGTACGCGCGGGGTCCGGCGCTTTGACAGAGACGGGCGCGCTGAAGATCATCGACCTAGGCGCAGCTGCAGATCTGCGCGTTGGAATCAATTATGTTCCTCGCGAGTTCCTATTGGACCCCAGGTGGTTAATGCTCTCTTTTAATGCTCTCTCTCTTATACCCTCACTCCCCACCTCTCACTCTCTCTTCCCCCTGCTTCCCTTCCCACCCTCAATCCCTCCCCCCTTCCTTACCCCCTATCTGTGTGTCTGTGCCTCTTAGTGTGTATGTCTCAGCCCTTGGCTCACACCCGCTTGCCACGTTCTTGCCCTCTTCCTGTCCTCCTCCTCTGCCTCCCCCACCATACTGTCTCCTATCCCACTTATCTCCTCCTCCTTTTTGCTCCTCACCCCTCGTGCTCGCTGCATGCGCCCCTCCTTAGGCAATCTGCCAATCCCCTCTCCATCTCTCTTGAGCTGCCTCGCGCCGCTGTGTCCGCAGGTATGCTGCGCCAGAGCAGTACATCATGAGCACCCAGACGCCGGCGGCGCCGCCGCCAGCCGTGGCCACCGCCCTCTCCCCAGTCCTCTGGCAGGTATGTTTCACAAAATAGCTCCACCTTCCGCCTCCCTTCTTCATTGCAATTGATGCTGGGTTGTCGCGTTTGGCACTGAGAGCCACGACGTGTAGTGCTGATCAGCAGCGCTTGCTGTGCCTGGGACGCTGCCCAGATGAACATTCCTGACCGCTTTGACGTCTACAGCGCGGGTCTCATCCTGTTGCAGATGGTATGCTTTCCTGCTTCTGCTTTCTCTTCGCTGCTGTCCATTGTTCCCTCTCCCCCTACCTCCTCCCCCCTGGCATCTCCTTGTCCTACCCAGTACATCACCTCTAACTCTGGACCTGCATTTTCTCCTCCTCCTCTTCCATCTCCTCTCCCCCCCTCCTTCCCCTTCCCTCATCCAAGCCCTGTCGACGCTCTAAATACCCTCTCCTTGTCCTTCCTTCACTCATTCCTCCCTGCTTTCTCCTGCCTTCCCTCCCCATTCCCCCCCCCCCTTTTTACTCCTTCAGATTCTCCCTCCTTATGCCAATGTCTGAACAGGATTGTCTCTGCTTGCAAATGTTGCGCGCCGTGCCTGCAGGTCTTCCCGTCGCTGCGGTCAGACAGTGCGCTGATACAGTTCAACCGGCAGTTCAAACGGTGCAACTATGACCTCGCAGTGTGGCGCGAGGCCTGCGAGAAGCGCGCCGGTGCTGACATGCAGCACGGCTTCGAGCTGCTCGAGGCCGACGGCGGCGCCGGTTGGGACCTCCTCCAGTCGATGATGCGCTTTAAGGGCCGCCAGCGGGTACCTGGCCACTCTCCTACCCTTTCTTCGTCTTCCCTCCCTCCCCCTCCGCTCCTTGCCTCTGCGAGCACTCTGCCATCCTCCTCCTTCCATTTCTTGCTCCCCCTCTCCTTCCTTCCTCCCCCCTCCTTTAATAATCCTTGTCCACTTTCGATGTGATCCATCTTCGCTGGCCCCCCTCCTCATCCTCCTCTCTTGTGCCACCCTTTCCTCTCCTCCCTGACTCGTCTCCTCGTTTTCGGGGGCTGCTGCCGCAGGTGAGTGCGGGGTTGGCGCTGGCACATCCGTTCCTGGCGCCAGGCGGGTTGCCGCTGCTGCAGGCGGTGCGGGTGGCGGTGCTGCGCCTGCTGCAGCGCGACAACACTGCTTTCACGCAGAGGATGCTTGGCTACCTTTCCAAGTCTGGCGAAACAGGCGCCATGAGCGAGGCCCAACTCCAGAGCCTCCGCGTAATTCCCGCCCCTCAGCCTCCTCCTCTTCCTGCTCTCCTCCTCCACAGCTCCTCCTCTTACCTTCCTGACTTTCCTCGTCGTCACATCTCTTCTAACTTGCACCGTCCGTTGTCGTATTTCTCTGCTGATATACTATCATGAGAACCCTATGCCTCATCCTTTTCCTCTTCTGATGCTCATTCAGCAGTCAACTTGCTTGTGCTGATGCTGGGCCCTTTGGCAATCTGTGCCATGCGCCACAGCAGCGGGAGCGGAAGGCGCGCAAGTCGACGCTGCAGCGCAACGCGCTTGCATCGGCGCTCCGCATCAAGCGCAAGCTCGAGCGCACCGCCTCCAGCAGCCTCGACTCCCTCACTAGTGAGTAGCTCGCACCTCCCCAAATAGCAGGAGCTAACGCTAATGCTGGCGCTCTGGTATTGACGTTAATGCCAATACCAGCATTGCCAATCAGCAGTCATCACCGCCATCTATGTCAATGCTAGAAGTGGTGCAGAACTCACAATGACCTCAGGCACAAATGCAATGTTTGCCGGTGTTACAGCTGGTAATGCCAAGCCAAACAACTGGTGGAACCGCTGGGAATCATGAGTGCCGGGCACTTGGGCAGCTGGCCTTGACCAGCAGGTCTACTATGTAGCTGCTTCTGCACCCACCATCGCCATCACCACTGCTGGCGACGCCACTACCATCATTCCTACTTTTGTCGAGGAAGCATTGTTTGCCTCGGCCCGTTGCTCATCGGACTCTGCTTTCATTACCACAAGAACTAGGCTTGAACATTAGTTCCTCCTCCTCACCACTTGCTTCCACATCTGCTGCTGCTCTGCTCTTGCAGTCATTGCAGGAAGTACAGTTACCCACTCCAGACCACCTAGAGGTGGTCTAGTGGTACACCAGCTTGTGAAATACAACCCCCACGTCACTGCTTGAGAACTTCCGAATTTTATCTGGGTGCTTCCAATGAGCTCTGACTTCAGTAAATTAATTGCTCATAGCAGCGGTGGCCTGCCCCTGCTTCCCCGAATTTGCAGGCTCCTGTGCCTTCGGCCTCTGCAGGTCTGCAGGCCAACAAGGGGACTTATTGGCATATATTGTGCACACCAGCCTCCCTCTATGCTCCGCCAACAGGAAAGGCGAGTTTGTGTAAGAATTAGCGAGAGCAGGGGCTGCAGTCAGAGAGTCCTGCACAATGTTGGTAAGGGCGATGGTGGAATTTAGAGTTAAGGGGCTGGGTCTGGGGTACAGGTGCGGGACGTCTATCATTCTTGTCCCGACTCCTTGGCCAGCTTCTCGGCCTTCTCGACAACTTCCTCAATGGGCCCAACCATGTAGAACGCCTGCTCTGGGAGGTCGTCGTACTTCCCCTCCAGCACACCCTGCAGCAGGACCTCAGTGCCACTGATAAGCAAGGCAACAGGCCTGAGCGACTCCTACACCCTTGAGAGGCTACTATTGGACAACTGGGACAACTTTGCACATGTCGCTATGCACCTAATACATCTCTGCTTAGCCTTGAATCAATAACGCATGCACCGATGTCTGTGCAATCAATGGCAAGGAGCTCGGAAGATCACATTGGGCCAGACATTTTACCTGGAAACTCTTTATTGACTCCTTCACATCAACATACTTGCCCGGTGACCCAGTAAAGACCTCCGCAACGTGGAAGGGCTGGCTCAGGAAGCGCTGGATCTTCCGTGCACGGGCGACTGTGAGCTTGTCGTCCTCACTGAGCTCGTCCATTCCGAGAATGGCAATAATATCTTGAAGGTTCTTGTAGTCCTGCAGGATTTTCTGCACACCACGGGCGGTGTTGTAGTGCTCAAGCCCAAGGATGGAGGGGGAGAGCATACGGGAGGTGGAGTCGAGAGGGTCCACTGCTGGGTAGATACCGAGCTCAGATATCTGCATAATGGTCATAGACAACCAGAACCTTCAATAAGATAAGAGCTCATTGTTGTTCTTGGATTACAAGTGGGATTCCCAGATGAAATATACCTACTTGTTACCCATTCACACAATTGCCCTTCTTGTTAGACCCCAACTTCTCCCAACTGCTTGGGGATACAAGTTCCAAGATCAGCACTGGTCTAGACAACACAGCCGTGCTCTGTCAAGCACCCAATTTTAAGCAGCATACCGAGCGAGACAGCACAGTGGTGGCATCCAGATGGGCGAATGTAGTGGCCGGAGCAGGGTCCGTCAGATCATCAGCCGGCACATAGATGGCCTGCACAGATGTGATTGAGCCCTTCTTTGTGGTCGTGATGCGCTCCTGCAACGTCCCCAAATCAGTAGCCAATGTTGGCTGGTAACCCACAGCAGATGGAATACGCCCCAGTAGAGCAGACACCTCTGAGTTGGCCTGCACAAGGACCTTAGTCAATCAATTTGTGCACCCAAGAAAGCATTCCTGCCCATGCTTAAGTCACACAGGGTGGTAGGAAGGGTACTTGAGGAAAAACCATGTACATACTTGTAAAACGGGTGTGAATTTACTTGGCCTCTTCTGAGTCCTTTGAGTTGAATTAAATCAAAAGTGAAACTAAAATTGGAGAATAGGACATAGCATCATTGGGGACTTGGAAGTCACCTGTGTGAAACGGAAAATGTTGTCGACAAAGAATAGCACATCTTGTCCCTCCATATCACGGAAGTATTCAGCTACAGTGAGCCCAGTCAGACCCACGCGCGCACGAGCACCAGGGGGTTCGTTCATTTGTCCGTAGACCAAAGCACACTTGCTTTCACTCTGCACAGTGAAAAGATCATTCATGTCAAATCAAAAGTGCATCTTCAAATTGAAATCACTTGATAGTGCATGAGGCCATAGAGAGTGTCTGGAATACATATATGAAATGTTGACAACCCTCGACCACTGTTTGTGCACACTAGTCAAATGCTGTTGTTTGGCTATCTTACCATCTTGTCGCCAAGCTTGATGACACCGGACTCAATCATCTCCTTGTAAAGATCATTCCCTTCACGTGTTCTCTCACCCACACCAGCAAATACTGAGAATCCACCTGATGAGGCCAACATCACACTGTAGAATCAGGCAAGAAGTCTAGATAGGTATAGCCCACGGGAGTAATACATGCTTCTGCGCACTGTGTAACAGGATGCCGCATCTGATGTATCACATTGGATGATACAGAACGTTGGGGGAACGTGATCTCCGGCAAACGCAATGCTCCTTCTGTGCCGTAAGTCAAGTGAGCAACCACCTTGTAGTTTTAATCACTAATACAGCTAGGCAATCCCTGCATCTCTCCATGTACAAACGAAGCTAAGTGTTACTGACCATGAGCTTTGGCAATGTTATTGATCAGCTCCATGATGAGGACCGTCTTGCCGACACCAGCGCCTCCAAAGAGTCCAATCTTGCCGCCACGCTGGTAAGGAGCGAGCATGTCCACAACCTATGTAGGAATGACAACAATCAGTGGTATGAACATTAGTGAAAGAGAGGGCACTTGTTCAAAGGCTGGTCACTTCAATCCAGCAAGCTGCAACAAGGAATGCAGTCAATCTTCAGCCACTTATCTGGGTCATTGCAAGCTCTTAGAGGTCAGAGTACTGATCCTTACCTTAATACCCGTCACCAGGATTTCTTGCTCAGTTCCCTGGTCAACAAATAGTGGTGCTTCGCGATGAATGGGCAAATGGTGCTCAGACTCTGCATTGTGCATGACCGAATCCAATGAGCAGCAAAAAAAGCACCAAACTAAGAACCTTCTGGCAATCCTTAGAATCAAAATATAAACCATTCAATGAAGTGCATAAGTATCAAAAGACAGGCAATGCAGAGATTGCTGATCACAAGGTCAGTGGTGAGGTAAATTTTGACCTAAACAGCTTCCTCACCAATAGGGCCAAGCTCGTCAATAGGCTCGCCGATCACATTCATGATGCGGCCTAATGTTGGCCGTCCAACAGGGATCTGCAGGTCAGCAGCACGGCTGAGATGCCTCCAGCAGCACAGTGTACTCCTTACGGCACAAAGTAAGACTGTGACCTCAAAAAGACACATTCTAATGTGACAAGCTTTTAGACCAAGTTATGTTATCTTGAAGCAGGGCGACAGCTACTTAATTAATGGCTTGCACTTGAAGTCAGCTGATCAATTACAAACAGAGCAGCAGCTCCATGACGCAAGGGTATATGAGGCTCGGGCAAGTGCTCGCAGCACAGTATCGCAGGAGCTATCATGGTGTATACTCCCTGATCGACTGTGATAAGCACGGGGCAGAGAGCAGCGGTCCCTCTTAAGCGGCTACAAGTCAGAATGGACATGCTTACTTTGATCGGTGATCCGGTATTGAGGACCTTTTGGCCTCTGACGAGGCCATCGGTCCCGTCCATGGCGATGGTGCGCACGGTCTTCTCCCCGAGATGCTGCGCGACCTCGAGCACGAGGCGGATGTTGAAGTCCTGGACCTCCAGCGCGGTGGTGATGGGGGGCAGGCCCTTGTCGAACTTCACGTCCACGACGGCGCCGATGATGGCGGAGACGTGGCCCACGCTGCCCTCGCCGGTGAAGTCGGACGACGACGTGTCGGTGGACAGCCAACGCCGCGCCGCGGCGGCGGCGGCGCCGGCAGCAGNTCTGACGGCCGCGAGGGCCCGCCGCAGGGCCGCCATGGCCGCCATGGCCGCCGCCGCCGCCGCCGCCGCCGCGGTCGCAGGAGGTGCGGGGAGCTAGCTAACTAAGCTACTGGCGCCCGGTGGCGCTGTGGTATTATTAGGTACCCTTTTCCTGGCCCCTTTTCGAATTTTCTAAATTCTTCCCCTTCACTAATTCTTTCTATCTGGGTTGGAAGAGAGTCTTTCCGTCAATCACAGCAATCGCCCTTTTCTGGAAGGCCCCTTCCTGCTCTATTTACCAATTACCCGGCGGGATTATTTCATCGGCAACCTGGGAAGCCCGCCATTGGCCCACGCCGCTGCCCAATCCGAGGCGAGGCTCTCGCCGAGAGAAGCCCGTGTCGGGCTGTTGCCCATTTCTTAGCGGAGCGGGGACAGCACAGCTCGATCACAGGAGATCCCAGCCGTCAAGCAGATGACCGACGGCTTCGATTGGACCAGCTCAAGCGGAGACACCTAGCTAGATTCCTCTGCACGGTGTGTGCTTCATTGTCTCTGAGCACAGCCCTTTCCCCCATTGGCATGCGCCCCGCGCGCCTTCTCTCATTGGGAGAGCCACTTCTTTCATTTCACAGCCCTTGGCCCCCATGGGAAGAGCCACTTCTTCACAGCCCCTCGCCTCGTTCGGAAGAAGAGCCCCTTACGTCTCTTGGAATTTCCAACAGAGCGATCTGCCCGGCTTCAAACGCCATGGAGGAAGCGCGGCCAGATTGACTGGAGAAGTGGCGCCATGGAGAAGTGGCTCTCCCAAGGGGGGCAACGGCCGTGAGCAGCCAGCCCGAGACTTGACAAGGCCATAAGGTCGCTTGCTCGGGTGTACAGAATGCGCCTTGCTATTTCTATCTCCTTTCAGCATACCTGTGTGACTTTGGACCTTGTCCGGTGTTTATGGGCTGGCTTTTCACAGCCTCGCCCCCTGGAAAGAGCCAACTTTCCTCTGCAGCGTTCCTTGGCTTTTGCACTGCCGAGCAGGCCGCGCCTTAGCTGCTGCCTCCACGTTCCAACAGGGGGACGCTTTGGACCTTGTCCACTTTTCTGGGCTGGCTTATCATAGCCCTCCCCCTTTTTGAGAGCCTCCCTCCTCTGGCTCTGGGAGTATTGAGGGCGCCCTGTCTGGCTAGCCTTTGGCGCGAGCTTTGGCGGCGGCCTCCGGCTTCCGTCAGGGCGACGTCTTTCCGCCGGCTAGCTACTCAGACTAGAATCTCCTGACCAGAGGTTACTGAGCGTTCCCTGGCTGATGTCTAAGGCCTAGTCCTTCGTACTCCGGCTCCTTCAGACCTTGTCCATTCCTTTGGGGCTGGCCTTTCCCAGCCACCAGTCAATCTGGCCGCGCTTCCTGCTTTGGCTCCGGCATAAACACCTGTATGCATCTGGCTGGCAGTTTACAGCCGATCCTTTAATATCAGCAGCCGCATTTCTTCTTCTGGCTCTGGCCAGGGGACCCGCTTCCAGGTAACCCAGTCTCTCTGACCTGGCGCTGCTTAGCAGGGGTTACTGAGTGCTTCGTAGCTGCTTTGTTTTCCTGCTGTGCTTGTTTTCCTTGGTGCTTCCCCTGGCCCCTTCTCGTCCTTTGATCCATTTTTTCATGGGCTGGCTTTTCACAGCCCTCGCACCCCTTGGGAGGGGACCTTTACACTTGACTTAGGACCTTTATACTTGACATTGTGGGGGTTCAACCTGGTGGAGGACAACGGGCTTTGGTCGATGTTGTTGTTACGGAGGCGTATGAAGGTCCAGCATCGACACACATCGCCGGCCACGCAGTGGACGGTGCAGAACAAAGAAAGCTGCAGCACTACTCCGATTACCGCCCATAGGATCAGCTCCTGCCAGCGGCAGTCGACATCTTTTGCCAGCGGCAGTCGACATCCTTGGCTGTTTGGGTCCTCGTTTCCATACTCTCCTTCAGAATATTGCCAATCTAGGCTACACAGGACGTGCAGATGTGTCTCCGGTTGAGATGGGCTTGCCAGCTGCATATCTGTCGTTCTTGCAATGACGAGTTTCGGCCTGTTTGCAGCGTGCTCAGGCTAAAGCTTTGCACCAGAAAGCTGGGCGAGCTCTAGTTGGTGGCAGAAGGGCTTCGTATCTGACATCTAGTATTCAGGCATCGATTAGCGACCTTCATGTTTTGACCCGTGGTTACTGAGCGGGTCAATCTGCTGTGGATTATGTTGGTAATTGGATGTGCTTACCTGTGTACTTGACCATTGGCCTTCGTCTGTTTCAATACACGAATGTTTCCTTAGGAGAGCCCTGTACATTCGTTTGGGCTGGCCTCTCACAGCCATTGCCGTAAATTGGAAGAGCTGTTCTTCTTTTGGGAGAGCCAGTTTCGATCACCCGAACCTTGTATGCAGCGACCTACTTCTGATTTGATCAGACCGGTCCCACTCCAGAGCGGCGACCAGCCTCAGCGTGGCGGTCTCGCGCCACAGGCGGCGCAACTTGCGGCGTGGCAGACGCTGCCCGCCTCAAAGGCAGCGGAGCTTCGACGGCGGGAGGGTCCTCGCGGCGCCGCCCATGGTGCCGGAGGCCCTCCGCAGGGCTGCCGGCAATGGCGGGGGGCCCTGCCAGCTGCGGCCGCTTCCTGCTTGCGCGGCTGCTCCTTCCGCTCCTCCTCGTCACGCGCTCGGTGATGGCCATGCTCCTGGAGGACAAGGCGGCGCTGCGAGAGGACGTCCGCCAGATGTTCGCGCCTCTCCTCCTTGTTCGAGGCCAATAGCTCCACCTTCAGAAGAACATTTCTTGAATTAGTTGACCCTCTATCGTGGCCGATGACTTGTCCACGATGAGCTCTTTCTGCTCATTCCAACATTGAGACCCTAAACCGAGCTCTATCAATGGAGAAAACAGATATCGTGACAGATCAGATTCACATCCTTTTCCCTTCATCCCTATTCGCATTTACCCCTCCATTCCCCAGTAATTCCAGACGTCATGGCTCCTCTTCGTGTCAAGAAAAGCAGAGTGGTCGGCTTGCCTGGCGTCAATAATTGTTTACATTAGTTGCAAGCTTCATTTTGTTCTGTTTTATGAGCACCTCTCTTGAATAGTGACAAAGCATTTTGTGGGTCACACAGGTTTTACCACGCCTATGACAATTACATGTTGCACGCCTTCCCTGTAAGTTGCGTACCTCGTCCAAGATCGCTGATGAGGAAATCAATTCAAATAGTCTGGCTTATTGGAGCTCACAAAATTACACAGATGCTGCAAGCCAGACTTTGGAAGGAAATCATGAAGTGTATCATCCAACGCCTGTGAGGATACGTGGCAAGCCAAAAGATCACAAGGCTGTGGTTGAGAGCTGATTGAGGGGTTACTCTGTGCACTTGGTGATAGCACGACGAGCTGAAGCCTTTGACGAAGTCGTACACGGACTCCCTTGGGGAGCTTGGCAATCTGCAGGTATCTGACACTCATATATTAAGACAATTTTCATTAACAGCCCTCTGTTAGAAAACAGTCACACTGTTGTAAAGTCGGTGTACCTGTGCTTACTGCATCCTCTGTGCTGTAATATCTCCTGAAATTGGACATTCTTGACATTGTGCAACCTGCTTTACTTCGTGACACGATGCAGTTGGAGCATTTGTCTGAGACATACAATGGAACAGCTCTCACCCTTATAGATTCCTTGACAAGGTGAGTTGAAGACCTTCAATATATGTGGTGTTCTGAATCTGTCTGCGGTCTCAAAGTTCTCCTTGCATAGAGGATAAACGACAACTGACAAGCTCCATAGCTGGCAGTCTTGCAGTGCTTGGAAATGGATCAGAATTTGAGAAGTCCATGAAATGGCTCAGCAAATCGATTTCTTTTGATACTGACGTGCGGGTCAATGTGTTTGAGGTAAATTGAGAGCTGTAACAACTCGAACCACCGTTCACATGCAAGTGCGGAGTTATTAAGGGACCAGCCTCGGACACAGAAGCACATGCACACAGGCACAGTAAGACACCCACATAGGTATAACAATGGTGCACATTTGTGGTCAGCCTGACACGTGTATCTAGTATGCATGACAGTGTAATATTCGCATACTAGGAGGACTGCTTTCGGCACATCTCCTGGCCAAGAGTCCTGGGAGCAAATTGCTGCAGAAGTGGTATGACGGGCGCCTTCTAGCACTGGCAGAGGATCTAGGTCGGCGCCTTCTTCCAGCTTTCCAGAGTCCCACCGGCATTCCATACGCTTGGGTCAATCTCAAGGTGAGTTTCGAATTTATGCATTGACCACAAGTGCATCTCAGCCACTCGTTTTTGGTGGTACTGATCTCAATTAGTGTAGTGAGTGCTTGGATGAAGTTCCTGACGACATGATATAAGTAACGAGAGTTTGCATCCTTCTGACCTGCATAAACTGGCAAGTGTGCAGCATGGTGTCAGGGAGAATGAAACAGCAGAGACAAGCACGGCAGGCTGTGGTAAGATCTACTTTAGAACTTCTGTAGAGATACTAATGACTAAATTTGCTGAATCTGCTATCAAACAGACCCCAGGCTTGGGGAGTGTGCTTACCTCCAATTCTTCTTTTCTTGATTGATTGTGCCAAAACTCAAGCGTTTATCTTTGTAATGTGAAGAAGTCGTATTGAATTAGTTGACCAAAGCCGGTTATCTATTTGGCCGTCTTCTTGCAGGATCATTTATCCTCGAGTTTGGGATCTTATCCCGCCTAACCAAGAATGACATCTTTGAGACTGTTGCCCTCAGAGCTCTTAGAAGACTGTGGGGCATGCGGAGCAGCTTGAATCTTGTCGGCACAACCTTAAATGTTGAGACAGGAGAATGGATCGAACAATCCTCTGGTATAGGGGCAGGTATCAATTTCACTTTAGCATGGCTAAAGTGAAATTCACTTTGTTATCAAATAATTCACTGCCACACTGCAATAGCTGATGCGTGTGGGCTGGTAACTCGGCAATACTCGGGGTAGCTTCACAAGCATGCTTCACAAAATCCACAACTTTGACCTTTGTCTTATGGCTGCTCAATCTGGCTAGTCTGAAAATTAACGAATTCTCAATCTTGATACTGATCTGTTATGCTCGCCTATTGTCCAGAATCTAGTCATTGAGTTTATGAGATCTCGGTTATATAAGTGAGGACCCATTTGAGCTTCTTAGTCACGTATAGTAATACGTGCCCGCAGGTGTTGACTCATTGTTTGAGTACCTCTTGAAAGCTCACATCCTTTTTGGCGAAGACGAGTACTGGCAAATGTTCCAGGCTGCCTATTCAGCTGTCCAGCAGCACTACAGATCAGGGCCCTGGTATAATCAGCTACAATCTGCATATTCACTTAAGTGATTTGTATACTTGCAAAGCTGCCCCAGCGCATCCCTTTACGCTGTGAGCTAGGCGAATGTACTGAGTAATTGTGCACGTAAATATCCGCTACTTGAAGAGTGACTTACTTGAATGGTTGGAAATCAAGTCACAATTGATAAGTTGGTGGTCTGGACGTACATCGACAACTTTTAGGTACCATGAAGCAGACATGCACACAGGGCAGCCTACTCATCTGCAATTTACGAGTCTGCAGGCTTTCTGGCCTGCTGTCCAGGTATGGCATGTTCCGCTTGGGCCGCTTTCCTCCGCTAGCAGATTTTCAATTCCTCAATTTCTGGTCTGACTTGAATGTATTTGTGGAATATTTTGGTAGGTCCTGATGGGAGACGTATCTGCTGCCAATGAAAGTCACCGGAGCTTCTTCAGTGTCTGGGAGAAGTTTGGGATCTTCCCAGAAAGGTCATGCTTGCTCCTCAACTGCACCCTCATCACGTTTTCTGGTGGAGGAGATAGGTGCCTGAGATTTTACAGCCTGTGGCTGATATGCCACTTGCCTAAGCGGTGGCACTTATAACCAGCTTCTCAGAACCGGTTGTATTTCTTGTAACAGGTACTTTTACAGCCACCAAGAACCTCACCCCACTGAGAGATACTACCCGCTTAGGCCTGAGCTCGCCGAGTCAACGTTTGCGTTGTACCAGGCAACACAAGGTGCTCCAAACTTCCCCTTGGCTCTAAAGGGCACAATCTGCTCTTCGCTGATCATTCAGTTGCATGCCCTTAGACATTTCGGCGCACTAGTTTATCTGCACACCAGCAATATTGCAAGTTGCTGCAATTATTAAGCATTGCTCTCCACCTAGTATCTAGACGCTGAAATCTGTGGCATGTAGTGGGAGGCCTTAGCACTGACTCTGACCAGTCCATTGTACAGATCCCTGGTACCTGGACGTGGGGAGGACGATCGTGAATTCTCTGAACGTGTTGACCCGTGTAGCTGGAGGATTTGCTAGTGTGCGTGATGTCACCACAATGGAGTTAGAAGACCACCAGCACAGCTTCTTCTTAGCTGAAACGTGAGGTTCTACTCTTGCTCAAGGCTGGTCCTGTTTGCAGCTCGCCCATGTCAGCCTCTCAATTGCAATTTCGCAAGCTGCAATTGCAAATAGGATCATCCTGCTACTGGTGGTATATATGCAGTATCACAGTCTGTCACCTATTCCTACAGTATGAATGTGATGACACATGTGAAGTATGCTCAATGAGAAGAAAAGTGCTGAATTTGAGTGGAGAAGACTTGCAGGTGTAAATACCTATACCTACTCTTTGATGACACCTTCATGAAAGGAGGGAATTACATCTTTTCAACAGAGGGCCATCCCCTGCCTGTGCTCAAGGCCTGGCACCGACAACGAAAGAGGTCTGGCAATGTCACGGTCACCAGTCGTGGCAAGCAGGTAAGTTATGGTGGAGCTGTCTGTTGTGGTCTGCTTTCGAATTGGTTGCAGCGTCCCAAAGCACTCACTGACTCCAAGGCCGTTCAAGAGCGTCCATGCTTACAGTAAAGGACTTGCCACTGATCTGGTCCATGTGAATCCTAAACCTCTCCTTAACAACTCTTGCACAGTCGAGGAAGGGGTCAGCTATGAGCCACCGGATGTGCCCGGACTTGAGGCCAGGTGCGCACACAGGGTCCACTGCCTGGCACCCCCGGAGCGCCTGCCATGTGGCTGACAGGCGGCGTGATCACACCTGCCGGATTGAGTCCGACTGCGGAGTGGATGCAGAGAGCTGCCGTGCTCGCACTTGCAGCCCTGCCAAGTACTGCGGCCTCCCTGCCTCCACTCTCTAGCAGATCTTCCAGCTATTACTGGCATTTTTGTGGCCATTGTGATAATGTGCTCATATAGCACATGGCGATGTCACTGGCTATTCACGAAAATACTGTGGACAGAGAAAAGAAGAAAGTGGCTCTTTCAAAGGGGGCGAGGGTGGTGAACAGCCCAGCCCAAAACGATTTGACAAAGTCCGAAGGGGCTGAAGTGCTTTCCCAAACTTATAGAAAGGGGATTCGCTAGACATGCTAATCACAAATTGATTTTCTTTGCTTTACCATAGGTGGCTGAAACATTTCTCAGCTCTGTGCCCCTGCTACTGCATTGGTGAAATGTCCAAGGGAGCTCTGACACAGGCAAGCAAGAAGCTTCATGGCGAGTAGGCGGAGGCTTCAAAAGAATGGGAGGATGGGCATACCCTGCACCCGATGCCGTTGTGCACCTTGTAACTCAATACTTTCTGAATATGACAGTCTTTAAGGCACAGTCTACCACAGATCATTCCAGCACTGTGCTTACAGTCTCGCAAGAGCAGGAGTGACGTGCTCAGGAAGACTGCGATGGCACACCTAATGATGGATGCTTGTCGAGCTCTGATGGACCAAGATATTGGTCCAGTGCAGGCGAGAAGACCTCGTAGATCAGTGTGATGGCCTTCCCATCGCGGTAGAACACGTAGAGCCTCGCCCAAAAGGGGCCTTCTGTGCCAAACGCCCTGGACATAAGAGACTCACTGTGAACTCGCGATCATAGTTTATGGTGACTGTGGGAACGAAGGTCAACACTGCACTTTCTTTGTGAAAGTATAGCATGGGTCAGACAGCAGGGATCCTGTTTGATATACTATTTCGTAAGGTCTGACAGCAGCAGGTTGAGATAGGCAATACTGGAAATCTGTCCAGCATGTAATGTCTGGCTGTTAACAGAGACTTCATGACTTAAGCAAGTGGATGAGGTTCGTGTACAGTACAGAGTGTCCCTGCACGTCTCTGATAGGAAAGTAGGCATCTGATTCGGTTATAAGTTCCACTCTAGACTTTATGATTGCGACTGCATCGTAGGATTAGTTGACTGCAGGCCAAGCACAGAGTCCAAGGAAGCCCGCAGGCGCGCATACCTCTCAAGTGGCTTGGAGTAGCCAAGGTAGAGGCGCTGGACATCGCGGAAGAGCTCGGTGCGTTGCGCGCTTAGGCTCACCCACATGGGCCGCTGGACCTGCTGAAGAACCGCTGCCGCCGTCTCGGTGGCCCACCATGATGCTGCGTACACCAGCGCCTGCCCCGAGGAGCTCCGCAGGAACACCTGCCTCAGCAAGCACGTCCTGACTCAACTACATAAGTCCTAACCTGACTGCTGCCCATACTCGAAACATACTGCAGAGATAATGTGGCCCTCGACTGCAACATACCATGGAGTTATATATAGAGCTAACTACCATCCATAACAAAGTCACCAACAACCCAAACCGAGGGCTACTGACAAGGGGGAACCTGCTGGCGGCACCAGCGTACCTGACGTTGCAGTCGGGGCCCCGGGATGAGGGCAACGGAGGGCGGAAGGCCGGCGACGTCCTGGCCGATCGGCGCCATCTGGAAGCAGTCGGCGGCTATGGCGCCGCAGTCGGCGAGGAGCTGCAGGTGGCGCGTCACGGAGCCGTCGCTGAGCAGCAGGACGCGCCAGGGCGGCGCGAGCCGCCGCCGCAGCGCGCCGCTGGCCATGGCGTCCGCCTCCGAGGCCTGCCGCCGCCCACGAGCTGCAGGTGGGGTGTCAGCCCACTTACCAGAGTGTGAAGTTGCGGCATTGGGCTCTGGGGTTTCAGGTTTAGGGTTGTGGTTTAGGGTTGTAGGTCAGGCTTTAGGGTTAGGATTAGGGGCATAGGAGTAGGGTAAGGGGTTTAGGCGCATCAGCAGGACTGCTGCTGCGCGGAGGCTGCAGTTGGGGGGTCATACCTGTCAGCGCTCCTTAATACTTTCAAGGTTTGAGTACAAGGTTCAGTTCTGATCGGAATGACATAAGCCTTTCAGGCGCCATGGCGGGGCTGCTGCAGATCCGGGGCCGCACCTCCCACACGGCGTCGACGGGGCTCCAGGGCAGGCCAGCGCCGAGCTCGACGGCCGCGCCTCCGCCCGGAGGCGGCTCCCGGCTCCCCGCCGGCGGCGCCGCCGCCGCGCCACCCGGAGCCTC
>WELB01000006.1:384197-419101 GCA_009602725.1 Spirogloea muscicola | reverse complement strand
TACCTGCGGGAGAGGCTGCTGGGGAGCTTGAGCATATGGCACAGGTGGCGATGATAGGCTCTGTGTTGAGGCTTGACCATATGCGCCTGCCTGTTCGGGCTGCCCGTATTGCTGCTGCTGATGCTGCTGTAGCGGCGGCGGTGGTGGCGGCGGCGACGGCGGCGGCGGCGCCTGGAGCCGCGCCTACTTCCTGTCGCACTTTCACGCGGACCACTACGCGGGGCTGGCGGCGGGCTGGCGCGGCGGCCTCGTCTTCTGCTCGCCCACGACGGCGCGGCTGGCGGCGCTGGCACTCGGCGTCCCGCGCCCTCTCCTCCGCGCCGCGCCGCTCGCCACGCCCTTCCAGGTCCCCTCCACTTGGCACGACTTCGTCAGAGACCGTCAATTACTCATCCCTCTTTCTGGGCTGGCCTCTCACAGTCATCGCCCTCTACTGCAAGCGTCTCTTCCTCTGGACCTTGTTCATTCTTCTTTTTAGGCTTGAGGGGTTCAGGTTATGGATTTTTCATTCACGGTTAGGCGACATGTTTTGGGGGCTCAGGACTTAGGATTAGGGTCGGGGTTCAGGGCGAGCAGACGGCACGGCGGGCCGACGGGCTCTGCTGCAGCAGGCTGCTGGCACTCCGGGGAAGGACTACGGAGCTGCGAGCAGATGGTCATGCCAGGACGAATAGGAACTACGGAGGCTTGCAGAAGCTTGCTCCAGCTCAAATTGGCCACTGGAGGCCTTTCAGAAGCTCTCGGAATGGCTTGAGAAGGCTGAGGAGGGCTTGGGAAGGTGTGGAAAGGCTGTTGACAGGCTTGCAAATGTTTGCCTCGTGTCGAGGGCCGTCAGAGACCTCTGGGGCCTTCTGGAAATGCTTGAGAAGGCCAAGGATACGGCTTGGAAAGGCCTGGGTAGGTGGTGCTCACGAATTCGGCAAGAGCTTTTGCAGGTGGATGGCGTGGAGGTGACGATGGTGGACGCCAACCACTGCCCCGGCGCCGTGCAGTTCCTCTTCCGCATCGCCGGGGAGCCCACACGCAGGCACCGTCTGCAGACCCAAACCTCGGTAACGAGGGTTCTGGCGGCTGACAGAGTCAGCTGTGCTGGGGCTGAGCTGCAGCTCAGATGGCCGCTGCTCGTGCCGCTCGCCACTAACAAATTTTGTGCCAATGCAGATTGATCTAAAATGTTGATCTCAATAATAGTTGAAGGAAATGTGGTAACAGTGATTGCATTAGATCAGGGATGCTTGGAGGCAGATGGTATGTATGTATGTGTAGACTGTGACCTGGTGGAAATGTGTGCGACGTCCGGCTGCAGGTATGTGCACGTGGGCGACATGCGCTACGATTCGGCGATGCGGGCCGATCCACACCTGGCAGCCTTCGTCGGTGCCGATGCCGTGTTCCTTGACACCACGTACTGCAACCCTCGATATGTGTTTCCGGACCAGGCGGAGTCAGTGGCCTACGTCGCCGACACCGTCCACCAACTCATGCACAGCGAGGAGGCCGACAAGCAGGACGACAGTGGCTCAGCGGACGCAGACAGCAACGTACCAACTGAAGGGGAGGGCGGCGAGGCAGGCGTGCAGGAGAGCAGGCTGGAGGAGGAGGGAGGAGGGGAAGAGGAAGGAGAGGAGGAAGAGAGGGGCGGAGAGGATGAGTTGGGTGGAGAGGAGTTGGAGACGACGCCAGCTTCTGCCGCCAGGCCAGACCTGCCTGTGCCGGAGACCTGCGAGGTGGACGAAGACGAGCTCAGTGCCCTGCCGCTGCCATCCTCGCCGCAGGCCTCCAGGAAGGTGGCTGGTGGCACTCTGTATCTGTTATCCACATATGTCATCGGCAAGGAGAAGATCCTCACTGCCGTGGCGCGGCGCTGCGGCTGCCAGCTCCACGTTACGGAGCGCAAGCTTGCAATCCTCGGCTGCCTCGGCCTCGAGGACATGAGCATTTTCACGACCGACCCGACAGCCACAAGGTGCCGGTCTTGTCATAGTTAGATCGTGCTCTATCATGACTTCCTCCCAGTGATTCTGCTTTGACACCATGGTGGACTTTGACCACTACTGCCAGGGTGCATGTCGTGGGATGGAGCTTCCTGGGGGAAACCTGGCCCTTCTTCCGGCCCAACTTCAAGAACATGGCACGGGCAATGCAGCGCGGCGCTGGTTTCAAGCGAGTCGTTGGCTTCGTGCCCACAGGGTGGACATATGAGGTCAAGAAGAAGACTTTCTCCGTGCGACGCAAGGTGGGAGTGCCCAACCTGGTCAAACTGAGGTTGCACTTGACAAATAGTTGACTTGCTCCACTGTGCAGCACACTAGATTTTTGGAGTGTCTAATGCTTTGTGTCTGCGCTGCTGTGCATTGCAACATGCAGTGGCTGTGAAACTGAGAGAAATTCAGAAAAGTGTTGTGTGACAGCTTTGACTGTGCTCTCAAGGACTTGCCTTGCAGGGCCCATTTGAAATCCATCTGGTGCCGTACAGCGAACATTCCAACTACGATGAGCTGCGGGAGTATGTGCGGTATCTGCGGCCTCACCAGATTATACCAACAGTTGGTATTGTGGGTGAGATTGACATCTTCTTTGCAGTCATACTTATGAAGGTTTCTTATGGGACGAGCACATCAAGCTTGGGGATTGGGTTGTATTCCATCAAGCCATAGTCTTGGAACATTGAAGGGGAGATGGGCTTGGCATTTAGCATGAAAACATCTTGTGCACCTCTCTGCTTCATGAAGTCTAAGCAGGGCCAACGTCACATCACTGTCAGAACATCATCAAAGACATTCTGAAGTTGTGACAAAAAGAATGATCTGCTGATGACTTAGGCAATTCCTATGAGATTGCGGTTGTTAAGGATCGCCTGTTGGAGATGCAGGCAGTGATATGGGCAGCAAGGCGGTGGCATCAATGCGCAAGCACTTCCGCAACTTAGTGGATGAGACGGCCAGCAAGAGGCGCTTCCTGACAACCCTGTCTCGATGTCGTCCCGACGAGCCTGATGCCTCGTTGCCCCTAAGTGTGGTGAGTGGGGCCCCCAGTGAGAACGACATGAAGAACGACAAGAAGAAGCTCATCACACGCGAGGAGGAACCACGAACTTCGTTGGACAAGGAAGCTGGCATCAGTGTGACTGAGAACGAGCATGGCGAAGACCAAGACATGGAGGATCGGAAGGGGTCGTCAAGCCAGGCAGGGCCGGGGCCGGGGTCCGCTAGCGGGCAGCAGCAGGCTGCCGCTGGCAGCGGCCTCTGCCGGAGCTCACGGAGGCCGCCGTTTTTTGCCACCGACCGTGAGCACACCGAGGCTGCATCGCCGCCAGTGGTGGCCTTTGGCCGAGGTGCGCGGAAACGACGGCGGCAGGTCGAGGCAGCTGGCATGGCTGTACCAAAGCTGGAGGATATGGAGGTGCCGTTAGAGCTTGACGCGGAGATTACATGGGAGGAGGGCCCCACAAGAGCTACAGACTTGCCAACAATTTGTGTTGGAACGAGCGTAGCCGAGACTGTGCCTGGTCCACTGGACGAGCTCAAGGCCATACTTCCTCACAGTGTGTCGCGCGACATGCTCCAGGGGCTCATCACGCAGGCTGGCGGCGACGTCGCCAAGGCTGTGAGCCTCTTCTTCGACTCGACAGTCTGCACCATTGACTTGCAAGGTGACGTTCAGAGCTGCCGAGAAGAAGGAAATGAAAGTGTTGTCGAGAGGCCAAGTGGGACGGCTCGTGAGGAGGACCTCCAGTCAATTGGGACGCCGCCGAGCTTGGGACCAACGAGTGATGGGCCTCGGACGCCACCGCCGGCTCCTGCAGCAGCGAAGCGGGCGACCGTGGCGAGCCCCAAAGAGAAGGCCGAGAGAGGCAGGGGAAGGCGCAGGGTGCCCAGCAACGGCGCACGAGGAGACCAGCAGCCGTCCATTCTGAGGTTCTTTGACAAGCCGTCGGCGGAGGTCGGCGCAGCCGAGGGCTCAGACAAGGCCCTGGAGCAGCTCCTGCTGGTCCTGGGGGCCTCCGTGACGACCGTCAAGGCGCGGGACCTGCTGAACCTGACCGAGGGGAACGTCAACATAGCAGTAAACCTATTCTACGGTTCTGGGGATGCGAGTGAGGAGCAGTTGAGTAGTGCGCCCGACACGGCTACTGTCGCCCTCCAAAACCCATCTGGCGAAGCTGGAGGAGAGCACCGAGGAACCACAGATGGGAATGGGGCTCTCAGTGATGTTGTGGGCTCTCAGAAAGATGGCGTGGCTGCTACTCTCAGTGAAAATTTTACTCCAGGGCTGGACGACAACCGCGCTGCGGTGCTGGCGCTGACGAAACCTCAGGCCAGCGAGGAGAACCGCTGGGCCATCTCTCTTGCCACTAGCAAGTACAAGCCTGTGGAGCACGGTCTGACATCCATGTACCTAAGCACAGCGTATATAATCCTTAATGTATATTTAAGGAAAGATCCGTCACAGCAAAGAAGCATCCGTCTTAGCAGAAATAACAGCTGAGAGTAAATTTGCTGCCATAGATTAGCATCAGGGCTTAGCATTGAGAGGGCAAAATCACGATTATGGTCCCCTACAAGATTAGTGGCCTGCAGTTTGCAGCTCATGCAGTCCTTACTTGGCAGCTTGTTGGTCTGCCGGGGAGCCCGCGCCGTATCTGCACCTGGCAAGGACATTCGAGGTGCTCGAGAAGGAGAGCGGGCGGCTCAAGAGCACCGACATGCTCTGCAACATGTTTCGCAGGTCTGGTCTTTATGAGGTCCTCTGCTGCTCTGTCAAGTGCATGCAAGATGAGCGCAATGTAATATCATCACTGAACGTGACCCGTATATGGTCTGTGAAGATCTATGTGAAGCTAAGGTATCTTCTAACTGCCTGCTCAAGCTGTAAGGTGCACATCCTGCCCGCCTGCCTGTGGTGCAGCTTGCTCGCACTTGCACAGGGTGACGTGTTACCTGCCCTCTACCTCGCACTCAACAAGCTCGCCCCTGACTTTCAGAATGTGGTGAGCATCTAGCCCCTTTGATTGTCAAAGTTAAGCGTAGCCATGTCCACGAAGCTGTCCTTTCTTGGCCCCGTTTGAGAAGGCCTTTCATTTCTCACGCCAAGCTCAGCCAAGCCAGTCCACGTGTTACCACATTGCTGTCACAGGACTTGAATGTTGGCGGAAGTACAGTCGCCGAGGCTGTGGTTGGAGCAACTGGCATTCCTCGGAGCCGAATCCGGGAACTGTACACATCAACCGGCGATCTGGGTCAGCTGTCCTACGCATCTGACACCACTCTGTGATACGAGCTTCCCGGTGCCTTTGCTTGAACTGCTGGTCAACCCAAGTTGCATCATGTCATTCTCAATCATGTTTGACTTGGTACTACTTGTAGTTACTCAGTTCCTGAGGACTTCACGGTGTCTTTTGTTACTTGTGGTCATTGTCTGCTATGCAGGGGATGCGGCACGTGTCTTTTGTTAATTGTGTCACTGTCTGCTATGCAGGGGATGCGGCACAGGCTTGCCGCCAGACGCAGGGCATGCTGTTTGCGTCCCCCCGCTCACGATTCAGCAGGTGTTTTCCACCCTCATGAAGATCAGGTGATTGACAAGGCCCTTCCATCATTGTGCTGCATGCATGTGCCTTATTTGCAACTGGTGGACAATGCAGAGAAGGTGCATTGCCAAGTGTGAGAACATTTACATTGTCGGGCACCTGCCCAGGCGGTGGCAGTGGTGTTCAGATGGTGACACGTGCCTTTTAGAAGTGTCGGCCAAGCCCAAGCATCGTCTCTACAAATAGATATAATTAGGATAAGATACTTCTATGATCTTCGACATAATATCACTAATGTGATTTGTCCGTCACATTAGTGACGGGCAAGAGGAAGATCCTTCTTTATTCATGTGTATCATGTATTTCATGATCTTGTGAGATCAGCAAGGAGGGTGGAAGCGGCAGTGGCGCAAGAAAGAAGGCTCTCATCATGGGCCTCTTGAGAGCATGTCGGGAGAAGGAAACACAGTTCCTCGTTCGCACGCTTGTATGTGCACCAATCTAATCATGGAAGCGCCCCACATGCGTAAAAGCACAGACAAGTCAAGAGATTGCACAGAAGTCATGAAAGAAGCTCATGACTTCTGTGCAATCTTTGAGGAGATATGTCTTCTTATGGCTGCCATTTCTCATATACATGTGCTAGTTGTTACTTGCTCATTTATCCAACTCTTCTCCAGGTCCAAAACATGCGAATTGGCGCAAACATCAGAACTGTGCTTCCAGCTCTGGCGCAGGCAGTCCTCATCCACCGTGCTCCAGTTGCAGCTGTCGACATCTTGAAATCACAGCTGCAGGTCCTTGCACCTCACGATGATCCTGGAACTCAAGGACAACCTTATATTAGCTCGCTCCTTCCACATACCTGATGGTACATGACAATGAGAAACATACTGTGTGTCCATTTGCGCATGCTGAATGGATTGGCTGAGTTGAAGCTCATCCCTCCTGGCTGTCATGAGACAGACTGCAGCTGCTGCTGCCGTGGAGGCCTACAATTACTTGCCGAACCTGGTAGGTGGTCACAGCATGCAGTCCAAGCAGGATGTCAGCAGGTCACGTAGTCCAAGCAGGATGTTAGCTGCTCTATAATTGCAAAATCTTTGACCAGAAGGGATTGGTATATATATATTCAGCAGTGAACTTGCTTCGCATCACCACATTGCATGCATGCAAGACAAGTCAAGAACATGCAGGCTCGTCCTTGCGGGGTGCTCATTGAGCAAAGCTGCACAGGATCTGCTGGTGCCTGCCATGATGGAGGGAGGGGTGGAGGCCATGGCCGCGGCCGGTTTTGTGTCACCTGGCACGCCCATCAAGCCTATGCTGGCCAAGTGGGTTTTGTGTTGCTTATTTACGGGCTCTGGCCCTTTTGCTTGTACTTCTGTCACTTACTTACCATGATGAACAGGCACGCATGGTGCTACTAGAAGCTGAATATGATTTGCTGGTATCTGCATGCAAGATTCGCGGATGAAAGTATCACGGCTTGTTTGGTGCATTGCACATGAATGGCTTGACTTGCTTGAGTTACACTCTGTACTGATATTCTGGAAGGTCAGACATAATGATTGAGAAGGTTGTGCAAGCTTTTGTTCAAAACCAGCTGTCACCCAGCAACTGAGGAGAAATTAGTGAACAAGAACTTGCATGCTCCAATCATGGTGAAAATCTGGCCATCATGTGTGTCTGCAGGATAACCAATGGCACGCCAGAGGTGCTGAAGAGGTTCCAAGGCCAAGCATTCACCTGTGAATACAAGTCCGTATACAAGCCCTCAAGCCCAATTGGAACTTTGTGCTCAGAGTCCAAGGCCTCCAGTTGTATTGGTACAACTGGCTCAGAGATTCACATAAGTCCAGTCAATGCCTCTCTGTGGCAGCCTCTCCTCTTGGCACTGTCAGAAGGACAAGGTCCTCGACTGTAAAGGTGAGCTTAAGCCGGCAATTGCACTAAGACTCAAAGGAAGTATGAAGGCTTATAAGGGGGAAGTGTGTGCAGATATGATGGGCAACGCGCTCAGATCCACTTGCTGCCAGGAGGTGATATC
This sequence comes from Spirogloea muscicola, assembly GCA_009602725.1. Taxonomy (NCBI): domain Eukaryota; kingdom Viridiplantae; phylum Streptophyta; class Zygnematophyceae; order Spirogloeales; family Spirogloeaceae; genus Spirogloea; species Spirogloea muscicola. The sequence goes on along the minus strand of WELB01000006.1, from coordinate 411,521 downwards.
AGGATCTTCTCCAGGAACTCTGACGACATGACTGCACGATTTCCCGACGTATCCGACATCGTCAGAGATGCTGCCAAGGCCGGCATACAATCTTTCATAATTGACAGTGAGGTACACAGAAGCCCACTTGCAGATTGACTGATGTATGACACTCAACATACTCACGGTGGCTGACTATGTTATCTGCTTACAGATTTCTCTGTAGGGTGTAATCTAATGCAGTCCTGGAGATGATTATTCTGGCATGTCCAAGAGTTCTTGGAGAAGTCCAGGCACGACGACCTTATTGGATATTAAGGGCCACCAGGATCACACAAATGGGACCATTTGCTAGATACGCATTGGAGCAACATGGGCCTGCTCATTCAATGGACTCAAGCACTCCCTGCCTGGCAGGTGGTGGCCGTCGATAGAGCAGACGGAAACCGCTTGAGGGCTTTCCAGCACCTGAGCACGCGGGAGAGGGGCGGCCGCGATGGAGCAAGTGTCAGCTTGGTGTCGATCAAGGTGTGCGAGCACCCCAGTCTGCTTTGACGCTGCAAAGCCAAGCAGACATTATGGACAATGGACGTAAGCCGTCTCTGTCAGGTGTCATGTGCTTGCTGTACAACCATTGTCTTAAGATTTACAGCTGATGACTGTCTCCAGCTGTGTCCCCTGCGTCCTTTCAGAAATGTGTTGTGCCTGCCTTTCCTGTGTGCAGGTTGATGTGTGCATCTTCGTCTTTGACATCTTGTATGTGGACGGGAATCCGTACGTTGCAATGCCCAGTGCAAGTGATTCACAAGCATCTATGGCTGCTCCAGTAGCATGTCAAGTGTGAACCCAAAGATGCAAACGTAGGACAATCAAGATGATACAATGTTTATGTCATGCATCTGAAATTATTGGCTGCCTTTTTGCCATCAATTATTGATGGAGTCTCTGCCTCTAATCACAGCAGTCTCCGTTTTGCAAAATTCCTCCTGACATGACTTGGCGCTCTCCTTGCGTGCAGCTTGGTGAAGGCGTCCTTTCGGGAGCGACGGAAAAGTAGGAGCCGCTGCCAGTGTTCCTGCCAGTCATGTGCTCACAGGCTACATTAGATTGATTGACCTTATTGGACTTTATTGACTTCCTCTACAGCGTTCAGTGGTCAGAATCCGTCATTCTTGCAACGATCTTGTGTGCTTGCAGAGATGTACGAGGTCTTCCCAAACGTAAAGGCAGGCTACTTCAACTATGCGGACCAGATTATGGTGGGTAACCTTTACGAGAGCATATGTTGGCACTGTGTGCAAGCTCCGACCCAGAAAGTCCGGTTACTATTGTCGGAACATTGAGCAATGCTGGACAGACATGAGTGGTCCATGTTGTGCAACTGGCAATGGCCAACCAGAGCCTGTTCAGCGAGCTTGACGAACTGTAGACTCAGGGGTTTTTAAGCCTTTTTCTGTTTATTTGAGGTGCTTCTGAGGTTCAGAGCATTTTGCTATGCTGGTCATAGCTGAGGTTGTTCTCGCTGTTCTTGCTGCAGTTAGAACCTCAGGAAGTGGACGACGAGGGAGACAGGACGCAGGCTGTAGAGAGCTTTCTCAGTGAAGCACTCCAAGCGGGCTCTGAGGGAGTCATGGTGAAGGCACTCGATGAAGGCTCGGATTATGCAGCCAAAAGGAGCGATGCATGGCTCAAGGTGCTTCTGAAACCCACAAGAACAAACTCTCATCTGCAATCTATGTAAGACTTTGCCAGACAAGAAGATGCAACTGCAAAAATGACCTGCTGCTAGTCCCTTGAATGCAGGTGAAGAAGGACTATGTCGAAGGCATGCATGATACCTTGGACTTAGTCCCCATTGGGGCATGGTACGGCCAAGGACGTAAAGTGAAGTGGTAAGCAGTACTCCCACTGGCGAGCTTGACTTCAATGTATGTCAGCATAAATCTGACAAACCCATCTGCTTGTGAGATTGGCAGGTTCAGTCCCTTCCTCTTGGCATGCTACGACCCAGACAGAGAGGAGTACCAAAGCGTCTGCCGTTGCATCTCCGGCTTCACAGATGCTTTCTATGCAGAGGTACTGTGACACCTGACCGAACACAAGATGGTACACAAAGATTTTATCACTTATAAGCAGAGATTGCTCTGCTTAGCCAACAACTGACATCAACTGGAGTTGATGTCAGTCTTGAAGTCAAGTTACATGGCTTTACTGTGCACGACATTTTAGGAGCTTCAAGCCATATATATAGCAAAAAATAGGTTATCAAGTTGACTGTGTGTATCTGTTTGCACATGGACAGACAAGTAAGCTGTACCGGGAACAGCGGGTTCTAGATAGGAGACCATCATACTACATCACTGATGAGCAGCCTGATGTTTGGTTCTCCGCCCACGATGTATGGGAAATGCGAGGAGCAGGTGCATACTACTATAAGTAACTGAGCTTCCCATCAAATAAGTAAATGAGCAATTTGCAATTGCAATGGAACCCATCTAGGAGCTGAGCATGTGAGTATTAGCTTGCTTACATTAACTTCAATATGGAAATATCTTGTTCTAATGTGTCACCAGATGTGGGTTGTGGGCTTGACAGATCTGACCGTCTCGCCGGTGCACAAGGCTGCTGTTGGACTTGTGCACCCATCAAGAGGCATCTCCATGAGGTTCCCCCGATTCCTCCAAGTGAGGGTTGACAAGAAGCCGGAGGACGCCAATACAGCGACTGACGTGGCAGAGTTCTTCCTCAAACAGACTCGAAAGCTTGACATGCAGGATGGCGACGAGGATGAGATAAAAGCAAAGCAGATAGAGGCTGTTAAGGAGGGGAACAACAGTCCTCTGAATGAGGAGAATAGTGGGCACTTTGAGCTGAACAATGACATAGATGTCAAGCAAGACGGCGATGGCTCCTTGAGCGAAGCGGAGAGCACTGCGCTCGAGGATGATACGCAACAACTAGGACTTTAGTCGATGTGCTGCCTTTCTTACTGCAAGTGCCCAAGCATTGGCAATCAGAATTCACAGAGGTGTGTTATCGAATGTTTAAGTAGGGCTAATGGACAATTTCAATTGTGTCCTAATGTCTGGGCAGCTATGCTGTGATGCCCACACATGCCACAAAGCATACTATTTGAGTAGTGCATTTACATGTTGATCATCGTCTCAGGCGGACAAGATTGTAGGCGTCGAAGTTTAAGAGGATATAAATTGATGGAAAGCTCGTAAAATTAAAGATGCTGAACAGTATAAATTCATCGCATGGAAGAATAGGTTCATTGGTTACTAGTGTTGCTACTTATGGTCTATGGAAGAGCAACTATGTATTGCTTGGTTTCTGCGTTCAGCAACTGGAGGTGGCAAGTTGGGCGTGTCTTACAAGCACAAGCAATGCCCAAGGCAGAACGATTCCCGATAAGGTGACGACTTTTGGGCGTCATTCGCATCTCGCCTGCTTGCTGCTTCATTCTAATATACAAATATGCACAGCGGACTGACAAGCTTGTCTTTTAAGAGAGAAAGACTCTTCCAGTAGAGGGCGATTGCTACGACTGGCCAGCCCAGAGATGTAGAATGAAGAGCAATGTTGCAAAATGCATTTAGCATCTGCACGGACGCCAGCAATCACTTTGGGCGACTTTGAAGCTCGTCAATTTTCAGCTCCTCCTCTCAATGCAGGCCAAGCGGAGTAGAGGCTTCAACTCTGACGAGGGTATCGCACCTTTCAGCTTCTATTTGCACCAGTTTGGCAGAGCGAGAAGCATGCATGCACTTATCCAGGCATATGTGCAAGTAGCTGCTGTAGTCGATCCAGGCATATGTGCAAGTAGCTGCTGTAGTCGGTCAGAGTACAGTGTCATGCCAGTCCAGTTGCTTGCAGAAAGATGAAGCTGCCTACTTGATGATCTCATGCATATTGCTCGCCATGAGAGCAGACGATCTTCTAGTGAAAAGCGATGGCTGTGGAAGTCTAGCCCAGAAAGGTGACAAGATTGAAAGGTGCCGGAAAACGTCAACCACCTCCAAGCAAGCGGCCATTACAAGGTGGTGGCCATCATATTACAGCACTTGACCAGAGAATGACACGATTGTGGAGTCAAGCTGTCCCAACTGTCCCCTTACAGCACCTAGTGGATACTCTCTGCTTCTAACGACGACATTGTAAAGCTCAGGGTTATCGGCCAGGTACTTCATTGTGCTGTAATCCACGTGTACGACTCCTTGAAGAGCAAACATACGTCCACTTAGTTCAATTTCCAGATCCTGCATGAGCATGACAACATTTGGCAGGACTACGGCCACATTAAGTTGGTGAGAAAGGTGGTCGTCTCAGACACTGTAAGTCCTCAAGCAGAATCAAGTGCGGGCTCTACTGCGATGCTCAGAAAGTGTCATTGATTAGAATGCTTATAGTCTATCAAGCTTCAAGTCGTCACAACTCGACTGCGCTGGGCCTTTGTGAGCCGATTCCTCTGACGGGAATGACACTGGTACTGTGGAAAGCTATACATCGGCTGGTTGGTGGGCGATATGACAATCTCCAGCATATGACAAAATCAGAGCTCATACAAAGACTCGTGTTCAACGAGAAGACATCGGCTCACCTCGACACGGGCGTCGAGATACGTGTCGATAGTCATTAGATCCACAATTAGCGGTCCATCGCCATAGTATGAACCAACAAACAGACCAGCTGAGATTGGCTCGGATATGCCTTTGAGATCCCAGATTTTGTACGTGACCAGTAGGAGCTGCAATGCAAGAACTTTCACATTCAGCAACTTGTTCGAAGAGCGTCTGGCATCTTGTGCCTGTACAGCTTGTGGCTGCCATTCCTGAATAATGGCAGCCACGCATTTCGCTAGCAACTCAAAAAGGAACAAGAGGTCCTAAGCATCGACTCACAGCTCAGAATGAGACGCAATCCAGTACATGAAAACTTCGTCCTGACAATCTGCTTCCATATTAGTACAGCTTCTACAAGGCCTTGCTGCTCACTCTGAAGTCAAAGATAAGAATGGCTTGCCCAGATCCTCTAGGGCTGCCTGGACTCGTGATTACGTTAGCTCCATATAACTTGGTGACGTAGACAATCTTGCCCAGAGGGATTCCGAGAAGGCCACAGGAGCCTGCTGCCTGGTGTGAAGTCGGCTGTGAGAGTGGAAGCAGGAGAATGCTGCTCACGAAAGCGAGGATAAAGCGCCTACAGCGCAACATGAGGGTCCTGCCAGTGGAGCCAGCGGCAGGCCGCTGCATAGCTGCTGGTGGCTTAGCCTCGCTGGAGGCCAATGGCTTGCCGCTGCACAATTGCAAGCAAGCTTGGTGCTGGTCTCTCGAGACGCCACTTCAACGTTCTATAGTCACTGCCAGAGTCCCGCGCCTCGCACAGCCGACTCCGCATCCAACGTGGGTCGTGTCATGCCAAGTGGGCGTCAAGCTGGCAGCTCAGCAATCAGCCCAGCAAGTGCCATGGTGCAGCCTCGAGGCCAGCTCAGGTAGGCAGGCTAGCGGCGCCGCAGACGCCAAGCCGCGCCGGTATGGCTCTGCAGTTGCTGGCTGCCCCACGCCCTCCCCTCCCCACGCTGGCTCTCTCCTCCCGCTCTATCTCTTTCACTCTCCCTCTTACTTCGGAGGAGCTGCTTCATCTCCTCCCACTTCCTTCCTAGCTCTCCCTCTCTCTTCCATTTTTCTTGAGCACTCTCTCCCACTTGCATTATACCTCTCCCCCTCTCTCGCTCCTGTTTGAGCTGCTCTTATATATATATATATATATATATATATTCTCTCTCTCTCTCTCTCTCTCTCTCTCTCTCTCTCTCTCTCATATGCCTTGATGTGCAGGCCAGGTGAAGCTCAGGACAGCAGNCCCCCCCACACCCATCTTCCCAATCCTGGACATCGGTTCCTCGGAGCGGCCCACGACCGATCGGCCGGTCAACTGTCACAACGTCCAGCTGACTGCGGCCGCGTGACAGCCGGACTGGGCCCCACCTCGCCCCTCCTGACCTCGTCAATGATTCCCTAGATCCCGGCAAAGCTCGGCCATAATAAAGCGGAGCGTAACCGGTGTTGTAGCGCACCTAGGATTTGGATAGAAAGCAGGCCCAAACGCATATTCCACATGGGTGACAGGGCACACGCCAGGATAAGGCGATTGCCCTACCATCACTACTCTTACCGCCTCTGGGCGCATCATCTTGAACATTCGGAACTCGTAGCAAGGCCTGGGAATAACCTGAAATTTGCTGTGAAACTCCCTAAGGTAGCTGAGAGTCAATTTTAGCCTTTCTTCGTCAAAAAAATAAGCCCAATCCTCTAATGTTGCATGGTATTCCATCTTTTCTCCCTTAAAACAGCCTCTTTTAGTGACAACAGGTTTACAGACATTGTATGAGGCTCGTCCCTGATATCATCTTCTCTTTTACTCTGCGCCCTCTCGTACACTATCCTGTTCTCGCGATCTAGCCTTACGCCGTGAATCTTGTGGATACAATCATTATCCCATATAATGCTAGACTTTGGTATGTGGCAGTTGTTTATGAGGCTCCTTAGGAACATCAGATTTGCTCTGTAGACATCCTGTGTACAACCGCGCTCCTCTCTTATTATGGACACAAAGTCCTCTACAGGGTCGCGGGCATACGCTGGGCGCCTCCGATTCTCTACCTCTATGCACGGGCGCTTGCTGGGTGACATCGCGCTCTCCTGTTTGTTTCGCAAAGAAGGGTGTATATCTTGCTCCTAGTAACGTCAGTTTACGCGCGGCTGCGAAATTGACGCTATTAATGCAGAGTAACTGGCAGCACGACACTAATGGAGCTCAAAAGCTGGAAGGGGTCGGGATACAAGGAGCTTGCAAGGCACACGAGAGTGAGGGAATGCCACATAAATGAGAGGCCTTTCTCTAGGGTAGCTGTAGACGTAAGATCTCGGACATTCCGCTACATAAGGTTGTGCTGCTGCGAGGCGAAGTTGTGGACAAAAATAGGGCGCGTATTCGGGATAATAATAAACGGTGTGGAAGCAGAGGTGAGAAAAGTGTTCTATGAAGCCCTGCAGCAAATGAAGTGTGAGGTAGAGATTATGTCCATAAAGGAGGCATCTTACGTGCTCTGTCCTAGTACTCCCTGCCCGTACAAGGAGTCTCTGAGACACTACAGAGCCAAGGAGAAGCTTGAGGCGCGCCAAGAGCTTGACAGGTCCCTGGAATCTTACAAGAGAGATCTGCTGAAGATAAAGGCCATATTAGGGTGCTACGCCGCTTTTGAGAGATACCTTATTACCCACATAGAAGAGGTCTGTCTAAGCCACGGGTCTGAGGCCCTGCCAGCCCTCCATGTCTTCCCTAAAGAGGACGACAGCTTTGAACCTGACAGGCTCTGTTCTACTATGGGGGCAGATGCAGTACTTTCCGAAGATTTCGACTGTGTAGCACTCTTTGGCGCCAGAATCATGATAAAAGAGGTGAGCCTAAACACTGTCTCTTATGTTGCACTCTCTGACGTAGTTAACAAATTCCAGTCCCATAACAGTGAGGATGTTGTCTACAAGTGCTGTATGATGGGCACTGACTACAACTTAGGGACAAGAGGTATAAGACCCGCAAGAGTGAACAAAATTGACCAACTAAGAGACAAGGCAGAGCTGTGCCTTTCGAGCCAGTCTATAGACGTAAACAGCATCAGGGAATTCTTCCTCATAGGATAGCATGCTCTTCTACAAGGCAAGGATTTATTACACTCTCTCAGGGCTTGTTCAGGCCCCTTTTATCATACAGATAGATCTAGGAAAGAGCAGGTGCTTCTCTAGCTTCTCGAGTGTAGAAGATTTTGAGGGCTGGTACGCAGGACTCTCAAGCAGCGAGAGGACTGTGAGTGAGGTAGTGACATCAGACAGGAGAAATTTTTTTAAAGATATAGACAGCCATAACAACGATGATGACATCGATCTATTCCGCATGTATGACTTCGTAAGGCATGTAGAGCACAGGATAAGGTGTGTATTTGCAGAGCTAGAAATAGGGGTGCCAGAGGTGCTTATATACGACATATGCAGTGATAGCAAGATATCTTACCACGTTGTTGTCCCTAACTTCTTGTTCTCTGCTAAGACATGCGCAGGATTGTGCATCCTCGTGTCCAGGGGGCAAATATGGGATAGACTTGTAGATAAGGGTGTGTACAAGACTGTCCAGAATATAAGGGTAAAGGGCAGCACTAAGTTCGGAGAAGAGAGGTGGAAAAAGCCGTGCATTCCAAGGCGCTCACTTCGACTTGGTCTAGTCTCAGCTACTGATGGCGTAAGAGAGCACGGACTAGAGCTCAGCACCATTAAAGGAGTATCCCGAATGCCCAAACAAATAATATCCAAGCCCTCTACTACCACTTCAGAGTAAAGCACATCTCAGGTTCTAGGATATTTCTTAATAGGATAAGGGCTGGGATGTGCGTACAATGCGGAAGAGTCCATAGCAGGGAAAATGCGGTGATAGATATGGCACGCCCCGCGTTTATGTGCTGGAGATATGCAGCATCTCTTAAAAAGTAAATGATTCACTCAGGCCCGCGTCATAGAAACTTGATACCGGACGCAGGTCCTTCCATGGAAGTAAAGCTTGTAGAATTTGACAACAATAACCCTCGTACAAGGTCGGCTATAAGGGCTTTCTTAGATTCAAATTACCGGACCTCGTTAGACTGGGAGTGTGAGAGCACAGTGTTCTTGGTCCTTCTCTGCAAGGCGGACCAGTGGGACATAATAGGAGTGTGTGCGTTTGGCCCCTATGGCGAGCAGTGTATTCACATACACGTGCTATTTGTTGCAGAGGAGTGGAGAAGGAGAGGATTTGGAACGCACATGCTAAGAGAGGTTTCTCGAAGAGGATCCAATGTCACGCTCTCTATAACATTTGATAGCACACACCTTCTGCGGTTTTACAGCAGATATGCTGAGCCAGTAGAGGTAGACGCAGATAGGGGCATAATAGTTATGGCTCTTACACGTGGCTTTTAAAAAGCTTTTAAGAGGCGCGCCTGAAGTAAATGCCATCGCCCCTTTCTATAGCAACAACAGAGCCTTGGGTAAAGTTGTGCCACCTACGGATAGGGTCCTTCATCTTTATTATTGGAAGCTTGTGCCAAGGTATATTCTTCTCTATGAGCCAGCCTATCTCCTCATCTGTAGCAGGCCTGTGCTTGGGCACCATCAAATTGTTTACTGGGTCCACGTCTAACTCAGACTGCAAGAAGACGTTTGCGCTGTCTTCTGGATCGACCTCCTCTATAATCTTGCCGATAATGCCATCAGAATGGTTCCTGACAATTATTATGTTGCCAGATGTCTCTTGCGAGATTGTGCCCTGGTATCCAGATTTATGTGCATGGCCTTCCCCATAGTTTATGTGCCTCCTTATCTCTACTAGGAGGTAGGCAATAGACCGCTTATCGCACACCCTCTCAGTGTAGTCAATAAAGGAGTGTGAAGGTCTTAGCCTTCTGAGGGTGTCCATTACATTACCGATTCTACGAGCCTGCAATATCTGAGGAGATCTGCTGTTAAATCAGGTGATCCTCCTTCTTCTGATACTATCTTGCGCAAGATTTTGGGGTCACCTCTGGACCGCGTTATGCAGCCGTAGGCAAGGGCAAACATTTGCTTGTTAACGTGCCTCCTCTGGATATCGCTGAGTCTTCCGAAGGCCTCTTCCATCATATTATTGCGTACATACCCATGCCCACAACTACGCTGTCAATATGCTTGATGATGCTGCTTATAGGGCCAGAACTGTTGCTCTCAGGTTTGCCAGCTATATTGTCAACAAAAGCGCTTATATGAGCGAGGTCCGCCTTCTTTATAGACTTTATATTCTTACCTCTCCTGACGTACCTCCGGTCCTCAACAGACATGTTAAAGTCCTCAATATTGCGCAAGCGTAGCCTCATGTCCCCGTCTATAACAGATATCATCCCATACACAGGGCACTCATCTACGTGATCCATGAGATTGTTGACTAGATCCCTGTAGCTATCTAAGACCTCCTGCTCCTCGTGTACCTTAAGGGTTCTCCACACACCATTGTAAAAGGCCCTTGGCTTTACTAGGTGACCACCCTTCGTCGGTGCTTGACATGTCATTCAGCCCCTTCGGACCTTGTACAGTTTTCTCGGGCTGGCTTTATACAGCCCGCGCCCCCGTTGGATGAGCTTACTTGCGTGATACTTGCTTGGTTGTGTACTTAGTGCTTTGCGGCCCCTTCTACCTTTTTTGGGCTTGCTTTCACAGCCCCACGCCCCAATGGAAGATTGCCGCTGCTGATACTAGAAGAGCTTACTTATTTTGATTACTGCCTTGCCTCATCTGTGCACCACGCGCCTTCTCTCTCGTAACTCCTCACTCGTAACTCCTGAGTGATCCATCCTTCCCCTGTTCTGACATAGCATCTTCAGGCCCCTTTGACGCTGCTAAACGCTTGAAGGCCCCTCCGACCCTTCGTCAATTTCTTTTGGGCTGGCTTTTCGCTGCCCTTGCCCCCGGGAGTGCCACTTCTCTTCTCCCTGGCTCCTTGTGCTATCTGCTTTCCGTGACTAGGACCTTGTAAGGCTTCTAAAAGCTGGCCCTTGCCCTCGCGCCTCTGAAAAAGCTACTACTTTGTCCCACAGCCATCGCAGACTTTTCCTCCAAATGAAGATGGGAAGAGAAAGGTCTTCTTCTCAAACGGCAGTGACTGCCTTAATTAAGATTATTCTTCGTTTTGGGCTGGCATTCAGAGCCCCTTCACCTCCTTTGAGAAGAGCTGCTTACGCCATCGCCTTACCTTGCGAGAGCTATTTCTCGTTAGGAAGGGCTACTCCATATTTTACACCCTTCACCAAGCATATGCGTATTTCGTCCTTTGCACCATCTGACTTTGTTCAGTTTGTTTTGGCTGGTCTCTTGAAGTTATTACCTTTTATTGAAGAGCTGTTTTTCCTGAATGACCTTTTTAACAAGACTTTCCTCTGGGCTGGCTTTGTAGCCCTTCTGCAGCCCCCGGCCACTTGGAAGGAGCTGCTGTTTGTGCTTAGTTTTGGGCTTCAGCGGTTCCAGCGCCTTCGGATCTTGTCCATCCTGTCTGGGCTAGCTTTTCATAGCCCTCGCCCACTTTGGATCAGCGAGCTTCTTTTCTGTCACAGACCAGCGTCACGCGGCCAGCTGCCCTGCTCGAGCTCAGTGCATCCTCTGCACCTGCCTGTGCTGCAAAAGTGGCCCATGTGGAGCGGCGGCCATGCAGGAGAAATTCTTTCATTTCTCTTCGTTCATCAATGTATTCTTTGTTCCTTCTAACTTGTGTATCTCAATCATCAAATTGCTGAATGCAATTTCGATGCATATTGAATGCGAGTGCGCATCCTGTCAAGACCAGTGACGGTTATCAAATACAGAGCACTAGCATGAGTGGGACTCGTGGTTGCAAAGTCAGTCGTATTGGCAAGATGTGGGACAACGAGCTGGACCTCGAAAGCAGCTGAGGCAGGCGAGCAGTCAAAACTTCCTCTCCCCGAGCTTGTCCTGGGGTTCAGTACAAAGCCTGACCATACCTGCATGTTGGGGCAGGTGCTGTGCGTCTTGGGGCTTGAGTCAAGCGGGACCACGAGGCTGTCATTTGACAATTATGGTCCATATGTCACTGCAGACTAGAAGGCAGAGGAGGTAATCAGGGGCCAGGTGGATGCACCTGGCCCCTAGAGGGCCAGCCCAAGAGATGGATGGGGCCGCAAAGGAACAGGACTGACTGCCATGTACTGAAGAGACTGCGAGAGAAAGACTGCGAGCAATGAGCAGAAATTTGGCGTGCTGTGACGAGCTGGAGCTCTCACAGTTTTAGCCTTACTTTGATAGAGCTGTTTCTAAGTAGAGCTGTCTCAAACATGTCCACTGCGAGGCAATGTCAGTGGATGAAGGACACACTGAGAAGAGAAGCAGCGCGATTGCCGTGATTGGCCAGCTGAGAGGAATGCGTAGCTGGCAGCTTCAATTAGCAGAATAGCCTCGAGCAGAGCGAGGAGAAGGAAAAGGGCTCGCCCATTGAGAAGAGGGGCTGGAAAAGCCAGCCCAAAAAAGAATGAACAAAGTACGAGAAGGGGGCCAGGGGAAGCGCTAAGACATACAAGCACACAAAGAAACAAAGCAGCTACGAATCACTCAGTAACCCCTGCTAAGCAGCCGCGGATCAGAGATGCTAGGCTCCCGGAAATGGGGCCCCTGGCCAGAGCCAGAAGAAGAGCTCGCCCATAGAAAAGAGGGGCTGGCAAAGCCAACCCAAAAAGAATGGACAATGTCCAAAGCCAAAGATAGAAGTGCCGAAAAAGGACTACACTACAAAGCACGCAACGGTGCAGAGGGAGATCAAGATGGATGCTCAGTACCCACGTGTGAGCCAGAGGAGAACGCTCGTCTTCCCAAGTGAAGCGGCTGCTGATGTCAAGTAGCGGCAGTGCAAGGCAGCCGAGTGCATTCAGAGGTGGAATTGAAGGAGGCAATTGTTCAGTTGGGCCAACCCAATAAAGTAGACAAGGTCCAGGAACAAGCCCTTACACATTAGCGTAGCTCCTCCCCGGCGTAGACCACTCAGCACAAGTAGTGGATAGTTTCTAAGTACATTCTTCTTAACAGGCGCAAGCAGAGCAGAACAGATTAATGGCCTGGGCCAGCCTGAGGAGGACGTGCACAGACATGGGGGGCTCTACAGATGAAAGTGAAGTATGAATGAAGCAAATAGAGGCGAACACTGTGAAGGCACTGCTGGCAAGGACAGAACCGAGGAACTCGAGTACATTACTCGGCCAGGTCACGATGATGTGGTGCTAACAATCCAACGGTAAATGGAATCTTGGCGGGTCATGAATCTGCAAACTTGGGTGATGCCGCCACAACGTGCAGCCCGCACTCTGGCCATTGTCAGATTCGGCCCGCGCTCTGGCCATTGTCAGATTTCTGGCTCCGAATTGCCCGTCTCCCGCTCCCAGGCGCTACTCTCACACCCGCGCCGCCGCCGCCGCCGCCGCCGCCGCCGCCGCCGCCTCCGCCGCCGCCTTCGCCGCCGCCGCCGCCACTGGCGCCGGTGTCCAGGAGGACGCCGCCAGGACCTTCTTAGCAGCTAGCNCCCTTACCGCACCCGCAGCTCGACTGCTGCAACGAGGGCTGCCATTGCCTTAGTGGCCGACCTTCCCACTCCTTCAACCCCCCTTTCAGCTTCTTCAGCTTCTTCACGCTCCTCCCCGACGACGGCTATGGAGCCCGAGCCCCTCCCTGCAGTCCCTTCAGTCCCTGCTCCTGATGAGATGGCTCGGCTTGCGGACCCCGGCTCGGCCTCCTCGGATGCAGAGTCCGAGGCCCTCAACATGGACCCCCGAGTCGGAATTGTCATCAGCCCGGCACAGTCAAGCGACTCCTCTACTGCGGACGGGCCCTCTTCCCTGCCGGCCGCGAAGTCTGCTGCATCTACTCTCAATTCGAAGGCAACGCCCATCTCTTCCCCAAGCTCCAGCCGTGCATTCACCATTGCCTTCACCAGTCCCTGCCCCGGAGCCACCACCACCACCACCAACACCACCACCACCACCACCACCACCACCAGCAGTGCCGCCGCCGCCACCATTGCCTCCTCTACCTCCCCTTCCCGTACCTTTTTCTCCCTTGCTGCCTCAACCTGCTGTCATGAGACGCCATCCAGCTGGTGACCATCACGTACGACCTCCCCATCAGCAGGGTCGGTCTCACGACCCGAGACCAGTCCACGCGGGCCTCCCAAATGCTCCAGACCAGAGAGTCCCCTGCCCAGTGTGCCAGCAACGATTCCGCACGAGAGGGCTGCCAGTCCATGCCTGTCACTGCCACAATCGCCAGAATCAGCTGGAGCTGGCAGCAAGTTCACATGTGCCGGGCACCGTCCGGCCTCCACCACCCCCTTCTTCAGAGAGCTGGCATTGGGCTGCCACAGTGGACCTCACCTCCCTCCTCATCCCTGACGGCATCCAAAACCTACGCACGTTCCCAGATGGGCACGTCGTGAGTGCATCAAGGTTCTTACAACTTACCTTGCTCGCATCGAAGCGGACTCTATGGACGAGGCGGCCTGGGCCTTGTACATGCTTTTCCCCAAGCTTGTTCTTGGCCATCTTCCCTCTTTCGGAGGCCGCAAGACTTTCCAAGACAGACTGGCAAAAATTTCTAAGTGGAAAATGGGAGGAGTTGGCTCAGCAGCGTGCAGCAGCTGGTCGGGTCATGCTCTCGCAGCGGTGGGCGCGCAATGGATCAGTCAACCAGCCCTCTCAACAGTCCACAGCTGGCATTTTAGCGCGCGCAAGACGCTTTGGCAGGGCAGGAAAACTTTCCCGGGCCGCTCAGGCCCTTTGCCCTGACCCCCTGGCTACTACCAACGACGCCACAGAGGCTATCTTGCGAAAGCTCCACCCCCCTCCACAACACCCCCTTGAGCCCTGGGCCGGCGAGCTCCCCAATCCTCTTGACCTATCGGCAGAGGCGCTCCGTGTGGCCCTGACCAAAGCCCCCCGGATGGTGTCTGGAGGCCCTTCTGGATGGCTCTTTGAGCATCTACAGGACCTATTTCTTGATGGGGATGAGAGGAGCTTCTCCCTGTTCCTGTCCACCTGCCGGCACATCGCCAGGGCTGCCATTCCACCACGCATTGCCGATGCCTTAAACTCCAGCCACCTGCTAGCCCTTGCAAAGCCAACAGGCGGAGTGAGACCCATTGCGATGACGGAGGTTGTCATGCGGCTGGTATCAAAGGCCGTGTGCAGCGAGCTGAAACCCCAGCTGACCAGCCATCTATCACCCCACCAATTTGGTGCTGGCATGTCCTGCGGGGCGGAGGCCCTCGTCCACGGCATCCAGGCCGCTCTCGACGTGGACCCTTCAATGATGGTCCTTGGGCTGGATATCACTAACGCCTTTAACACAGTGGAGCGCAGCGTCGTTATGGAGGAGCTGCGCGACCACTTCCCTTCCCTTATACCCTTCTTCCTCATGGCCTATGGACGCCCAGGGCGGCTGCTGTGGCAAGCCGGAGAGTCTTGGAAGACGCTGTGGTCATCTTCTGGCACACGCCAGGGGGATCCCCTTAGCCCAATCCTGTTTGCGTTGGCACATTGCCGGGCTATTCGGCGCACCCAGAGCCAACACCCAAACCTCCTCTTCCCTTCCTACGCGGATGACACACACATCATTGGACCTCCAGCTGAAGTCATGGCGGCTTACCCCTTGCTCGTTCGCGAATTGGACCTGATGGGCCTGCGGGTTTGCCCGTCCAAGAGCGTGGCCTGGTCCCCACGGGGTCTCCCTGCCAACCTTCAGCTCCCCCACGGCTGTCAGACCCCTGCCAATGGGCTGGCCATCCTCAAGGTCCCCTTCGGTACACCAGCTCACGTGGCGGTGGACTTGCGGGAACGCCTTCAAAAACACCTCGCCCCCTTCCCTTCCCTTCCCCTCCTTGGGGACACGCAGCTGGCGTTGGCCATCCTCACCCGCTGCATCGGCCGACGGGCTTGCTATCTGCAACGGACAGTCGCCCCATTGGGCATGGTGGCGGAGCTCTANACTTTCCGGGCGCGCCGCCGCACTGGGAGGCCTTTGATGCGTACGCCGGCGCAGGCGCTGGCAATGCCGCCGGAGCCGCTGCCGGGCTGCCGCGGCAGCCGCTGGAACTGGAGGACGTTCCGGTCGGTGACAGCGAGCTGCATGGCGGCGTCGACTACCACTACCACCACCAGCCGGCTGGCGATGCGAGCTACGCGGGCGCTCAGGACCAAGGCCGCAGCCATGAGATGTTGCCGCTGCCCAGACCGGCGGACAAGGCTGCGCAGGAGGAGGAGGACGCCAGCCTCGCTGCGGACCTGCAGGCCGAGGAACTCGCCTCCGCACCGCAGCCGCCTGGCCGGCCCCTGGCGTCGGCGGCCAGCGGCGACCTGGCAGCCCGCCTCGGGCTCGCGCAGCCGTCGCCGGTCAGCGCCTTCCCGGCGGTCTCTTCCAGGCTTCGAATGCCTGTCTGGTGGCTGCGTTGCCCCTCCTGCTGCTGACATGCCGACATCGCGGTTTGCGATGGCAATGGGTCTAATGCAGCTCATCTTGCGGACCAACTCCGGCATACTGCCGCACGACGACGACATCAGTGTAGACCACCAGCGGCTGCTTGAGAGGTGGGAGGCCTACTGCTGCTGTGCTCTGCAATGCCAAATTTCGTTGCATCCTTTCACCCGCACTGAAGTATTGTAACCTGCTCCACTTAGTTCATCTGATCAATAGCGACCATGAACTTAGACTCCACTTGAAAGGTTTGAGCTCAATGAGATGTCTAACCATATCTGCCGGCAATCAGATGGTACTGCTTTTATTGCTAGATGTCATCAGATACATGAGCAATGACTGAGCCAGTCATATCGGTGCTATTGTGCAAACAGGCTGTGCATTTACGGCCTCAAAGAGCGGCAGATTCCTGGGGATGGGAATTGCCAGGTGCATAATTGCGTGCTTATGCTCAGTTGACAGGAGTTGGCCACAAGAAACAACAGGTGTTTCAGATAGCAAGTCGAGCTGTCAAAGGCTAAGCAGACGGCCTTTGCTGTGCCAATGGACTCTGCTGCCTGCAGTTCCGCGCTCTATCAGACCAGCTCTACGGGTCGCCAGAGCACCACAAATTCGTGAGGAAGGCAATAGTGACTGAGGTACCGTGCACCCTCCCTTTGATGTCCATTGATTTAGTTGAGAGCAATTATAGATTAAAGACCTCTTGATGACTGTTTGATGATGTGTCACACGTTAGGGAGAGCTCTAACAGAGCTTATTGCCGTCAGATCAACTCAATATAATCCCTTACACAGGGTGCCACATTAGTACAAAAGGGCAAGCTTTTATTAACAGCAGAGGACATTTGGCCATCATCTGTGTTGCTGTGCAGATGAAGAACCACCCTGAGCGGTACAGTGAGCACGTCCCTGGAAAGTTCAGCGACTATGTGAAGAAGATGGGCAAGTGTGTGCTGTTTGTCACAGTATCTTTGACATTAACACCAGAATTAATCCAAGTAGACTACTGCCATTGCTAGATTGCCGGTAATGAGAGGAATGTGCCATGGTTGCATCGATGATGTAATGAGAAAAGAAGCGTTTCAACGTGAATTTGTGTTGCTCAGGAGTGGTGAATGGGGTGACCATGTGACGCTGCAAGCTGCGGCAGACCACGTAAGAGGGTGCCATTGAGCTTAGCATTGTTTGACTATATGCAATCTAGGGTCAGGCAGTTTGGGGTAGTTGACTGAAAAGGCATTGCAGGGCATTTGAGGTAACTTGGAAGAGCACTTGTCAGGTAGCATAATTGCTGTCACGAGGTAACCTGGCTAGTGTTTACTATACTGACTGTTGGTGTAGCTGTGTATGAGTCTGATCCTTTTGGCATGCTGCTTGGTGGTGGCTAGTGGGGCGTGAAGGTGTCCTTGGTCACGTCATTCAAGGACCAGTGCTTCGTTGAGATCTCACCCCGCTTGGCGCAGTCTGATCATGGTGAGCTGACAGCTGCACTGCATGTGTGCATTGACTACAGATTGTAAAATGTAATAAGTGGGGGAGATGAGCACAGATTAGATATTAGATTTTGGATGCTTCAAGCCAGGATTATGCTTAAGTACCTGTGTGTGCAACTTTATTTGCAGAAATTTGGCTGAGCTTTTGGGCGGAGATCCACTACAACTCCATCTACCTTCCAGGAGGTAAGAGTTAGATCTGATCACGCAGCCTTGCTTGCTGAAGGCCTCTCTATTGTATTGCAGGTAGCAGTACCGTTGACTTAGTTACTGCCTGACGTTGTGGATGGGTTTTCATTTGCTGCAGAGCAAGCGCCCATTGACAATGACCCGAAGAAAAAGAAGCACTGGCTTTTCTAGAGGTTGCTGAAGTACGAGTTGAGCTCCATCCAATATTTGATTCTAGCTTCAGGTATGCCTCAGTCAAAGTGCATGCCAGCAGCTTCTTTGTCCTTGAGTTGCACAAGTGCTGCTTCTTTTCCTCTCGTGACAGTGATATTGTTCTGATGGCACAGATGTGATGCTGGAAGTACATATAAGGTGAATTGGTGGGCCTCATTAATTGGCTTTTAATTTTTCCGCAACTTGGGCGTTTTGAAACTTTGGAACTGTAGACTAAACCCCCACAGGTGACCTCCTTTCCAGAGGGTGCGCAAAGTGACCAACTCGTAAATTTGCCACTGTTATTTCGCCACTCTCCTCTGGAACAACTCGCTTTCTGGTACTGGCAATTGGTCCCAGGTAGCTATCAGAATAGTTGATTGTTCGCTTGTTCGTTTCTTAACATGGCTGAAAGCCTGGCGTATAGAGTGTGCACATTGCATGTTGTGTACTCTTGTTGTATTGCCTACATCAGTGCACGGTCATCGACTGTCTTTCAAAGACTCGAGGGCGTGCATTATTTGCATGCGGTCAAGTCAATGACCTGGTTCCATTTATCATGCACAAAGGACGACCAGGGAGATGTCGTGTTGACAGCTGGTTTGCTCTTCCCTCATCGGCACTTTGCTTACGCCCCAACCCTTGTCTGTGCCTTCTATTTCTGTTCACTCGCTGGAGTACATGCCTTTGCGGTGTCTGCCATCTTGGAGGACAAGCCTCTGAATCTTATTTGAGGCCACCAAGTCACAGACACCTTCCCAGTTCTGCAAGGCACGGCCGCTTGGCCCTCTGGCTACACGGCACGAGGGCCGAATTCGCTGGTTGTCTGGCCTTAAATTGGTGCAAGTAGTCATTGTTCGCCACAGCTTTCAAAGAAGCAGCTCTCCCAAAGGGCCGAGGGCTGCACCCGCCAGCCCACAGTTCATACGGTCCAGAAAGCAGCAGGGGGAGCCCCTTTGTTACCTGCTTTCGAGGCTGTTGTTGCAGCTGTTGGGGCAATGCGGTGGTCGATGGAATGCCGATGATGCGTGGTGAAAAGTCAGCCCAGAAAAGAGTGAACCAGGTCCGAAGGAGCCGGAAAATGTAGAGAGCACTAAGGGTGCCTGCTCAGTACCCCAGGTCAGCAGCCGCAAGCACATGCATCACGCAAACTACTGTGGGGGATTGAAGATATGGAGGAGCCAAGCCCCGCGCCCATATAGCAACCGGAAGGAAGCAACTCAGACTTGCATTCTCCTGACTAGAGGTTACTGAGCGTTCCCTGCTGGTGTCTTAGTCCTAGTCCTTCGTACTCCGGCTCCTTCAGACCTTGTCAATTCCTTTGGGCTGGCCTTTCCCAGCCACCAGTCAATCTGGCCGCGCTTCTGTGAAGGAAGCAAGCGCGGGGGCCATTAGATGTCTTTCTTAAATCCTCCTGCTCAGAAGCCGGACCGGCTTTCTTTTCCTGGGTGGCTTGGTCGACGGAACAGCGTAGTGGCCGTCTTCACACAACGTTGGTTCCGACGGTGCCGGCGTTGGAGCCCGACGCTGTTGGCCTGCCGTCGATGCAGGAGATCGGACAGTACAGGTGGCGGCGTTAAGCCCATCTCCTCCCCCCGCTTTCTGGAAGCGCGCTGCTGCGGGGAAGGAGGGAGGAGGGAGGAGGGAGGAGGGAGGAGGGAGGTTTAGAAACCCTAACCCCCCCGCCCCCCCCCCGGCCATAGCCAAAGCCCTCGGCCCGCCGAGGCCGCCGCGAAGCTCGCCGCAGCCGCCGCCGCGTCTTCCGCCGCAGACGCCGCCGCCGTCATGGGCCGCCGTGAGTGCCGCCCGCCTCCTCGTCGCCGCCCTGCGCCCGGCCCCGTCGCCGGTCCGCCGGCAGCGGTGCTGCCGTGGCAGCGGCCGTTTCGCCGACTTGTCCATCGAGTGGAGCGGACCTTCAGCCTGCCATGTTCAGCGCCGCCGGCGCCGCCGCCGCCACCGCCGCTTGCGGCGGCGCCCTGAGCGCCGCGGCGGCGTCGCGGGTGCTGCGCAGGTCCGGCCCGGTGCTACCGGCAGATCAAGAACAAGCCGTACCCCAAGTCCCGCTTCTGCCGCGGTGTGCCAGGTGCGTGCCCGCCACCGCGGCCGCCATGGACGAGCACCGAGCCGCGCTCTCTCGCCGTCGTGTGGCTTCCCTCCCCATGCGCCGCGCCGGAGCGGTGCGGGAGCTGAGCCTGACATGGCCGGCTTGGCGAGGCAGACCCGAAGATCCGTATCTACGACGTGGGCATGAAGCGGCGCGGCGTGGACGAGTTCCCGGCCACCGTGCACCTGGTGTCGTGGGAGAAGGAGAACGTGTCGAGCGAGGCGCTGGAGGCGGCGCGCATCGCCTGCAACAAGTACATGACCAAGACAGCGGGCAAGGACGCCTTCCACCTCCGCATCCGCGTCCACCCCTACCACGTCCTCCGCATCAACAAGATGCTCTCGTGCGCCGGCGCCGATCGGTAAGCACCAACAAGCGACCCCGTCTTTATCCCATCACTGCCTCCTCCCTCTCGTGTTGGTCTAGTTACGCGCTTTGCAGCCGGCTGTAGTGGGGTCCTGCTATAACGCCACTGTGACGAGCGGCGTGGACGTTGAGACAGTGGGTAAGAAGGTTGAGACGGAGTCTAGAAGCATCAAGTAGGAAACTCTTGAAGAAAGCTAAGACTATATGTAAGTCGTGTCACACTCGCTGGAGTGGATATGACTTGGTTTTTGACTATAAGATCCTACTAAGCTGGAGTAGACATTACTTGGCTATATGACTATACTAATCTTTGGTAGTGGTCGTTGTAATAGCTCATGGTGAGGAGAATAGCTTGGCTACACCTTAGCATGGCGCATCGCGGCTGTTTTGAGTGCACCTCTGGTCGCTGACCACGCCCGCCGGCATGGGCTTTGGCGCTGGCTTTTGCAGGCTGCAGACGGGCATGCGGGGGGCGTTTGGGAAGCCGCAGGGCGTGTGCGCTCGCGTGGCCATTGGGCAGGTGCTCCTCTCGGTTCGCTGCAAGGACAGCAACGTGGTGCACGCCCAGGAGGCGCTGCGGCGTGCCAAGTTCAAGTTCCCCGGCCGCCAGAAGATCATCAAGAGTCGCAAGTGGTGCGTCCCCACCTCCTTCCTCGGGCCGGCGCCACTGCTGCAGTGGAAGCGCTTGTTGCCACTGCAGGCACCGTGTTGTCTAGCGATATGCTCCATGACTGCTGTGCAGGCGTCGTCACCTCCAAGGAGTTCCATGAGTTGTCTTGTTGCTCTGACCTCTTTCATCTCCCCCCCTCTTCGTGCGACGTGCCATCTCGTACTCCCTCACCCTCCTCTCTAATCTTTTTTCTACAGGGGATTCACCAAGTTCTCGCGTGTCGATTACGTCAAGTGGAAGGAGGAGAAGCGCCTTCTCAACGACGGCGTGCACGCCAAGGTGCGAGCTCTGAGGTCATGTGCAAGGTTTAGCCTTGTGTATGGGGCATTGTGCCTTTATTGTAATATGGCACCTGTTCTCTTTCTGCACAAGTTGTGAGGCTGTGATGTGCCTATTGAGCTAATGATCTTTCTAACTGCTGCCTGCAGCTACTAAATGTTCATGGCCCGTTGACCCGGCGGAAGCCGCACCAGCTCTTCACAGACAATGCGACGCCGGCACTGCGCATCCTTCCGGTCGAGGGTTAGGTTGCATTGGCTGACATCTACTTTCACTGTACCACATCTAGAACTTGATTTCGCTCCATGGCTAAGAGTCACGTTTCTTGCCGCGAGGGTCTCCTTCGCTTTTGCGACCTCTCCAGTAAACGTTGTGCGTTGGACGCAACCAATTTGCAGCAGAGCAGTTTAGGGTGAGGTGGTCATGAGTGAACTTGACCAGAGTCTGGGTCTCCCAAAGACAACAGTGAGCTATGTCATTATCACAAGCTCAATTGAGCAATGCGCCGCCACTATAAGCTAAGGCTTGTTCCAGATTTGCTATGGGCTTGTGGTAATGGGAGGTTACTCGCGCTATAATGGCTGGTTGGCCATCCCCCAATCTTATGGGGTGCAGGAGCAATCTGTCATGTTGCTCTCGCTGGTTTGCCTGCCACCATCTTCCTTTGTATTGGTCCAAAGCTGCTCAGCGTAGCCATCCTCGTCAAGAGCCACCTCGGCAGTGGTGGCGGCGGCAGCAGTGGCCTGCATGCTCTCATCCCCGTTGTCCACTTCGCTGCTGCCCTCAAGCTCCTCAGGCTCCTCAGGCTGCATCAGTGAGGCCGCATCGTGGTGGACAGCCTTTGTTGAGCATAATGTTGCCTGCTTAGCCTTCATCATGGCGATCTGACCAGCAATGGCACGCCGCACAGCCGGCCAGGAAGCCGGCCGGGCGCCTGGCTTGTACTGGGGTGCGGGGACCTGGAACGGTAGCGCGATCTGGTCGAGGCCCCGTGAGCTGCTGCTGCACAAGTGCCCATGACCAACCTTGGCGTGGCACTGATTGCCAATGTCTGTCGGCAGAGGTGGTGGTGGCTCAGTCAGCACTATGCCAGCCTCGTAGTTGTGAATGTGGAGGCACGAGCCAAGCGCCACACGCTCTGGGCCAGCTGCGGCAAGAATGGTGTCCCATCAGCTTAGAGGGTCAGATGGGTGTGATGACTGCTTTAACTGTGGGAATCTGGTTCGTTTCATCAACGCTTTATACTACAAGTATTTACAGATGAGCTAATGGGCAATATGAGTGCATATAGACAGCACTTCTGCCACCAACTATCATGGTTTGTAAGGAAACGTTCCACTTTCGGAGTGGAGGCATTAGCGGCAAAAGTAGGATCAGCATTGGCAGAGCGAGCAACTTACCGTCGAAAGACTGCGAATGCGGCGCCTTTGGGACCGGCCGGCCCCAGGCTGCGGGGCTGAGGTTGTGGGACCCGCAGTACACCCAGCCAGATGCCGGCTGCCCGGCGGCAAAGCCCCGGAAGCGCCGCAGTGCCACCTAGCAGGACTTGCCAGGAGACTGCTTTAAAAGATTACTAAGTGACAACCACCCAATTATACTTTTGGCACAAGCATTGCTCAGATGAAGGCTACAGTATCACATAACTGCCGTCCTTCATGTAGATAATCGCGGGGTCAAGTGCAGAGTGCTTGTACCTTGACGTGCATGTGGACAGCGCTGCGCTCGGGCGGCTTTGGGATGGCATCATGGAGGAGGTTGGCTGTCAGCAGCCACCCACCAAGGGCCTGCAGATTGGAGCACATGGAATAGCAATACTGCTGTCTCTTACATTCTTATATCTTGGGCCCTCAAAGGATTCCTCTATCCTGATTGGGAGATGTCAAGTGCAGTAGTACAGACATTCTTGTTGACATGGGTTGCACTTATTGTCTATGCCTTGTTGTCGGGGTTCATATCAGCAGTTCTTGATACACAGAGCTGCAGTACGACCATCATACATGTGCATCTTTCGTAATGCACTGTGCATGTACATGAGCCATCGTGGGCCTAACCCCTAGTCACGGAACTGACAAGAATGACGAGTACGTACCTCGGTGAAGAAAGAGAGCCCTGAGAACTCCGATGGACCCCCCATTGCATCGTTCACCCGGTCTATTGTCGGAAACACGATGCCAAGTGACGGACTACGTGCCTCCAGCTCAGGGGTCCAGTGGCCCCACTGCCAAGGTGCATCAAGACACAAGGCCAGGGCATGGTTAAGGATAATTGACTTAAGAGTGGCAAGTAGTAGTGCGGCGGCGTGCAACCGGGGCTGAGGAGCTGTGCCTCGGGGTCGCTCTCGCTACCGTTGTCGTTGTCAGGCATCGCTGGGGGCCGGCGACCGGCGGCAGCCGCAAATGCCCCCAAGAAGGGCGGGTCGACCGACGAGCCCACTGAGGATGAGCCTGAGCAGTGCGCCGCAATCATCTCATTAGCCTCTAAACAAGCTCCTGATAGAGGTAAACCTTACGAATACGGATATCTTATCTGATTGGTGCCCGTGCGCTTGCAGCCATGAGCACGGGCTCACTGTACAGGAAGTCTGTCTCGAGCTCCTGCGGCCACTTGTGGCACCTCAGCACCTGCAACTTCAGAGATGGCAGCAGCCGCCAGGATGATGTCAAATTGAGGCGGAGAGCTCGATAGCGGCATACTGTACTGTAAGAACGGCACGGCAAGCACGGCAAGAACCAGATGCCTGTCACCAGTTCAATGCATAATAGCACCATCGCGTCTACAGTACTTGACAGAAATACGGCGTGAAGATGATCAGCATGCAGATGAATGATATTGTCAGAAGCTGTCGAGGTCTTGCGCCCAGTGTGCTTGCCTGGTGCAGGCGCCAGAGCCCAAGCGGGCGCTGCAGCGAGCGCAGGAGGCCTGCGAACGCAAGCGCGTGTCTCGTCGCCAGCTCCTCATGCGCCGACGCGAAGCGCGGGCCCTGTGGAGAGTCCGGTCTTGGGCACCCTTGACATGCGCTTCTTCTAAAGAACTTTCACTAAAGGAAAACGTAGGCATCACAAGTCAAAGAAATTACTTCATGTAGAAAAGCAAGCAAGGAAGTCGAAGGTGATGGATTGATGTTATCTAATAGTTACAAGCTGCTAGGTGCAGCAAGCGAGCTGCGCACGGAGTGTACCTCGAGGATGTAGATGCAGAGCTGCGGGGGATGCGCCTCGGCACGGCCGGCAGCAGCAGCAAGGACTTGGCGCAGGCTGGCTCTGGCGGCAATCTGCACGAGCCCAGCATCCCAGAGCGGCGCAGCCCACGCGGCGATTGCCCGCGGCAGGTACCCAATGCGCAGCTCTGCCACACGGCCGCCGCCGCTACGATTGCCACCTGCAGCACCGCCGAGGTCCTTCGGCTTGCTCAGACACAATCAGCAGCAGTCCCATATGAGCCGAGTGAATCTCAGATTAGAGGTTCTGCATTTTACCTGAGTCGACACTGTGGGGTTCCCTGATTGCTTCTGTAATTATGCAGAGCAACTTAAATATGACACTAGTGATGGCCATCAGATTGATAGTAGTATGGAGGCGACGTACTTTCAGGCGACACCTTCGCAACACGGGCAATTGCAGCAGCACGTGGGCTGTCGAGCTCAAGAGCTATGGCGTTGGAGTCTGCGGGCAGCCCCCGCACACGGCGAACCACCAGCTCCTCAAGGCCGGCACGGCGCCAACCGCCAGCCGCCGACGCCGCGGCGGCCAACGCACGCAGGCGGGCACCATTGGGGTCCACCTCCGGCTTGAAGCCATGGCGCACGCCGGCAACCGTCGTGACCACAGCGCCAAGCACAGTGCGCCGCTCTGCCGCTGCTGCTGCTGCCCTGTCGCGCCGTTGGCGCTTCTTGCGACCGGGCTCGTCGTGGGCAGCGGCGGCAAAGGCGGCGGTGTCCAGCGGCGGAACAGGCGGTGGGTGCAGGCCAGGCACAGACACGACGAGCGCACCGGCGGCGCCGCCGAAGGCGAAGCTGGCAAGGCCGACGGCCCAGCAAGCCGCCTCGGCAGGCCAGTCGCCGAGCATCGCCGCCAGCAGGGCCGCGAGCTCGGCGCCGAAGCCGCCGACGGCAAGGAGACCCGGCGAATCGGGCGCCGGCTGGCGCGGGAAGTCTTGCCACCACACCGTGTTGGTTACGTTCAGCCACTGCCCACAAGCGCCGCCGCCGCAACGGCTATGGCTGCGGCGTCAAGCTGCAGCGAGGCCGCAGCAGCGTAAGTGGGCATGGCGTCGGTTGTGAAGGAACGCCGCCGTACCTGGCTCGCGGTGAGGTTGGCGGACGTGACGACGACGCGGAGGCAGTCGCGCCGCCGCAGCAGCAGGAGCTTCGGGTGGTGGCAGCCCATGCCCGGACGGCGATTGCTGCCGCTGCTGCCGAAGCGGTGAGCCTCTGGGAAAGTCGGAAACCTGCCAAGCGCCGCCGCAGCAGCCGCCGTCTCTGGCCATTAGGCACTCAGGCGAACCTCTGTAACTGCTGATGGCTAATGGATGTGTTAACTACCGCTAAATCCTGATCCATTACCCAAAGTGTGACCTGATCGAGGTTAGTGATGCTTGGATAGTGGATAATTCCACAAGCATGATCTACTGCAACACTTAGTCCTTGGTTGGACCTATGGTGGGGCGCCCGCACAGCAGCTTGAGGAGAGGCCACTTGTCCGGCGCAGGCCGCGACGCGCGGGCTGCCGCGTCGGGCTCCCATGCCAGTCCGCCGTCCCCATGCGCCGCCACCGTTATCGGCAGCGTCGCCGGGATGCGGCAGTGCTCCATGAACCTGCTATGACCACCATCGTAAGAAGAAAGTGCTCGTAAGCACTTCATTCGCAAGAGTTGCGTGTTTGTTCAGTCTTACTATGTATATCAATCATCTTGAAAGTGTTTTCCAATGTTACCGGCCAGTTAATTAGCTGCTCAGCACTGCGGCAATGTTGGCTTTGGCGGCCGCTGCCGAGGGCAGCGCCACCAAACTGAAGTCAGTCAGGATTCAATGAAGTCTTGGGGCTAAGAGACTTCAGTGGGCTTTGCATCGTGATCATAGGAATTAGGGTGAAGTAGGTCAGTCGGGTCGCACCAGTCAAGGTCGTACACGAGCGTGGTCACGAGGACGGCGTCGAGGCCGGCCAGCGGCGCGAGGAGGTCGCGCAGGCCGACGCCGTCGCCAACGCCGCCGAGGTGCGGCAGGCGGTTGAGGCAGAGGCCGCGCTCCCCGGGGCCGCCGCCGGGCAGGACGCGCGGCTCCTCGGCTGCGGCTTCTCCGGCGCCGTCGACGAGCTCATCGCCGCTGCTGCCGTTGCTGTGGCTGCCCCGCCGATTCAGCGGGAGCATCATCGTCGCCGGTGGTCCAGTGCCGCTGCCGGGCCGTGCCTGCTCAGCCAGAGCGCCAGCATCGCCGTAGGCGCCATAGATTGTGGCGTCCGGGTGGGTTTCGGGGCTCTCGCCAAGGCGCTGCTGCTGAGCTGCTTGATGCCATGCACGGCTCTGTGGCTTCTCCCTCCATCATGCTACCACTTTTGCACTGTGGCAGAGATCTGGCGCCGTGAGCGGAGGGAGGGAGAAAGCTGGGAGCAACAGGGCAAGAGAGGGAGAGCAGCAGTTCAGAAGAGAGGAGAGGGGGCAGGAGAGCGTGAGAGGGGAGGAGGGAGATAGGAGTGCGAGTGAGACGGGACGGGGCGTGAGGAGGGAGTTAGGTGGGGATCAAGGGAGGGTGTTGTGGAGAGAGACGGAGTGAGTAGAGGAGAGAGAGGGGTGGCTTATGAGGAGGCGAGCGAGAAGGTGTGTGTGTGTGCGTGTGTGTGTGTGTGTGTGTGTGTGTGAGAGAGAGAGAGACAGAGAGAGAGAGAGAGAGAGAGAGAGAGAGAGAGAGAGAGAGAGAGAGAGAGAGAGAGAGAGAGAGAGAGAGAGAGAGAGAGAGAGAGAGAGAGAGAGAGAGAGA
>WELB01000006.1:347397-376036 GCA_009602725.1 Spirogloea muscicola | reverse complement strand
CTCGCCGCCCGCGCTGGCCGCGCCGCACACGCCGCCGCCGGCTTTCGCCGAGCTTCAAGTCCGTCGCCGGTCGCCAAAGACGCCGCCGCCGCGGCGGACAGGCTGAGGCGCCATTCAGATCTCAGCCGCCGAGCTCTCTGGGGAAGCGGAAATAGCGGCGGCGACGGCGGCTGCGGCGGCGGTGGAGGCAGCGGCGGCGGCGGCGGCGGCGGCGGCGGCGGCGGCGGCCGGAGCGTATTTGGATGCAACACAGGATGTGATTCTTTCAGGCCGGCGAGTGCCAAGCAAGAGTGGCTCATGGGCAGATGTTGAATCACCACCGAGCTCCCACAATCCGACAATGAGTCAGAATATTACTTGTAGTAGAAATACCAAACCCTCAGACCTGACCTGCCTCGTCGCACAACAGCAAACCCTAGACCGCGGCTTCTCCGGCGGCGGCGGCGGCGGCGGCGGCGGGGGCGGAGGCGCCGGCGGCGGCCGCCGGAGAGGGGGCGGCCGCCATGTACGGCGGGGACCATGACGAGGCGGGCGAGGGCGAGGAGGAGGAGATCACGCAGGAGGACGCGTGGACGGTCATCAGCGCCTACTTCGAGGAGAAGGGCCTGGTGCGGCAGCAGCTGGACTCGTTCAACGAGTTCATCCAGAACACGATGCAGGAGATCGTGGACGAGTCCGCGGACATCGAGGTCCGGCCCGAGTCGCAGCACAACCCCGGCCGCCCCGTGGAGCTCGGCGAGGTGAGCCGAGCCGCCACCTCCGGGCCTCGAGCCCCTCTCTCTCGGATTGGCTGCCCCGCTCCTATTTGCTCGCCGCTGTGTTAGTCCTTATACACTGGATCGCCAGTCCGCTGCTAGTCTGTTGTAAAGCATCGCTCAACCTAGACAAGACGTCATGTTTCACTGGTAAGCGAAGTAAGTTGTGGTTGTTTTGACACTTCGGTACTACGGTCAATCGTGCACCACCTTTTACTAAGTATTTTGTAGATGCATCAAGGTCTGAAGTAAAGTGAGCGAACGCAGCTACGTCACGGTATTGTGCCAAGTCAAGCTTCAACCCACCACAAACTTGTCTCATGTATCATTACAAGGTCCAATTCGCTTAGTGTCAGCAACATTCACTCGTAAGTGAGTGTCACTGGCCGGCGCGGCGTAGCTCAGGATCAGCGCAGCTTCTATTGCAGCGCCATTGGGCTTCCTCAGCCCCCGTTTCCGTGTGACCCCTGGCTTGCCAACAGATGACGTACAAGATCAACTTCGGGCAGATTTACCTCAGCAAGCCCATGATGACCGAGTCCGACGGCGAGACAGCCACCCTCTTCCCCAAGGCGGCGCGCCTGCGCAACCTGACGTACTCCGCGCCTCTCTACGTGGACATCACCAAGACGACAATCAAGCGCGGGGAGGATGGTGAGGAGGAGGTGGACACTGAGGAGCTCACTAAGGTCTTCATTGGGAAGGTGAGCTTCGCCAGTCCTCGCCTCTGAGCTGCTGCTTCTCAATCCTGGGTGCAGGTACACATCTTGTCAAGCACCTGAAGGAGCTTACCTACTGTACCGCCTTGCCATATAGGCTGCATGCACTAACCTGCTAACTCTCTTGTGTGCTGATTAGCCATCGAACAGTACTGATCCTTCTGTATGCCTGGTTGTGTCCAGGTTCCCATCATGCTGCGCTCAAATTACTGCACCCTGAATGATGTCAGTGACAAAGACCTCACGGAGCTGGGAGAGTGCCCATATGACCAAGGGGGTTACTTCATCATCAACGGGAGCGAGAAGGTCCTGATTGCGCAGGAGCGCATGAGCACCAACCACGTGTACGTCTTCAAGAAGCGGCAGCCCAACAAGTACGCCTTTGTCTGCGAAGTTCGTTCCATGGCGGAGTCGCAGAACCGGCCCGCCAGCACCATGTTCATCCGCATGCTCTCTCGAGCTGGTGCCAAAGGGGTAGGTACACGACAGTCCTGCTACTGCTAGTAGAGGAGTACACCAGCTGATTACTTGCAACTCTGGCTGATTATTGCGAGGTATCTTTAGGAAGCCAGATGACTCCAAATATCTGCTTAATTTATCGGTATCCCTAGCTGAAATTTGGATGAGCACGGATATGTGATGCAGGGAGCGTCTGGCCAGTACATTCGAGCTACCATACCCTACATCAGGACCGAGATTCCCATCATTGTCCTCTTCAGAGCCCTTGGCTTTGTCGCCGACAAAGACATTCTTGAACACATCTGCTATGACTTCAACGACACAGCCATGATGGAGCTCCTGCGTCCCTCCCTTGAGGAGGCCTTTGTCATTCAAAACCAGCAAGTCAGTAATTCATCTAGCAGACCCCAAGTTGCACAGCCTTGGGCATTTGTGAGCCATTGGATCAAGCTGGATCTCTTGTGCGACGACTTGTACCTGCTTGCTGCTACCTATCAGCAAGTCTTTCTGAAAGATCCGCAACCATTGCTTTGCCCCAGGTTGCCTTGGACTACATTGGCAAGCGTGGCAGCACTGTTGGTGTTACAAAAGAGAAGCGTATCAAGTGGGTGCCTGACACTATCAGCAATTGGTCAAAGAGATGTTGTATCGTTTGAAAACGTACTATGCACATACTAAGTCTTAGGGTTCACTCACGTCTGTTTTCAACAGATATGCAAAGGAGATATTGCAGAAGGAGCTGCTCCCTCATGTTGGAGTCGGCGAGTTTTGCGAGACAAAGAAGGCTTACTTCATTGGGTAGGGGGACACTTGCTCGTCTGCTTGAGTACATGTAGAGTGCATGGTTTATGGACAATGACTGATTTCTTAACATCTTTCACCACATAGTATTTGAGGTACCTAATGTATCATTCTTTGAGCGAGCAGGTATATGATCCACCGTCTCCTCCTTTGCGCTTTGGGTCGGCGGGCCGAGGATGATCGTGACCACTATGGCAACAAGCGACTGGATCTAGCTGGGCCCCTCCTCAGTGGCCTCTTCCGCATGGTGATGAGCACAATGAAACGGCCTTGATTTTAATCATTTCACTAAATCAGCAGGATGCAGGACTGACCATAGGGCTCTTGCATTATTGTGAGCAACAACTGTGGCCTTGCAGCTGCAATATTTATCGTGATCAAGCTAATGATGCTTTCACCTGGTCTTTGTTCAATTCTTGCAGCTCTTCAGGAAGCTCACAAAGGATGTCAGAATGTACCTTCAGAAGGTGAACTCCTTGTTGTGGTGATCACCTAGCTTGTGCACATCAGCAGACCTGCACTGTGATTGATCCAAGTCACAAGATTGTCTTGGAAGACTCTAATAACAATGTCTGACAACCTTCTTCTCATGTCTCCACTCTTGAGGCAGTGTGTGGACAATGGGAAGGAGGTCAATCTGGCATATGCTGTCAAGGCAAAGACAATTACAAGTGGACTGAAGTACTCGCTAGCTACAGGCAACTGGGGCCAGGCCAATGCGGCAGGCACAAGAGCGGGGGTCTCCCAAGTGCTAAACAGGCTCACCTATGCATCCACCTTGTCACATCTCCGCCGCCTCAACTCTCCCATCGGGCGAGAAGGTCAGACTCTTGAAAATGTACAAGTCAATATTCTCATGAGGCCTGCATGCGGCATGTTTGCTGCTTATCTTCAGCTAACAAGGACAACCCTAAGCATCGGTGTCGTTTCCAACAGGGAAATTGGCCAAGCCAAGGCAGCTTCACAATTCATTGTGGGGCATCATGTGCCCTGCGGAGACACCAGAGGGCCAGGTCAGTGCTAGGCTTCATGCAGGCATCCTACCTCTCTTCCCTGTATGCATCTGGCTGGCAGTTTACAGCCGATTCCTTGATATCAGCAGCCGTTACCATCTTACAAGACCTGGTGCGCAAGAGTATGCCAAGGTCTTCAGTCATCAAGCAGTACTGACTGGGTTGCTCTTTCTGCAGGCTGTAGGACTTGTGAAGAACTTGGCTTTGATGACATACGTCACAGTTGGTTCTGCTGCTGCTCCAATCCTGGAATTTTTGGAGGAGTGGACTACTGATAACCTGGAGGTAGGATTACTTGGAACGTACATGCATGCACCTCAAGTACAGACCCGTTTCAAGAGATCTTTTGCCTCCTCACTTTATTATGAGAGAAGCCTTCGCAGTCGAAGTGGCTACTGGTCTTTGACTTACTGGGTTACTTCCTCATCATATTGTGGTTGAGCAGGAAATATCACCCTCAGTCATTCCACATGCAACCAAGATCTTCGTAAACGGTGCATGGGTGGGCATCCACCGAGATCCAGACCATCTAGTCCGTACCTTGAGACAGCTGAGACGGAAGGTAAGACGAAGCTCAGTCCGTCAGAACTACCTTCTTGTGCTCACCTTGTGAGGACACAAAAGCTTAAACGCAGCGTTGTGGCATCTCCAGGTTGATGTCAGCCAGGAAGTTGGTGTGGTCAGAGACATCCGCTTGAAGGAGCTGCGGCTCTACACTGACTATGGGCGGTGCAGCAGACCACTCTTCATTGTTGAGAAGCAACGATTGCTCATCAAGAAGTCTGACATTGCAGACCTACAAGCAAGGGTGAAGCCCACTGACTTGACAAACCTGCAGGATGACAGGCTTTGGCACCCACTTACATTTGCATGTATGCGGTCTGACGTCCTACACAGCAACCTCTTAGTGACATTGTGTGTTGGATGCAGGAAGATGCGCCACCTGAGATAGGATGGAATGCGTTGGTTCAAAGAGGCTTGATTGAGTATGTGGATACCACAGAGGAAGAGACCACAATGATAGCGATGACAATCAGGGTAACCTCACAATAGCCAAATGCATGAACAGCCAGCCCTTTGGTCAGTCAAGCTCTTGAGATAAGCTATTGCTAATAGATGTTCTATTACATACTTCATCCTGCATGCTTTGACATATGTGTTTGGCATCTGGCACAGGATGTCACTCAGGCTAGAATGAATCCTGAGGGAGCGTACTCTCAAACGTATACTCACTGTGAAATACATCCCTCAATGATCCTGGGCGTGTGTGCCTCCATCATTCCATTTCCAGACCACAATCAGGCAAGCCTTGTTATTATGGTCAATAATCATGGAGCCATAGCTCAGTAGGCTACCTTGCTAATGGCATGTCAGATGCTTGCGCATCACAGGGAGGGGCTAGTATGATGCTGCTATGGTATCAAGACTGATCCATGTTGTCTTGGTGCAGTCTCCTCGTAACACATATCAATCAGCCATGGGCAAGCAGGCCATGGGAATATATGTCACAAATTACCAGCTGCGCATGGTATGCAACTGCTTCCTATCGCCACCAGACTGTTTCAGAGTATACTAGGAATAATTTCACTATGGAGATGTTGAGCAAAACATCAAGCATCACTTCAGTATGCAGATTTGCTCATGCTTGGTCTTGTCTGTCTTGGTTATAGGATACACTTGCGTATGTACTCTACTACCCCCAAAAACCCCTCGTCACAACACGGGCAATGGAGCACATCCACTTCCGGCAGCTGCCTGCTGGCATTGTGAGCACTCTGCACTTGTTGCTTTTCGGCAGTGGGCAGTGTTGCATGTAGAATTCTCAGCTCATTCTCTGTGGTTGTGCATGTTCACATGAGCTGAAATTGTTACTGGGTATCTTGCAGAATGCCATTGTGGCTATTCTCTGTTACTCGGGCTACAATCAGGAGGACTCTGTCATCATGAACCAGTCCTCCATAGATCGCGGATTCTTCCGCTCAATATTCTTCCGCTCGTACAGGTGAAGTAATCAGAGCATGTCACAAGTAGAGTGCTATTTGCCAGGCGATCGTCGTCAATTACATCATGACGACTTTGTCACATGTCACAGACACTGATCTTAATGTTGTGCTTCCGTGGTCTTGACTATGACAGAGACGAGGAAAAAAAGCAGGGCTCACTTGTCAAGGAAGAATTTGAGCGGCCAGATCGTGAAATCACAACAGTGAGTTGTTTGCCTGGGCTGGTCTTTTGGAACCAGTGGTCCTTCTGGGATACTACTTGAATGAGATTCTGATGCTTTGGTTGGCAAGTGCAGCATGCAGATTCGTACTGTTGGAATGCTTGTTCAGGCAGCTGACAATTTTAACATGGATTGATATGGCAGGGCATGCGACATGGCTCATATGATAAGCTCGACGATGATGGGCTGGCTCCTCCGGTAAGTTGTGGGCGAGTTGTGGCGACAGGACTAGCTGCCACATAGACTACATCGTGCTCACTACATTGTGCTTAACCCAAGAAGAGCATTGCAGGATAACAGGCTTGCTGTCCTCATAATAATTCTCAATGCTGTGGATCTGTTTTCTTGAGCCCTGAAGCCATTGACTGCTGCGGATTCATCAGGGCACTCGTGTTGCTGGAGAGGATGTTATAATAGGAAAGACCACTCCGCTGCCCCAAGATGACACTGGCAGTCAGGCTCAGCGATATTCAAAGCGCGACCAGAGCACAACCCTTCGTCATAGCGAGAGTGGCATGGTTGACCAGGTAAAGTACATTGTGACATCAGCCTACAGTGCTTGTCGACCTGAAAATTGAAATTTTATTCTGCAGTCACATCTTGCCCTTAGCAGCTTCTTTCGATTTGATCGGCAGGTGCTTTTGACAACCAACGCCGATGGCCTTCGATTTGTCAAGGTCCGCGTGAGGTCAATCAGGATACCGCAGATTGGGGACAAGTTCGCCAGCCGACATGGGCAGAAGGGCACGGTTGGAATGACATACACCCAAGAGGACATGCCTTGGTCGCAAGTAAGGCTCAAGTCGATATTACTGTCATCACTTACTGAAAGTCATTATGGGATACCTGTTAGTCTTAGTCAAAGTATGGTTGAGTTACTTAAAGATTAGCAAAGGGGACAGGATATCACCGTCAACAACTTATCATGGCTACTAACCACCAGTTGCTTGATTATGCATGCAACTTGTTTCCAGGAGGGTATCACGCCAGACATCATCGTGAATCCACACGCCATTCCGTCACGCATGACCATCGGGCATTTGATTGAGGCGCTGATGAGCAAGGTGGCGGCACACATGGGAAAGGAGGGCGACGCCACACCTTTCACTGACGTGACTGTGGACAACATCAGCAAGGCGTTGCATAAGTGCGGGTACCAGGCGCAGGGCTTTGAGGTGATGTACAATGGGCATACGGGTCGGCGCCTGCAGGCGCAGGTCTTCCTCAACCCGACCTACTACCAGCGCCTCAAGCACATGGTGGATGACAAGATCCACTCACGCGGCCGCGGGCCGGTGCAGGTGCCTAATCCACACACACAATCTTCTTCCATAAGAATCTGACTGCAGACTCTGTTGACACAGCTCAAGGAATGGTTCCTGCTGACACCGAATCTCCACTCCACCTTCATGTCATCTTTAGCCACAATTGCTAGGTGTTTAGCTTCAAAGCTACAGATATTTTGTCAAGCCTCACAACCCTCGCTGATAAGAAGATACCTATGTGCGAGAAGGTAGAGGTCCGTCAGCATGACTTCAATTTAGCACTGTCAGGGCTGCAGTCGTAAGAACGTAATAAGTAACTAGCTTATAGGTTTATTGTGTTTTTGCCCCTACAGATTTTGACAAGGCAGCCAGCAGAGGGCAGGGCCAGGGATGGTGGGTTGCGATTTGGCGAGATGGAGCGGGACTGCATGATTGCGCACGGCGCTGCCGCCTTCCTGAAAGAGCGGCTCTTTGACCAGAGCGATGCATACCGGGTGCACGTGTGCGAGTACTGCGGGCTGATTGCCAATGCTAACCTGAAGAAGAACCTGTTTGAGTGCAGAGGCTGCAAGAACAAGACAGACATTGTGCAGGTATGCCTTCTAATTCACAATATCCAATTACTACGTCCAAATTTACAAGTCTCTGACTTCTGAAGCTTCCATCCTGCTCGCTTCCTCCTGTCATGTTTTATCATTTCTAGGTGATTGCATCGCTTATCGTTGTGCTAGTTCGCAAGCTCAATGGTGATGTTGCTGGTCTTACTCTGGTTCACTCTTCTGCAGGTCCACATCCCGTATGCGTGCAAGCTACTGTTCCAGGAGCTCATGTCCATGGCCATTGCGCCGCGAATGATGACCCGCTATGCGGTACCCAAAAAAAAGAAATAGGATTAGCTTAGCCTGATCTATGCTTCAAGCCAAGGTGCGTAGGCCTTATTTTTGTACAAAGCTCTCACGATTTCATTTATTCATTTGGGCAAGTTTCGCCCCTGGCCAAGTGGCAGCCTGTGCTCCCAAGCATGTACACCTTCTGGGGGCGTGCAAGATTGCGCGCCAGCCCGCTGCAAGACTCCGCTGCTTGCTGCCAAGGGACAATGGAGGTCAAGCTCTAGCGTTCACATCTGGCCTGGACGGCTGGTCAGCAGCATGCAAGCAGCTGTCATGCTGACTGTACTCTCGCTGTCCTAGTAGGTCCATTTCATTACTTGATCCTCACTTGACTTTCTTCCGTCATTGCCTCTCTTCCGCCTGTCTTTCCTTTGCCGAGTTAGCAGAAACCAGAGCACATTGATTGACAATTGATTGTTACCGAGTTGGCAGAGAACCACAGTATTGAGCACGACAAGGCAGACCTGAAAGTTGTCGAGATCAGGTGTGATGTATATGTCAGGCAGCAGTAAACCCAGTGGAAAGAAACACAGCAACTGCTACTTGCAATGCTGTCCTAAATGCCGGCGGTGCAGTCTGAAGTCGGTTCAGGTTGCAAAAACGGTGGCAGTCAGATGTCAATACAAGTGGCTATGAGAGGCCAGCCTAACAGGAAATGGCAGTTAAATCCATACAGTTGGCTCAAACAATATTATCATGGTTATTGATCATCAATCTTTAGTGCTCTTGAGACACAATTTGAAGCTGACGAGCGGCGGCGTAGCAACACGAGATGATTGCCAAACCGGTACTTCCGATTATGCACCACAGCTGAAACTGGAACCCACATGTCTCGGAGCCTTCTCTAAGCAGTGCTCGCCCATAGAGAAGGGGGCTGGCAAAGCCAGTCCAAAAAGAATGGACATTGTCCAAAGCCAAAGAAAGAGGTGCCGAAAAAGGACTACACTACCAAACACGACAACGCACTAGGGAAGCTCAGTACCCTCGAGTGAGCAACATCAGGTCGGAGTAGCTCGTGGCAGGGAAGGAGGCACGCCGCCGAGACAGGCTTCTCTAAGCGCTGGTTCACAGGCATTTTGTCAATTCATTCAACCTATGCGCATGAACCCTTGCCGATGAAAGGAAGACAATTCGTCAAATTGATAGGAATGGCTGTGACAGTGACCCCCAAATCACAATATAGAAATCAGATCGGGAACTTAATGAAGTCTAGGGTTTAGGGTTGCAGATTGGCCTCCCATTTTAGGTTTGGGAGAAACAGGCACAGTGAGTGACCTTGCCCGCCTGCCGCCGAAGGGCCGCCGCCGACGCCGCCGCCGTCACCGCCGCCATGAGCGCCGACGAGGAAGGTGAGGCGGCGGCGAGGTAGAGCTGGGTCTCGGCGGGGGAGGTCGTGGCGGCGGCGATGGCCGCCGTTGCCTGACCCGGCGAGGCTGGCGGGGCGCAGATGGCGGGGGGCTCGCGGACGAGGAGGAGGAGGGCGACGNGCGGCAGCGGCGGCGGCGGCGGCGGCGGCGAGGACGACGACGACGAGGACGAGGACGAGGAGGAGGAGGAAGGTGAGCACCGCCGCCAGCGCCGCCGCTGCCACACCCCGAACTCTAACCCTAATTCCCAGAGCCACGCGCAGCCCAGGTGCGCTGGCCTGGCGCTGACCCCCGGCGCAGCCGCCGCCGCCGCTAAGCCGTGCAGAAAGAATAGTTTCAGATTATAATCAGCAAGCTGCTGAGAATATATCTGCTGATGGCAGAGGAGGGCCAAAACGAGTACGAGAAGGACGGCTGGATGGTGGACGACGTGGAGGAGGAGGAGGAGGAGGCGGCGGCTGCCGAGGATGGCGACGGCGACGGCGCCGCCGAGGAGGCCCGCGCCCGCCGCAAGAAGCGCCGCAAGACGTGAGCCATTGCCGCTGCTGCCGCGCTTGGCAGAGTACTCCTTTGGTGAGGGAAAGGTCTCCGATTCAAGTCCGGTCGTGGGCTGCATGAGTTCGGGTGCCAGACAGCGCCTGTCTTCGTCGCGTTGGGCCGCCATGGCTGGGACCGCCCTTCCCCAGTACAGTGAATTGACCTCACTGAAGCTCTGAAGCTCTGAAGCCCTTCATCATGGTCATCTAGGTTGTTTAGCGCCTGACTTGAGTATAGAGGGGTGCCGTGGCGGCACAGAGAGCTGGAGCTGGATGACGAGGATTACGAGCTTCTGCAGGAGAACGTCGCCGGCTACCACCGTCCGCCGCCTAAGGCTGTGAGCACTGCCGTTTCTGCTGGCTGCATAACCCAACAAGGACAATCTAGGGTCTAAGTGCTTAGATGAAAGCTTTAACCAACTCCTAACGCTCCTTAGACCCAACACTGGCTCGGCCATACCGCCAGTGCCACCATGATGGTCCCTTGTTGACGAGCTCGTCGCGGCGGCGCCTGGCAGGGCGATAAGAAGAAGTTCAAGCGGCTGAAGAAGCGGAACGTGGAGCTGGACGTCGAGGAGGAAGGCGGGGGCGGCGGCGCTGAGCAGGGCCGCCTGGGCGAGGACGGGGAGGAGAGCAGCGGCGGCCTGCACAAGACTGAGGGTCGCAGGCTGGGTGGCGGCGCGGCCGCCGCGCGGACAGCGGAGCAGGTGTTTGAGCGCTCGCTGTTCGGTGACGACAAAGATGGTGAGGAGATCCGGCTCTCCCCCCTCATCTGCTGCACATTGTGATGTGCCGTGCTTGTAAGGCCTGATGTAGATTCCAATCCTTCCCTAAACCCGAAACCCCAAAATCCTTAAACCTGAACCCTAGCCTCTACCCCTAATCTGAAACCCTAAACCCTTGAATCTAAAGCTTTTAAACCCTCCAAGTCAAACTATTCCAAACCTTCTCTCTTGACTTCTCCAATTCCCAACAAGCGCGCGCTGCCAGGCGTTGCAGAGGACGATGACGCCGCGCTGCTCGAGAGACCTCCTGGGGACAGCGAGGACGGCGAGGAGGATGAGGATCTGGCTGAGGAGGAGGACGAGATGGCCGACTTCATCGTGGACGAGGAGGAGGACGAGCACGGGCAGCCGGTACGGCGGCGGCGGCCAAAGAAGCGCGCGGGCCGGGGCGCAGCGGAGGGCGTCAACGCGTCGGCGCTGCAGGAGGCGCAGGACATCTTCGGCGACGTCACGGAGCTGCTGGAGATGGACCGGCGGCGGCGCGAGGCAATGGAGGCCGGCGGCGGCGACGAGGACGGCGCTGCGGGGCTGGACGAGGAGGGCGAGGAGGGCGCAGAGGACGATGACACAGAGGGCCGGCGGCGGGCCCGGCGGACCGCTGCAGGGGCTGCGGGGTCCCTGGCCAAGCAGTCGCTCGCCCGGCGCTTCGAGCCAAGCGTGCTGGAGGCCAAGTACATGACAGAGCGCGACGAGCAGATTCGGCAGCTTGACGTCCCTGAGCGCATGCAGGTGATGGCGTCTGCTCTGTGTCGGCAGGACTGCTTGCACACATTGTCTGCTCCTGCCATATAGTCCGGCGTGTTAGAATTGTGGCTCATTTAGATGCTAACAATACTGGACGTTGATGTTTGTAAGAGGAAAGGTTGTCTGGCTGAAGATAGATAACAGATGAGGTCTAGGAGAATTGGCCTGAGGTCTAGGTGAAGTGGACCTGGACCTGGAGAGACCTGGAATTTAGTCAATTAATGACCATTTTCAGAAGTCCTGGTAATCATAGTTAGACAGCTAACCGTAGCAAGGAGGTGTTGTTGAACAAGCTCCTGATATGTCAATGTGCAGCTGCTTGCCGAGGCTGTGGGGCCCATCCCAGCACAGGACGTGGCTGACGAGGCAGTGTGGATCTTTGACCGTGTCATTGGCGCGCTGGCGCGTCCTCCGCTGCCAGAGCTTGCGTACCTGACGACCATGGAGCCGCACTCTGAGAAGGCGCAGCGGCAGGCCACAGTGCAGGAGGAGGTTGCCAACGTCCTTGAGATGATGCACAGCGAGATGCTGGAGGTGCGACATCCGGTGGCAAATCTTGCCCATGCTTTTACTAGCTCCTTGGTGCCATTGCTGACATTCTGTGGGCAGGTTGTGGTTGCATACGATTGGGGTAAGTGGATGTTGAGTTTACAGACAACAATTCAGGAGCAAGCAGTCATATATCATCGAAATCCATGCATGAAGGACAGATAGATGACCAGCTGAGGTACCTCTACGTACAACGGGTCTTGCATTGGGAACAGACGGATGACCAGCTCAGCTTACAGTAATCAATTTTTATTACAAATATGCTGCTCTCTATAATTGTGTAGCCACAGCTGGAGTCACCACCCTTGTGTGTGAGACTCCTCCATGAAGCTGAGCAGTGCAGCCGCAAGAGGTGGTCTTGAGTCGGAAATTGACCAAATCTGCTGCTGTCGTTTCTCTGCTTGGCATGTCTGGCGCTCTCTTTTTCAGGTGCCGTTCATTGGGATGTATCGCAAGGCCGCATGCCCGACGCTCCTCGGAAGGCGTGGGAAGGAGGACCGCCACCAACTTCAGAACTTCAAGGTGGGCTTGCAGCACGGGATATCCATTGCTTGGACACCCTTTGCTAGTCATCCTTGGCTTAACACCTCCGTCTTTACTTGGAAATACCTTCACAAATGATAGTTAGAGGGAGCCAGGGAATAGGCTTCTCATGGTCAGGGTTTTAGAATACGACATATATGTCTGCTTTGGCCATTCGAAGCAATGCATGCCCCTTAACATGTAGATTGTTGCAGAAACACTCAGCTGATGAGCAATGGCCGGGCTGGGTCCTACACACTGTAGCAGACGATGCAATGTAGTCTGACGCGTCACACCTTGTCGCTCTGTTGCTGTCCCAACGAGTCGCTGCACCTCAGCGAGCAATGCCCCGCTTCTTGCTAGCAGGCGCTGTGGGCAATCTGCCACTGGGACAAGAAGTGGCTGCAGCTGCAGCAGCGGAAGCAAGTTGTGTACCGACTCTACTCCAAGGCCCAGGACACAGCAGAGCAGGATGTGCGGCGCAGCGAGGTGCTGGAGCGCATCCGCGCAGCTGTGCTGGATGCGCAGTCGGAGCAAGCCCTGGAAGACCTGGATGCCAAGTTTAACCTGCAGGTCTGCTGCGCCACAACTGTCGCTGAGACTGCTGAGTATACCAGACTTGCCTTGCTACAATATTCTTTCCCAGGTTTTGCTTCCATGAGCCTATGATGGGGTGCTGCTTCCATGAGCTTATGATGGTCTACAAGCCTCAAGCTCTGCTGGAGCTGCTCTGCCACTATCACATGTGGCCACAGAATGCGAGATAATCACATGCTTACCTTGTCAATCAGTGCTCATCCTCCCTACTCCTGTTGAGCATCTGAGTCCTTTGATGAGCACACTGCTTGACCAGATAGTATTGACACTCACCCTTAGATTGTAATGTCTGAGCAGTTTCCTCCCGAGGAGACGGAGCAGATGCAGAGCGTGTTCAAGCGGCCGAAGAAGCGAACACTGTACTCGGTGTACAGGAAGTTAGGACTTGGAAGCTTGGCCAAGCAATTTGGGCTGACTGCCGAGCAACTCGCAGCCAGCTTGGAAGAAATGTACAAGGTGCTTGCCATGCCACAAGAGGCACAACAGTGCCTAGCTCGATGTCCGTCCATCTTTGTGAGATCCCCACTTTAGCATGCTCCAGAGACCTCTCATATGCCTTGCTTGGTGCCAGTAAATGACATCTCTGTCTTGAGTCTCACAACAGCAACACGAGGTGGAGGATCCCACACGCTCGCCTGAAGAGACGGCGGAGCAACAGGAGGGCCTGGCACAGGCTGGCCTGCAGGACGTCCAGCTCCTGCTTAAGGGAGCTCGGCACATGGTAATAAGCGCCTGCCACATGCAACCAGACGTCTCCTCCAGGCAATGGAGGTAGACCTGAGTCACGTACAATATGTCAAGTTGATCTAGCTGCTTTTGCAGTTTATAAGTATTCATCTTTCACCATTGTGAGACTCGCCTCCGAAAGTGGTGTATGCTTCTAGCTGAAAGGGCAGCTGAAAGGGGAGCTGTGCAATTGTTTGCTAATTGTGATTTCCCATCTACTAGATGTCCTTCTGCTTCATCTCAGTAGCACGTTCAAATTGCAACGTGCATGTCTGAACGTGGTATTGCACTTGAATTGGGTCTTCAAACAGGCTGCAGTGGAGATCGCATCGGAGGTTGCTGTACGGGAGTTTGTGCGTTCACGATTCAGTGCCGCGGCAGTGGTCAACGTGAAGCCGACAGCCGCCGGCCAGTCCGCCATTGACGCCTTCCACTCCTACAGCCCGTTCAAGTGGCTGGAAAACAAGCCGCTGCGCGAGTTTGACGATGACGATCAGTGGTTGCTCCTACGGAAAGGGCAGGACGAGGGCCTGCTCGATGTGAGTGTTGGCATGCTGCCGTCCGAGCACAAGAGTCTCCTGAAGGAGCTCGAGAATCTGTACCTCAGCGATGCCGTCAGTTCCATGGCACGCCGCTGGAATCAGGAACGTGAGCTGATATTGCGCGAGGCCGTGGTCTCGATCTTGATCCCTGTCATGGAGCGAGAGGCCCGCCAGGCAAGACATCTTCTACTGCTGTTGTATAGCCTGAGTACAGGTGTCTGATACGAATGTGCTATGACTAACAGCTTAGAGTTAGCTGTCTTCCTCACTGCAGAAGGTCTCATAGCTTACGTTACATTGCTGACTTTCGATCCTCAAGCTGAAGGTCCTGAACCTCATGTGACACTGGCAAGGACTGTTGCTGATGTTGTGAGCCCTCTGCAATTGACATGATGGAGCTGCTCTTTCTCATGTTGGCGTCACAGGCGCTTGCCAGCCGAGCAAAGCAGCACATGTTGGAGAAGTATGCGCAGGTGCTGTGGGATGTCGCAGCGAGGGCGCCGTATGATGCAAGGGCAGGGCTGAGCAGGGGCGGCGACCTGAGGGATCGGGACGAGGAGCGCGATCGCAGCTGGAACCGCGAGCTTGACCTCGAGCGCGAGCGTGAGCGCGACGCAGAACCGCTGGAGGAGGACCTGGCCATGCGCGTGGCGGCGTGCTGCTGGGGACCGGGCAACCCGGCAACGACGTTCGTGATGCTCAATGCCGCCGGCGACCTCGTAGACATGCTGCACGCAGGGTACCTCAGCATGGGCGGCGGCGGCGAAGAGCACCAGCGGCGCAAGGACGGCGACCGGGAGCGGCTGCTGACGTTCCTCGCCGAGAACCAGCCGCACGTCGTTGCGCTGGGCGGTGCCAACCTGCAAAGCAAGCGGCTGAAGGACGACATCTATGCCATCATCTTCAAGATTGTCGAGGACGAGCCCAAGTTCCTGTCTGACGAGGTCGCAGCACTCGACTGCTTCTTCGTGGAAGAGACGCTTGCCCAGCTCTATGAGCGCTCGCCCGTCTCGCAGGACCAGCTTCCTGGCCAGCCAGGTCTGGCACCGGGTAGAGCGCTGTAGTTGAGCTGCTTGGGAGCTTGACAGTCCCTTGATGTGTCAATGACAATGTGGACATTAACCCGATTGATGTATGCATGCGCTGTTGGGTGACCATGATTGCGGCAATTAGTGCTGATTTTTGCACTGAGCATTGCCATGACTTATTGCTCTCAGGTATTGTTCGAAGGGCCGTGGCCTTGGGGCGTTACATTCAGAACCCGCTAGCCATGGTGGCTTCGCTCTGCGGGCCTGAGCGAGAGATTCTCTCCGCCAAGCTTCATCCTCTTCAGGCAAGCTGAAACCATCTGCGGCTGAACTTGCAGCTACACATATAGAGGTTCCTGGTTATGAGTGCACCACTGACTTTGCAGTAATAACACGTAAATGGTAGCCAGGGGTTGAGACATGGATCATGTTCATTAGGTGTCACATAAGTCCCTGAATCAGTTTACCATAGCTTATGCAGCAATTAGAACTAGCACATTAGCTGATTGCTTGTCATCATCAGGAATGCAGTGCAGCCATTTTGGCAGCTTTTCATAAGTTGTTCTTAGTTGCAGAGAAGTATATGGTGTATTTGTGCACCTCCATGAAATTGCAAGACCAAGTCGCATGCTGCAGGATCTGCTGAATAGAGACGAGGTTTATGAGATGGTGGAAAGAGTCATGATCACCATCTCCAGTCAAGTAGGGATCGACCTCAACGCCGCTGCCACGCATGACTGGCTGTTCTCGCCTCTCCAATTCGTTGCCGGTCTTGGTCCCAGGAAGGCCATGCACATTCAGGCAAGTGCTTAATTGACTGAGTAAGTCGTTGACAGATGGCTATCAAGTTATTGGGATAGGAGAACCCTTGCTTGGTCAGCACTTCGCGGATCATAGAAGGCACCAACAAAGACCTGTGAGGTGTACAGCAAGAGCTTCTTAAGACTGAGTTCACTACGATGTGTACCTCCTTTGAGCTCCCTTGATTCGTCTCTGTTAGGGACTAGGGATAGGGGCGGCCTGATTATTGCAGGATTTCTGGCATTGGCCTGTCCTCAGGCTGCTTATGTTTGTCATCATGCGCACAGAGGGTAATCAAAGGAGCTGGGAAGATAGCGACTCGCATGGAGCTCCTGGACTCCTTGGCCCTGATGCAGCGCTTCGTCTTCATTAATGCTGCCGGGGCGATGCGCGTCCGGGCGTCCGGCTCCGCGGCCTCGGCTGACATTACGTTTGAGCCACTGGATGACACGCGCATCCATCCTGTGAGGACACCCGTGCCTTTGCTCTTCATTGCCTTACGTTAAGAAGTACGCCACTTTGCATTGCTGCAAATGAGTGCCTAGCTCGAGTTTTTTTAAGCTCTTAGGAATCTGCTCCATCAATTGTTGGAGGGAAGGGTAATGATGCGAGAGAGATTTGGCCAAAATGGCTTAGATCTTAGTACACAGGGAAGGTGTGGTCACTGCCACAAATTATATGACTGCATTGCACCATCAATTATGTTGTCCAACTGAGGACCTGCTTGAGATGCCCGATAGGTGTCATACGAGGATGCCAAGGCCATGGCTGAGGCCGTGTACTGCTTAACCGTTGGCGAGAAGAGGGAGGATGTGGACCAAGACACACTGGAGCTGTGCGTGGAGTGGGTGAGGGAA
Source organism: Spirogloea muscicola (assembly GCA_009602725.1). NCBI lineage: Eukaryota > Viridiplantae > Streptophyta > Zygnematophyceae > Spirogloeales > Spirogloeaceae > Spirogloea > Spirogloea muscicola. Next base: position 358,856 of record WELB01000006.1, on the reverse strand, counting down.
CATCCGGATGCAATGGCGCGCCTTGAGGTAGAGGACTACGTGAAGCGCCTGGAGGTACACTCTTAAGCTTGACTTGGAGCATGTGGACCTAGTGTAACAGACAGTATAGCTACATTGGTTGGTTATTGTTCGTTATTGACTGCTAAGCTTTTTGCCCACCTTGTGTCCATGTGCACCTCTATATTTAAACTTCTCGTTCATCTTCGAAAGTAATTCCTATAAGCTTCAAGGGTTTGCAGAGGAGCTTGTCTGGCATTGCAGCACTATTTCGCTTCAATCCGCACTTTGTTAGTAGTGACATTGTCAGAGATCACTGTGAGTTTTGCAGAAAGAGGTTGACCTTGATACATTGCTGGACATCAAGGGCGAGTTGGTCAAGGGCTACCGGGAGTGGAGATTTCCTTACAAGGTCCCCACAATGGACGAGGAGTTTTATCTTCTCAGTGGGGAGACGCCAACCAGCCTGGCTCAAGGCAGAGTAGTACAGGTGCCTGAATCATTGCTTCACTGATGATCTTATGACAGCGCTAACAGTGACTACAATGATAGGTACATGCATGTTCGTGAAGCGCTCATGACATGTGCATTACTGTAATACTGGACTGCAGCGTAGAAGCTCATACTTTGACTTCTTTCAGTAAATTGAAAATAAGCACCTGCGATGCAGGCAAAGGTCAAGAAGGTGCAGCAGAACCGGATTCTGTGCACCCTGGAGTCAGGACTTCTGGCTGTGGTTCACAAGGAGGACTTGACTGATGACAGAGACGCTGACATCTCGGACAGAGTTTCTGAAGGTGCTGTTGTCACAGGGAGGATCCAGAAAGTTTTGCCTTCACAGTACCAGGTCAGCCTGACACGCACTATTCAAGCTCAATACATTGAGCTTGTATGTGATCCTAACACTTGAACCACAGATGCATGCCATGCTGTCATGGTTTTACTCATCTCTTCCTAGTTGAATCTTAAGTAAATTTTTGATCTTTGCTGCGTGGCAGGTCACCTTGACATGTCGGGGGAGTGAGCTCCGCAGTGATAACTGGCATCAGGCCATGCGTAAGGACAAGTATTTCCGGCGGGACGAGAGTGTGGCGCTCATTGAGGAGGAGCGTCTGAAGAAAAAGGCCGAAATCGAGCGGCGGCGTGCCTTCCGTCCGCGCATGATTGTGCACCCCCTCTTCCAGAATGTCTCACTGCCTGAAGCTATGCAGGTGAGACATGTTCCCGAGTGCACCTCAGGCTGTGCTGTCACCCTCTTCGCTTCTTGAGACTTGAATCATACCTGCCACATTGTCCTTTTGGAGAAAGTTGCTACTATGAAGTGAGAAGGTTGTGCAGTAGTACTTTGCAAGATGTAGTGGCAGCTACAGAGTCCCAGAGCCTATGGCATGATATGCATCCAGGGGCCTTTGGCTTTCCTTACCCATGCAAGCAATACCGTTTTGAGGGGTAGCAAGTCATCATTTAAGTCGAGAAGAGCAGTGATGGCATACAATTTTTTAGAAGAGGTGGATGATGACCCATTTGTGTATCGAAAGATATCCTAAGGTCATGAAAGCTGCACATAAGCCTCAAGCTTACTCGTCTATTCAACATCTGTAGATTACATTGACATTGCGTCGGCATGTGCTTGCAGCAACTCGAAGATAAGGAGGTGGGGACCGTCATTCTGCGCCCAAGTAGCAAAGGGCCAGACCACCTCTCCTTGACTCTGAAGTTTGCGAAAGGCGTGTACACACACATAGACATAGAGGAGGGGGGCAAGGACAAGAGGGACGCGACCTCGTTCCTGCGCATTGGCAAGACCTTGACAATTGGTGGGGAGAGCTTTGAGGACATTGATGAGGTGAGCTCTGATCTTTTGTACCAAAATCAACTACATCACATGGGGAGTGTGGTCACAGCGTACACTGACAAAAAGTCCGTCAAGATATTGACTTTGAAGTGAGGAGCACTGTCCAACTCCTCTCTGCTATGTACAATGGCACCTGGGCAGCTCTAGTAGGCAGAGCAATGTGAGCAAAACGTTTAAAAGTATCTATACTTGAGGGCCGAACTGGTTGATCTTTCAATACTGGATCCTATGTTAACCTGTATCTCGGTGCGTATGCACCCCAATTCCGGTTCATCTAAAGCTGAGGTCTTCATTAATGGTTGACGTTACTGCACTATCTTACTCTGCACTCTCTTAATGTGCAGGTCGAGGCCAGGTACATAGAGCCGCTTGTGGGGCATCTGAAGGAGATGCTGGGCTATCGCAAATTCTGGGAGGGCCCGCAGGATGAGGTGGACCACCTGCTGATCAAGGAGAAGCACGAGAACCCTGGCCGTATCCCCTACTACGTCTCGGTCTCGCACAAGCACCCGGGCGCGTTTGTGCTCTCCTACATCCGGATGCACAGCCCCATCCACGAATACATCTCTGTGTCCTCCAAGGTGAGACAAGAGTACTGCAGAAATATAAGAGCAGTATAGTGAAGAGACCCAAAGTTGATAGGCAGCAAATGCATGTCCCAAGATCCCAGGACCATATGACATGGAAGATCGTAATCGAGTGCAGGGTCAGATAGGCTGTGGCTAGCAAATACCAAACATCGATGTGGCTGATCTATTGGACGACGTTTTTTGACCTTATACTGGGTTTACTATTCTCCAAGTTAACAACAAATTATTCAACGTAATTGACCAGTAGTCCTAGTGGCTGTGGACTGGCACAGGGTTTTCGGTTCCGCAAGCACGACTTCACAAGCCCAGACCGGCTGGTCAAGTACTTCCAGAAGCACTTCATGGAGCCGCCGCCGGAGGCGCCGCCGGCGGCGCGGCGTGCGGCAGCCGCCATGGTGCCCATGAGCGGCCCGCCGGCAGCTCCCGGCGGCTGGCATGGCCCGCCACCGGCCCCTGGTGGGGCCCCGCCGGGCTACTGGGGTGGCATGCCGCCTCCTGAGCAGCCCACCTGGTCGGCCCATGAGGGTGGCCACAGCACCTTCAATGGCTCCTCTGCGCCGTGGAGCGCTCACGTCTCTGCGAGCGGCCACCCCGTGCCGAGCGGGCGGCCATGGACACCCCAGGGCCGGTGACATGCCATGGCCGCAGTGCTGTACGGCCATGCTCGACTGCTCTCAAATCCTGTATATTCTCAAGGACTTACGCCACGAGGCATATATGTCACTGGCAATTTGCACTGCCTAACCATGTCTCTCCACTTAGCCATTATCACACTGTTTTATTTGTGCAACACTCTTTGAGACAGTAATCTAGTGTTTAAGATACACTGCCTCCAGAAGGCACCGGAGTAGGGATCACAAGGCCTCATTTCCAAATCCGTGAGTATGAATATGAAGTCTGCCATTGGAACTTGCTCTCTAGTACTGACTGATGCAGCTGGTGCTCCACGAGTGGTCTCTGCAGCTCTATTTCATTCTTATCTGAGCATCAGTAGCCACAAGCGCCAATCAGTTGCTACACTCGGTCTGAGAAACATGCAACCTCCCTAAGGGTGGCTCATTGTGCAGCTTGGTGAATGCTGGCGTGCCACAGGCCCCAGATGGCTTGCGAAGTTGATGAAACCCATGCACTCAGAGCAACAGATCGGGCATTGTCGGCAAAGAGTGTGTAGGGCCAGGAGTTCAGGGTGCAGGACAAGTTCTCGAACCTTGAGTACAGGAATCGGCATTCAGGAGATTGAGATGAGTACTTGGCTTAGACCTGAGCATTCTGTTCGTGCCTAGCGATCCTGAATCTCTTGTGCCAAATTGCTACTGACCATGTGCCAAGCAGCGTCTTCATCTGTCTTGGCAGCTACCCTGCACAGACCTGTTATCATTCATTACTCCCTCTGTAGAGAATCCAATCTTTAATCTCTTCCAAGTCACTTCGAGACCTATTACTTGCTGATTCTGGAATGTCAAATTTCCAACGATGTAAATCTGTACATATTGTTTTGCCCTTCAATGCTACTTCGCTCCAAGCTGCAAATGGACGTGGTCGCCACTTCCAAGCCGTCATTTCCAATCCAGTCAAAGTGATTCAGGTCAGTGGTAAACCGCCAGCAGAGAACTCGCACGCCTGGCGGCAGTCCAAGAAGCGGGGCATCAGCATGCTTTGCAGAGGAGATTGTCAATCTGAGGCGACCTTTGGGTGTTGACAACAAGTTTCACGGGCTTGAAGGACGCGGTACAAGAGCGCAGCCGTACATTGCACAGCCTCTTGCCGCTGCTGGCAAGCAGCGGCGAGCTGGGCTCAGCAGCAGCAGGGCTCAGACAACAGGAAGCATGCAATGCGAAAGTTGGGCGTGGTGGACTACATCTTGTGGGTCTGGGAGCTTCTGGGATGTACGGATTAAGCATGGCATCAGAAAGAGATCATGCGAGACTCACGTGGGGAGGGGGCAGCGTCGAGATCCAGTCCGAGGCATGCGTGGGGAGCAGCCCAAGTGCGTGTAGCTGGAGGTGGGCGTGCTCGCGGCGCAAGTCAGGCCGCGGAACGGACCACAGATTTTCTGCATTGGCGCATCAAAGATGCAATGGGTAGTGCCTCAATGCACGCTAATGTGGAGTATAAGTGCAGAGCGGACCTTGTAGAGGCCGAGGCCGAGGCCGACGAGGTGCAGCGCGACGTACAGCAGCGTGGGCAGCGTCGTGTCAGTGCGGGGGTCCTTGAAGGGCCCGAAGACTGTGGGAGCACAGGGCATGGCTGAGTACAGACTCAGGGTTCGACACCTGACTCGGACATAAGGGGGCTGGTGTTTTGGTCTGTCTTAATGGCCAGGTCAATGTTAAAGACTGAAACCAATTTCGAGTCAGACTCAGGAGTTGGGCAAGGAGCGGCGCTCCATGCGGCGGCGGCGGCGGCGGCGATGGCGGCGGCGGACCCTTGGCGACGGCGCGGAGGGCGGAGAGGGGCTGCCAGAGCGCGGAGGCGACGATGCCGATGGAGAAGATGTGCAGCGTGTTGCCGGCCATCCACATCATGAACCCCAGCGCAAACAGGTTCTTGAACGGCGCCTGCGCCGCCTCCCACGCCTTCTGCGGCGGCGGCGGCGGTGGCGGCGGTGTCGGCGGCAACGGCAGCGGCGGCGGCGGCGGTGGCGGCGGCGGCGGCCGGGGCCACGGGGGGGGCCTCGACTTGGCCCTCAGGCTGCAGCCCCGCCGCTGCAGTTGCAGCTGGCCGACTCAGTCGCCACCTGCCAGAGGATGACAGATCGTCCGATGTAAGGCAATGGCTAATTTAACGGCTGTGAGATATCAGTCAGGTAATGGAAATGTTCAAGAAGAAAGGCTTCCGGAAAGCCGCCCCCCCGGCGTGGACGCCGACGAGCTGATGTGAGACGGGGGCCCACGTCTGAGGAACGCCCCACAACGTCGCTCCCAGGATCGGGAGCCCGGCGGCCCCTCCTCCCGACGGCCCTTGCTGGCTCCCCCCCCCGCGCTCCTCACGGCGTTCTCCTTCGCTGACCCTCAGCCGCCTTGTCTTCGGTGCTCCTACGCTCATCAAGACCCGCCGCCATTTCTCGTGCACTGACGCCCCCTGCATGTCAGCCTCTGCTGCCTTGTGCTGCCTGCTCGTGCTGCCACTGACCCCGGCTTTCGCCCCGTTGGCAGTTGCCCGGNCGGCGGCGCTGACGCGCCGTTTGCCGGCGGCGGCCGTGGTGCAGACGTCGCGGCCGGAGTTCAACCAGATACTGGTCGCCCCTGCCGGGCCCCCGCCTGGCTCGCCGCAGAGCCTCCTGTGATGCTGCCGCCGCCGCCGCCGCCGCCTCCGCCGCCGCGCACGCAGTCGCCGCCGCAGTCGCCGCTCTTAAGCCGCCGCCGCCGCCGTTGACGCAACGCCTTGATTGTCGCCGTCGCTGCCGCCGGCCATGTTCAAGAACACATTCCAGTCGGGGTTCCTGTCGGTCCTGTACAGCCTCGGGTAAGACTGCGCCGCCGCCGCCGCCGCCGCCGCCGCCGCCGTCGCCGCCGCCGCCACGATGGTCGCCGTAGCCAGCACGCCGCCGCTGCGGCTGTGCTTGCCGGTTTGGTTTTGGCTGACCGCCGCCAGCTCCCTCTGCACCTTGGCGGCCTTGGCGGCAGGAGCAAGCCGCTGCAGATCTGGGACAAGCAAGGTGCACTCGCAGGGAAACCCTAACCCCTGAATCCTTAACCCCAAGCTTGAACCTGATAGCCTAACTCCCAAAACCCTAAACCCTAAACGCAAAGCTAAGTCCTGTTGTTGCTGCCAGCCGGCCCCTGGTGCCCGGCGGCCAAGGGCAGTAGCCTTTATCGGCGTGTGATCCTTGGGCCCTCGGGCCGAGAACTTGGGTTAAGGGTCAGAGGGGGTTATGGGGTTAGCTTGCGTTTAGCTTGGGTTACCTTGGCTTAGCTTGGTCTGGCTTGGCTTTACCTTGCCTTGGTGCTGCCTGCGCAGAGAAGGACGGCGGCGGCGTGCGGCGCGTCGCCGACCCCGACATCCAGTCGTCGGTGCTGGAGGTGGAGGGCGGCAACGTGGCCGCCAACTTCGTGACGTGCCCCGCCGACCCCGCCGCCACGCTCGGCATCAAGCTCCCGCTCCTCGTGCTGCTCGTCAAGCCCCTCGCGAGCCGCCTCTTCTCCTTCGAGGTCCACGTCCTGGACGACAAGAACGTCCGCCGCCGCTTCCGAGCATCCAACTTCCAGGTTCCCCCACGCCTCACCCCCACTTGCCGTTATTATTATGGTAGTACAATACTGAGCCTCACCGGAAATCGAGCGCTCAATTCCCAGGATCTTGAGACTCGATTGTTCTGATTCCTAATCTGTGACGGACAGAACTTGAGCAGCTGCATGAAGAACTACTGTTATACAGTGTTGGGTGTGCAGTCTGTGACAACTCTGACACGTCCATGCATGTTATCTGCCCGAGGGCTGCAGTCACTTACGAGAGTGAAGCCGTACATCTGCACAATGCCACTGCTGCTCGATGAAGGCTGGAACCAGATTCAGGTCGCAGCCAATCTTGGCTAGCGTCCGCAGGATATCAGCAAGGCTCCGTTTGGATATATGTCTTCATGATTCTAGTTAGGCTTCCACTGAGAACAGTTGTCTTGAGCCACCATCAGGGTGCCCCGTGGTTGTCCCGGTGTGCTAAATGCTAATTGTGAAAGTATGAAGCCCAAAGCGTTGTTGTGCACTGCCTAAGCTTAGACCCATGATGTAGATCATGTCCACTTAGCAGTGCCGGTGCTTGCCATGTGAGGCATCCAATCCTTAAAAAGGTGTGAGGCTTTTGGCTGCTGATGGTCGCTAAATATTTCATTGATGCCTTCGCTTGTTGACGTGGCTCTTGTCCAGTTCAACCTGGCAGACTTCACCAAGCGGGCCTATGGAACCAACTATGCGGAGACGCTGCGCGTGCAGGTGCATGCCAACTGCCGCATCCGCCGCATCTACTTCTCAGACCGGCTGTATGCGGAGGACGAGCTACCCCCCGAGTTCAAGCTCTACCTGCCCATCCAAGTACTTGCACCTCGCCCCTTCTGACCAACCTCCGACGTGCAAGCAATTTGGCAAGGCAGCTTGGTTGTATGTCACATAGTATCATGACATGACTTGATAGAAGGAGAAGGGCTCAAGTAGTGACTCCACTGCGTAGAGTGTTGCCGTGTCTGTGCTTGCAGAAGGCATAGCACTGTTGGGCAGACCCTCTATGGCCAGCTTGCCTGGAAGACTCGCAGAGAATGGCTGTTAGTCTCCAGCTGGTGAAGTCCAGTCACTCGATCTCGAAGATGCTGGTTATGTCCTATAGAAGTTCCACAGCCACAAAGACTCAGTGTACCTATACGACCTTCTTGTTTGGCGGCCCGCTTGACAGACCACAGTCTGGTGAACCCAATAGCGTAGTACAATGCTTGTGCCGGATCCACCCACAAGCCCCCTGTCTTGCAGTGGTGGCACTATGCAGCCTGCCAATGCCGATTGTCATGCTTCATGCCGCCTCCATTAGGGTGCATCCTCACGGAGATGTCGCCAAGGCAGTAGGGGCACCTTCCAAACAGCGTGTCAAAGGACCTGCGCAAAACCTCCAGACTGAATACTAAGTTTTGAATGTGCTGGTGGATCTCCTCTAATGCCTGCTCAATATGTACATCGAAATGTGAGCACAAAACATTCGCGTCATTGCAAGGCGCAGCTTCTCAGCATGGCGCCCTTTGACTGACTGTGCACCGAACGCCATCTGACATTGTCCTTCCCAAGCAGAGCATCTGCCTGTATAGATGCAACTCAGTTGTACACTCTAAGCCAGATAGCAGGTGCCACGAGCATGTCTTTAAAGAATGCTTGCCTCCGGGTGGTCAAGAGAGATTGGAGCCACCGCGGGAGGCAGGCTTGGTGGAAAGGCCTCCCACAGGCCTCATTATTGCATATCTGGTCCGGGATGGGGGCGGGGGCGGCCCGGCTGGTCCCCTCTGTGGCGGTCTTGCTGACTGCAGTACACAAATCAATGAACATGGCCAACTAGCAAAATGGAATAAGAATAAATCAAAATCCAAAAATATAAGTCGAAGAATGAACAATGCTGTTGCCAGATAATGCTTGGGGGCCTGACCTGCTGCATGTTGCTCATCGCTCGCCAAGTGATACGTATAGCAGATGCTGCAGTCGGATGTGACATCCCCCGCAGCTGCCACCGAGCCTGGCCCTGGGAGCGACACTCTGAGGGCTCTTTCGAGGTTCGTCCTCAACATCCTGTCTGTACTCCTGCAGCATAGCTTCAGCCCAAGGAGCATATGATACGGGCAAGATCTTGACCAGAGCGGTGACCATCAAATGTAGAATGGATCCTGAACTCCTCACATACCAATGGATGACTTCAAAATTTTTTATGCTGAAGACATAGTCCATGTCAAGGGCTCTCTGTGAAGCTGTGTGTAGCGCCCATATGATCTGACAGGCTGATGTATATAAAGCAAGAGCCCAGTATAGGGATTGGAGCTTGCCATTCCCCCAGATTTGCCTCAAGAGAGTCACGAAACTGGCCTACCGCAGCATCAGATCCTGTGAATTGACAACTGCAAAGGAAGCATGATCACGGCTTTCTCAGATATTGCAAAGTAACATAGCTTTTTTCACTTGAAGTAGCAGATTGATCCTGAGGGTTTCCTCATTGAGGTAATTACTCAGGAAGGCTTCGGGGACATTGGGCATCGATGGTTATCAAGATCGTGCAGTGGCCTCCTGCAAGACCAGAACAAGGACGTCACTCAGCAACTTGGCATGCCGTACCTTCACGTGTGCACGCCTCCAGACCCCAAAGATTGAAGATCCTGAACTCCTGACTCTGAGAGCTTGACACTGTCTTCTCAGAGCCCTCTCAAATGCTGAACCTGAGTGTTAAAGCCTAAGCATCAATAAAACATCCTAGCAAATCACAACTCTCTATACTCCTCAATCCTGGACGGAGCCTAGGCCGTCATGCTATGTCCTGGCCCTACATCCTGACCCTTTCTCCTTACCCCTGATATCTGAACTCAAGGCCTTCCAAATGCATGGGAAGCCAGCCTGCAGGCATCATACCAAGCGCAATCCGACGAAAGGTGTCGGAGCGGGTGGGCCTCTCGGGCTCAAGAACGAGCGTGTTGGCGTCAAGGTCATCAATGCAATCCCAAAGCTCTTGGTACGATTTCAGAACCTGGACCATCAATGTGTTGCAAGCACTCAAGTCAGGGAACACAGTCAGAAGCTCTCCAATACTGGAGCTTGATTATTCAACACGACAGGGAACATTTGAAATTCAACACTCTTCCATGTGTAACCAGATTGAAGTTAGCCAACCAATGTTCCTCATTGACTAAAGTGATGTGCAATACAAATCCTCACCTCCTCAAACTGCGCAAGGGTGCTCTGCAGCGATGTCCCCTTGATCCATTGCAGGGTCAGCTCTTCCGGCAGATCCTGACAGCCGGAGCCATCACACAGGTTTCGCATCAGGCCGCAGTGCATAGAATAGGCACACTTCAATTCTGCCAAGTTCTGGGGCCTAGCTTGCTTAAGCGCAATAGCACACTTACCGTTGACGCAGTCGGCGGGTGCTCAGGGTAGGCGGCAGGGAACGTGAGCCGCAGGGCATGCTGCCGGCCGGCGCCGTCGCTGCCAGTGCCAGACTGTGCAATGGGTCAGCGCTGCCGCTTGAGGGGAAAGGCCACAGAATGAGACACAAGCTACGAGATACCAGCACACAACCTTGCCTGGACGCATTACGCAGCTGCCTGTGCGTGCTCGCTTGTCCTTCTTTGGTGGCGCTCACCATAGGTAGAAGTCAGCGACATGCAGGTCCGGGCTTAGCCAGGCCACGCGCTCCCAGCCTACTTGCGCAAGCTGCCAGGCACAACCATATGGGCCGAATGTTTAGGGTGTAGGATTTGGGGTTTAGAGCTTAGGTTTAGGGTTTAGCCTTTAGGGTATACTTTGCCAAGTAGCAAGCAAAAATGTGGACCCCACCTTGATGGATCTCATGGCGCGGTAAATGACAGCTGCATGAGCAGCCTGAGGGCCCTGCATGGGTAACCCGCACCTCGTCGAGCAGGAGTGAGTAGAATGCAGCAGGCGCGAGCTGCGGCGCCCTGTCCACGTGCATGAGCTTCTCCTGCGACCCCGTTGCCTCGACATGGCCAGCAATTGTCACTGTGAGGGCACCTGCTGAAGACAATCTCCTTGTGCAGATTCGTGCCGCCAATATGTGTGCCAGTGACAATGTGGAGTTGCTACTTTAAGCACCTGTGACTGATATTAGACAATCAGAATGGGACTTGAAGCCTGTGCTTGGTTATGCATGGATAGCGTGTGTGCAACAGCCCAGCGGGAGTGGGGACACTCCGCAATGCCCGTTCGGCACGTACCAGCATGTCACGGAGCTCGAGGAAGAAGTGGGTGAGCGTTTGACTCTGGTCCAGGTGCTGCGATGGCGCAAAGACAAGCTCCCACTCGTCAGCAGGCCGTCGCAGCTGGCCACAGGCTGACAGCGGCAGCAGCAAGACGTGAAATTCTGGGCAGCAGTGACAGCTCAAGGGCGGCTAAGGGTTTAAGATATAGTGTCTAGGGTCTAGGGTTTACGGCTAGGAGGCTTTAGGGTTTAGGATCAAGGCTGGCCTTCGACCACTTAGCCACAAACCCATAAGGCACGGCGGCAGCAGCTGCGAGCTTCTGCCGCATTGGCTCACGGAGACGCAATCTGCCGTGTTGAAGCTGCCAGCTTGGAACTCGAAGCGGTATTTGACAACTGAGAGATTCAGGATATGGCCAATTACTGTCCATCTACTGCCCATCCGCTCGTTGTTTAGTGCACACTGATAGAAGGTTAAGCGGAGATAATTGAGCGGTTTGGCGCAGGGCGTCTGGAGGGGGCGCTGCACCTGGCGGAGGACGGTTACGTGGCCGCCGAGGAGCTCGCGGAGGCCGGCGCCGCAGTCGAGCCGGCAGCCGCGCAGCGCCGCCGGGCCGCCGCCGCCG
>WELB01000006.1:325449-340748 GCA_009602725.1 Spirogloea muscicola | reverse complement strand
CCTCCGGGTCTCGGCGGAGTGCCTCCTTCCCTGCCTCGAGCTACTCGGACCTGATGTTGCTCACTCGCGGGTACTGAGCTTCCCTAGTATGTTGTCGTGATTGGTAGAGTAGAGGAGTCCTTCCTCGGCTTCTCATTCTTCGGCTTTGGACATTGTCCATTCTTTTTGGGCTGGCTTTGCCAGCCCCTCTTTCTTTATGGGCGAGCCTTCTTCTGGCGGCCCCACCAGCGTTGTATCGTCGGCGTACGTGGGGGCGTGGACGCCCGGGTGAGCCGCGACCGTGGCCCAAAAGGACTTGGACGGATTGAATGCTGTTTAATTGGAAGCTGATTACTATTTGTTGACAGATTTGGTTTTGCCAGCTACATACTCCATTGGGAGCAGTGCCTCTCTGATGTCCATGCTGCCCGCCATCAATCCACCGGCGCTGAACGTTGTATGTAATGTTATGGTTGAGATGGACGGTGCAGAAAGTGCTTAGATTCAGAATACATACAGCAGCTTGGTCAGGTGCCGGCAGCCATCAGGGCCAGGGCCCCACTGCGCTGGCAGCCGATTCTTCAATATCAGCTGGCATAGGCTAGACGACGCAGCGAGATGGCGGCCGTGACGGCGCCTGGGACGCCAGCCTGCACAGCAAGCCACCGCAGAGCTCGGCGGCTTGCTGCTGCTCTTGTGGGCAAGCCTGCAGCTGTGCCGACGAGGGCGCTGCGGCCAGCCGCCACACTCAGCAGCAGCGGCGGCGGCAGCGGCGTGGTCGTGCGCGAGGTCCTCGAGCGCGCGGGGCGAACGAAGCTGGACCAGCGGCCGGACAGCAACTTCTACGCTTCCCCGCGCTTTGTGGGCGCCCACCGCCGCCGCCGCCTCTGCCAACGCCGCTGCCGGCCGGATGCGGCGCCGCCGGCGCCGGCAGCTCACGACGGCGGCCATGGCGGCGGCGGCGGCAGGTGACCCACGTGGACGACAGCTTCCTGGGCAGGCTGACGGCGTTGTACGCCGAGCGCGTGCCGGATGGCAGCGACGTCCTCGACCTCATGAGCTCCTGGGTCAGCCACCTTCCGGAGCGCGCTGCATACCGCAGCGTCACTGGCCATGGCCTGAGCGCCGCCGAGTTGGCCCGCAACCCTCGCCTCGGGCGGTCCTTTGTCCAAGACCTCAACAAAGGTCCCTCGCTGCTGCCGCCACCTTTTGCTGCCAGTAACTGGAGTTATGTAAGCAAGCATTGTAATATTGAATGTCGTACTTTATTCTGACAGTTCAGATTGGTGTTGGATCAGCTCTGATTCCTATCCACGTGCTGCAATTTCACCTTGATTACTGTGCAGACCCGCAGCTGCGCGAGGCTGCAGACTGTAGCATCGACGCGGCGCTGTGCGCTCTGAGCGTGCAGTACTTGCAGCAGCCTGAGGCAGTGTTTGCCGAGGTGTACCGCACCTTGCGCCCTGGCGGCGTTTTAATTGTCAGCTTCAGCAATCGCATGTTCTACGACAAGGCAAGTGCCCGATGCAGCACGCCTTAGCTTGGAGCTACGTCTGCACAACACAGCGTGCTCTAATCCCACAGTAGCCAAACCGGGACACCAACACCTCACAAATTGTCCCAATGGTCGCCATGTCCCCACAGGCAATTGCGGCATGGCGCGATAGCACAGCTTTTGGCCGTGTTCTCCTTGTCAAGCAGTATTTCCAGTGCATAAGTGGCTTCACGGAGCCCGAGGTCGTCCGACACTTGCCTTCTGAGGCGCCCAATTCATCTACCACCAGCACCGGGCTGCTGCGGCTCCTCCAGGACCTTTTCCGGCACTCATCACCAGCTGATCCCTTCTACGCCGTCATTGCACACCGCGACTTCAAGCCGGCTGCAGTGCCTCCATCCAACCTCTGACGCGGCTAAGTGCAGTAACTTTTAGCAGCAGCCAGGCTGCCAAGAGGGACAACAGCCAATACGAGTTCGGCTGCCACCTGCAGCTCCGCTCTGACCACCTATGTCTCTCCCCTAGCCCCTAAGACCCCCGCCCTCAAGGCCGCCTCCGCTGGTGCAAACTCAAGCAGTACGCGGCAGGTTGCCGGACTGAAAGGCCGCCCAGGTCATTGAGCGTGCCAAGACTGGCTTGCTGCCAGTGCACAGACCTGCAGAGGGATGGCTGAAAGAATGAAAGAACGCAAAATGCAGGCGCCACATGAAGGCTAGGCTGCGCTTCTGCAGTGTGACAATGGCACAGGCTTATCACTCCGTTGCAAGGTCAAATGGGGGATCCTCGCCATCCCCCCTGAGCTCTGCGTCAGGCACTGCCTGTGCCAGCCATGCTGGCGATGAGGGTACTGCAGGCGGCTGCGGCGGCCCTGGTGTCGGCTTCTTCCGGCTCACGCGGCCCAATGCCTTCTGCTTGTACCGCCGGCGCATCCGCGCAAGGCGCTCCTTCTGTCGCCGCGCCTTGTCTGCCTTCTCGCGCTGCCGCGCAAGCCGCTCCTTCTCGGCCAGCCCCGCCCAAACAACGTCACCAGTGTGTGGCCAGATCCAGTGCCGCTCCGGCTTTGCCACATCCGCCTCCTCTGCGCGTGCCTCATCCATCTCCTGCTCAACATGCCCCTGTCGTGTCAGCTGCTGCCATTCAAATGCCCAGGCCTGCTTGATAAACTGCAGAGATGGGGTAGGTGGCAATGGCGGCAAACCTTGAGGAGGGAGCGGGCGAAGAACCTGCGCCAGCGGCGCTGGCCCTCGCGGTCAGCGAGCAGGTGCTGCTCCGTCATCGCTCCGGTGGCGGTGTCCACGAGCACCAGCCGCTTGCCACTATGGTACGCCCACACCGCCACCATGCGCTCCAGCAGCCGGCAGTAGCAGTGCTGCGCCTGCATCAGTGGAAGGCCGGAGGTCACAGTCTGTGCTCAGCATTCAATACATGGGAAAGAAGAGGGGGCAAAGGGATGTGTCTGGCGAGCCAAGCCACACCTCTGATGGCGTGCTGCTGAGCGGGCACTTGCCCACAGTGCGGTGCGCCTCATAGTACAACGAGTCCAGGGCGTCTATGAAGATCCTGCGCTCGCACCACCGCGACCAAATCCAAGAGCTTCTATTAGACCTCCATGCCTTCTTGGACAAACGTGTCAGGGAACTGAGACGAGCACAGCTGCCAGCCTGGAGGACGGCAGTAGAGTGACGAGCTCGGAAGCAAGCAAGCTGAAGATGAAGAGTGTTGCATAGACAGCCAACGATTACGCGTCAATGGTGAGGAGTTGAAGACATGAATGTGGTCAGACTAATTAAATTTCAGCAATGGACAAACTGCGGCAAATTTTGGCAAGTAGCATCACGGCCGGGGTGCAGGCAGAGCGGACGGGCGGGAATGCGGGGGCATGCCTGGCGAAGAGCACAAAGTCCGCAAACATGGGCGTGGGCATCGCCCAGCTGTGCGTCATGGGCCAGGAGACGTTGCCACCGCCGGGCATCGGCGGCAGGTCCGTCCAGTTTGCCGGCAAGCTGTACATCGCTCGCAGGCCCGCCAGGAACACCATGCTGCCCAGCAACGGGGGAGGAGAGGGGAGGAGCAGAGGACGATAAGGAGATGGGGGCAAGGGGAGGGCCCCGCAGCCATGGCAAAGGCTTGAGGGTGGCACAGGGGGGAGAGGGAGAGGGAGCGAGGAGGGCGCACCGGCACTGCCCAGCGTTGACGGCATCGCACGTCGCCCAGAAGTTCCCTCCCAAGTTGCCGCTGGAGCTGCCACCGCTGACATTGGCAGCAGCTGTGCCGGGCGGCGTGCCGGCGAGCCTGGCCCCCGGCTGCTGCCGCAGAGGTGCCCAGAAGAAAACGGCGGCACCGTAGCGCCCAGCCTCGAGTGCGCCCTCGAGCGCGGCCTCGGCGGGCGG
The DNA here is from genome assembly GCA_009602725.1 of Spirogloea muscicola. Lineage (NCBI taxonomy): Eukaryota > Viridiplantae > Streptophyta > Zygnematophyceae > Spirogloeales > Spirogloeaceae > Spirogloea > Spirogloea muscicola. The sequence continues at coordinate 336,884 of WELB01000006.1, read as the reverse complement.
GCGCAGCCCCGCGCCCGCAGCATCGGCCCGCCATGACTGGAAGCCGACGGAGGGCGCAGCATGCACGCGCTCCAGCCTGCGGCCGATTGCTAGCACGCCGCCGGCCTCGCACAGCGCCGCGCGGTAGTAGGCGGAGGCCAGCAGCGGCAGGCGCGCGGCACCATCGAGGTCGTCGGAGCCCGGGCGGCGCGCGCCGCTGTCCAGGGCAAGGCCGCGGTACAGCGGCACACCGGCGCGCAGGAAGGGCCAGGCGCCGGCGCCCCAGTATGGCTCGTAGATGCACAGCGGCTGCCCGCTGCGCTCCAGCTCGCCATCGTCACGCTCGTGCAGGCCCTCGCGCTCCGCGCGCTTCACCGCGTGCGTCACCTCCTCCCACGNAGCCGGTGCTGCGCCACGGTGGCGGCGGCCGCGGGGCCGGGCGCCGGCGACTACCCGGCGGCACCCAGGAGGAAGGCCGCGGAGGCGGCGGCCGAGCCACGCCGGCTCCCCGAGTTCCAGGACCTCGACGACGGTCCGACGACCATAAACCCCAAACCTGACACCCGTCGTAACCTTGCAGCACAGCCGTAAAATTCAGTGACTCCTTATGCCAAATGCGAATGGAAGGACCCAAATTGATCTCAGTTTTCGCAATACCTGCCTCAGTGGGCTGGCATGTCCGGAACTGCAGCGTACTCACGTCTGGCGGCGCTGCTTCGCACGCACTGCAGAGGATCTGGAGCTCCTGCTCGAGCTGGAGTTTGAGAGCGGCAAGGACGCCGAGATCAGTCAGTCCCGCCGGCCCCCACCTCGCCACAATGCGCCCCACCTCGAGGCTGCGGCTCCTCCGCTGCGCAGTTGCCTGTGACGGTCATGACTAGTTCGCAGCGAGACAGCCGGGCAGGCGGCTTGCTCCCACCCGGCTCACGACGTGGTGCCGGTGCTTGCCATGGCGCCAGACCGGCACTACGAGATCATGTTCCTTGTTGGGGAGAACCACCTCGAGGAGGTGCCAAAGGTCGTCAAGAGTGTGCAAGGTGCGGCCTAAGCCCCCATCCCTCCTTGACTGATGCTCTCGGCATGTAGTCAAGGCCGGCCCGAGCAGTGGTCTTGCCGCAGCATTTGCGTGGGGGAATGGTCAGCACAACTTGAAAACCGGTCAGATGCAGCGAATTGCTACTTCAAGGCTGAGCCAATTGTTCGCTTGCTGAATGAAGTTGCCGACTGACTTGTGTCTCTTTAACACCTGCAGCATTTGTGGACGGCTGCCATGGCAAGACCTGGAGGCTCAACGATTGGGGCCTGCGGACGTTGGCATACCCAATTCAGAAACAGCGACGTGCTAACTACGTGCTCATGAATGTGGAGATCCCACGGCACCTCATTAACGAGCTCGAGAAGCAGCTGATGGCCGACGAGCGCATAGTCCGGCAGCTCATCACGCGGCAAAAGGCTGCCGTCACTCAAGACTCTATGCCGCCGCCGCAATACAATCAGCTCCCTCCTGGCGAGGACACAGATGAGGAGGCTGGGATCACCGGCAGCCTCGAGGACGGCGAGGAGGATGACGAGGAGGGTTGGGATGAGGAGGACGAAAATGAGGAGAGTGAAGAGGGGGAGGAGGAGGGCGGCGATGGGGAGGTACAGGGCCACATGCTGGCATCGAAGCAGGACTCTGTTAGGTAGATTCAGCTTATGCGTGCTGGTGCACCCAAGGGTGGAGAAGATGAATTAGCGAACGCAAACCTCGTTCACCTCTGGCCGCTGGCAGTGGCCCTCTGCTCGATTGCAAAGTGAACACTCTCTCTAGAGCTAATCGGTCTGCTCTGAGTCTCTCATACGTGTATCTATGAGATGCGCGTCCTGGCAAGTCCATGCTTAGGATGATCACCCTCCCCGTTGACACATCTTCTTGGTGCTAATGCCACTTGCTCCTCGTCTCTGTATTTGTTGTCATCCTCTGTATTCTCTCGGGGCCAACACTTGTTGCATAAGCGCGTTTCAGTCTTCCAAAGCCTTCAGTCACAACTTCTGGCTCTGTCTTTGCCCACGCCTTGTTCAGTCTCTTGTGGGCTGGCATTGCTTTCCTTGTTCCCTTGTTCAAGAGAGAAGGAATGAAATGCATCTTCCAATGTACGGAAATGGCTGTGAGAGGCCAGCCCAGAAGAATCCAACAAGCTCTGAAAGGGCCGCAAAAGCTGCTACTTCTTTTGCCTCCCTTTCAGTTCCTGCGCACCGCGCACCTTCCTCCAGGCAGGACGTACTTCTCTTCTCTCTCGTCCCAGCCTTATCAACGCTTTTCGCCCTCCGGTACTTCCGATCTGCATTTGTTGACTAGAGATTATTGAGCTTCTGTCCGCTTGTTGGGGCAGGCCTTCGTCCTGCACTTTCAGACCTTGTTGATACATTGGGCTGGCCTCTCACAGCCATTGCCTTACATTCAAATAGCTGTCTCTCCTTTCTGGTCGTTGCGAACCGCCACCAACTTCGTCGTTCACCAAGTGGAAGAAACACCCCCGCCCCGCCCCCCGCCAAGTGGGGGCGGGGGGCGGGAGGCCGATCCTCTGCAGGAGTCCTCCTGCGGGAGGCAATAAGCCGGCCCGTTGGAAGGGGCCCCCGCCATTGCCCCGCAGAGGAGTCGGCACCCCCAGGGCTTACTCTTCATCCGGACTGGCTACTCCGGTTATCCGGCTGCGCCCGGCGGGCCGGGGAGCCGGAGCCTGCGGTAACCGCGGTTGGATAACCCCGCCGACCTTTCCGACGCCCGACGAAGCCCTCCGCCGGCAGCCGACGTCTGCCGTCGGGCGGGCTGACCGTTAGCTTCCCCTCCCCCCCTCTCCCCCCGGCCACCGGGCCCCGCCGNTGCGGCCGCGCCCCGCCTACCCCCGCTCAGCTGGCCGCCGCCGCCGCCGCTGCTGCAGCCGCCGCTGCCGCCGCCGGCATGGCGACGTCGCCGACGCCGATGAAGAAGGCTCTGGTCTCCGGAATCACGGGCCAGGACGGGTCCTACCTCACCGAGTTCCTCCTGTCCAAGGGCTACGAGGTGCATGGCATCATTCGGCGATCGTCCAACTTCAACACGCAGCGACTCGATCATATCTACATTGATCCCCACCGGTCCACGGCCAAGATGAAGGTACTCCTGCAACATAAATTGGAGGCCGCGTTGATATCACTGCGCCGCAGTGCGCTTCGGCTCTTGTATGGATCAGATGCAGGATCAGATGCAGGATTGCTTCTGCTTGTCATTGTTCGCGTAGTCGGCGGAATTGCCGCTGCGACTCCGATGCTGCCGGCTGCGACCTCAATCTTTGGCAGCCTTTGAAGGACCGAAGGAATGCGCCAGTTGCAGGAGTGGACGGGCCCAATGCCTCCCGTCAATCCTGAAGATTCTAGCTCCGATGTTCGAATTGCAAACAGTCCCCACTGAGGTTTAGGTGTAGTGCCAGTGCTGAGTTTTCAAGTCCGCTGTTGCCTTGTTATATCAGCTTCATTATGGCGACCTAAGTGACGCGACAGCGCTGAGAAAGTGGATCGATGCCATCAATCCCGATGAAGTCTACAATTTAGGAGCTCAGTCGCATGTTGGAGTTTCATTTGAAAATCCAGAGTATACTGCGGATGTCGTGGGCACAGGTGCCTTGAGGTAAGGTCAAGCACAAGCATTCACTGTTTGAAAAAGGTTAGTCCTGACCAGCTGAGACAATTGGCTGCGAGTTGCAATTGACATGGAGATCAGCGCACGGCAAGCAGTGCCACAGCTACTAAGCAACACATTTCTGCTGAATTCTGTCAGAAGGTCGTTACTTCCTACAAGCTGCTCATTTCTTGGTAGACTTCCTGAACAGGTTGCTTGAGGCTGTTCGCACTCACATTGAAAACACCGGCCGGAAGGTGAAGTACTACCAGGCAGGGTCGTCGGAGATGTATGGAGCAACACCTCCTCCTCAAGACGAGAATACAGTGTTCCATCCTCGATCTCCGTATGCCGTGGCAAAGGTTGCTGCTCATTGGTACACTGTCAATTACAGAGAGGCATATGGCCTCTTTGCATGCAATGGCATCCTTTTCAACCACGAATCGCCCAGGTACGTCTTGAATTGAGGGCTGCTATGATTGTTTTGAGGCTTCTATTTGTGTAAGCGTCATATGCTGCATATATGGGATGCCAACCCTCGCACCTGCCCTTGAGTGATGCATGTTCAGTGTCAACTGCCTGCAACAGCTACGTCTTCAGTTAGTCACGGTCAAATCATGATGCTTAAATTCTTCTGAACTGCCTCGGGAACATCTGCAAGCTTACAGGCCAATGTCCTTGTCTATGGCACTTCAACAGACGCGGTGAGAATTTTGTCACGAGAAAGATAACAAGGGCTGTTGGTCGTATAAAAATTGGTCTTCAGAAGAAAGTGTATCTTGGCAACCTCAAAGCATCTCGCGACTGGGGCTTTGCCGGCGATTATGTCCAGGTGTGAGACTGCCTCTTATCAGCTGTCCCTGCAGCTTACATCATAGGAAGCGTGGACCGCGTAGTCAGAGCGTGCCCTAACATACATGTCAGACTATACAGGTTCATGAGCACCTCAGCAGTAGGACCATGCCAGTCACTAGTCACTGCAGGGCATGCTAAATGCAAAGCCTTTAATATCCTCAATATCAATCGTCAATCAGATAAATGTTATTGATACAGGCACAGTCATTCAAAAAATCAAGATGGCGTTTACCATCAGCTTGGTTCTGCCTGCAGTGACAAACTCTTGCTATACGTGGGTAACTGAGGGGCAAATGGTCCCTCACTGTACAAGGGGAGTGGTGGCTTTTGACCCTGCAGTCTTATCTTCATTTTTGTGCAGGGCATGTGGATGATGTTGCAGCAGGATACTCCAGACGACTATGTACTCGCTACAGGTAAATGGACAACTCTCATGGAGCTGCAGATGCTCTTCAATCCACCAGCCTAAATGATAATCCCTATGTCTGTAGGCAGTGGTAGTTGTGAGAACGTGTAGCGCCCTGCCTCGACTTTCCTGGCACATTTGCAGCACAGGCGGCAGTATGGGATTACAACAAATTCCAGCACCAACACTAACAAGGTCTGCTTGGGTGATAATCTCTTCAGAGGAGTCACACACTGTGGAGGAGTTCTTGGTGGCGGCCTTTGGCTATGTGGGTTTGGACTGGAAGGAGCACGTTGAGATTGATCCACGCTATTTCCGGCCCTCTGAGGTGGACAATCTGAGGGGCTCGGCTGCTAAAGCCAAGAAGACCCTTGGATGGTCGGCCAAGACATCGTTCCAGGAGCTTGTTGCAATGATGGTGGATGCGGACATTGAGCGTGCCAAGAGGGAGAAGGTCCTTGTGGACAATGGTTACATTGACAGCCATGCCCAGCCCTGAGCACAACCTTTGCCAGAGCTTGCACTCTGTGTGCAGCACAGCCACTCCATTACTTGGTGTCTCTTCCACCGGCGCTCGTGGTGCACATAGTAACGCCCTTAGCACAACCAAGTCCACCTTGCTCTTTTCCTCTTGTACCCATGCTGTGCGGTGAGCCTAGAATGTTCGACTGCTGTGCCATTGCTTCGGAAGCGCTGTGCTGCTTTGCCAGCTGTGAGAGTGTCACAGTGGAATCAGGCGTCTGCCTTCCTGTGCAACAGCAACCGCACGAATCAATGTGCTCCAACAGAATGAGGCAAGAAGCCTTCATATGGACTTTGACCACAGTCATAACACTCAGGTGGGTCCTGCAGGGTTGCACTCACTTGCAGGCCGCTTGCTATCCGTGGGCTTCGCAACACCACAAGGTCTCTGTAGGCACTGTCGGTCTTGACCTCTTACTGAGAGCACGGGACCCTGCTGAGTAACAACCTTTGTCGGCAGGACTGTCTCTGCATTTCTAGTTGAACTATGAGACAGTTTTCTGAGAGGAAGAAGGGTTGAGTGGATTTCCAGTTTGGTGGTGTACTCTCAGCCTGACATATTCATAAAAGCATGCCTTCAGGTGGTCACATTGGTCAGTGCAATGATTGGAGTCACTTGCCACTGAAAAGAGCACAGAAGTTGCTGTTAGTAAGCACTGCAGATGCCTTCATCTGCACTTGCGTGGGTGACCTTGGCCCTCTGCCAACAACTTGACTACCAGGAGACCTGTGATGTGTCAGTGCACCAGGAATTCCCAGCTTTGATCCACTGATGAAGTTACAGCTTGATCTGCTGTAAGGCTAGAGATTGAGGATGCAACCCTGGCCACTGTTTACAGTGTCTCCCTGGAAAAAAAATCAAACGCACTTGCTGCCTACAAGAGTTCATCAGTGGATTGCGCAAATGGCCCTAAAGGTGTAGCGGGCTAGGAACATGTCTCAGTAGTAGAGACCCCAACAAAATAGCTAAAGCAATGGAGGTGAATCTGGAGGAAGTTACTTGGAGCGTGAGGGGTCAATGCTCCCCTTGAAGAGCAAGTGCATGCTCCACTTACGGCGCAGCTGCACCTTGCCCCTAACTAATCAAGGACAGCATGTAAGCAAGCTGGAGTGTCAGAGATCAATCAGTTGCTCAACTTGGAAGTTACTTGATAAGCATTCTGAAGCACTAAGCCATGGATTCCCGGCCAGCCAACAGTGGCGTGCGGCCCAGGGACACCTGAGCAGATCGATGTGGCAGATGGATGTTGCAGCCGCTGCTTCAATGATGCCCGACGGTGGGCATTGGCTGATTTGAGCAGCAAGAGTGCTAAGTGATGGATGATAGTGGCATTTGTGATGCAATCTGTGCTGAACACCACCTTATTGTGACCACAGCAACTGCAGGTGCTCCTACTTGCTAGTTGGTCTGGCAGCCAGTCCTGTGACCACCGTGACCCCTCGCTGTTAACAGGAGGTGCCAAAGTTCATACAGCAGGCACGCGGCAGGCTGCCAGCTTCTGCTTGACCTCTGCCAGCCCTGCACAGCCGAGGAGCCCCAGGCAGCTGCCAGTCACAACATGGTCATTTTGACTACATGGACTCAAAATGTGACTCTAAGCTGTTGCAGCGAGGTGCTGTCAAGGTAGTAGCTCTAGCTCGTTGCAATCGCAGTATTGGAGCTTCTAGAAGGAGACAATATCGGAGGCGCTGCTGATGAATCTACTCTTTTACAGACGTAGGAGATGCAGATCTGGCACAATATATGTATGGCATACTCTAGGTGGTCAAGCACACCTGGTAGCGACGAGAAGTCGGGCTGAATGCCGTTCTGGTCAATGTCGTTCTTGGCGGGCGTGACATACTTGCCGGCTGTCAGCACGATGCCGGAGCCATCGCTCAGCTCGTAGACTGACTGGATCAGGCCCTGGACGGGGAGGATGATAGAGTTATGTGCTGGTGTGTCCGTGACGCATACGCCATGGAAGTGTCTAAGACAGTCTTGCTGCATTGGGTTGCAAATGGTTGTCATCTGGGGATACCAATTAATAAGAGTAGAGACTTGCACAGTGATCATCTAATCTACTGTGCATATTCTGTATATGGGGAAGCTGTTGCGTGCTGGATCACACATACCTTCCCGAACGTCCGTTGTCCAACTAAAGCAGCCCGGCAATTGTCATGTAATGCAGCCGCTAACTGCAGCGCATGCAGATTCCACAGGCTAAATGCTGAAGCTTATGCAATGATAAGACTTTCTTAGCTCTGCATGCTGACAATAATCATGCAAGACTAGGAAGGACTGACAGCTCATGAGGCCACTTTTGGTCTGAACACATGTACTTATTCAGGAGCCATGGCACTTGAAGCACCCCCATGTAAATGAAGCAGACTGTGCCACATTTAAAGATTGGGCTCTTACTATCTCACTTGCACTTGCTGTCCGGTCGTTCACAAGAACCTGTTGAAAGCACCTGAAAAGTGTGTCACGAGGACTTGGGAAATGCAGTCTAACAGATTCTCAACAATCTTAGCAATTGGTCACTGCACCCAGTCAAGAAGACTGCAGGCTGAAAGCTATATGAGCATGTCTACGCGCACATATAATATTTAGCATGACCTCCTATTAGCTATTTACGAATAGTATAAGGGTACTCAGCAAAACACGCAGAATGTGTGAAGCCCGTAAAATCCAGTGAGGGTTTGAGACATTTCGTCACTGAGCATTTCGTCTGAGGCAACTGGTGCGGCCGACCAACACAGTATATGGTAAGTCAGTCAAGGTGGGCATTCGTCCTTACCACCAAGGGAGCATGCGAGAACGGAGGGCCTCTTGCCATCACGCTTTTCAAGTTCTGTGGGTCCCGGTCTTCCGTGTACACTACCTGCACGTCCTTGTCCACAAACATCCTGTCAGATGAGAGCAGGCAGCTGGCAAGTAGACAGTCAGGGTGAAGCATAGCAAAGCTGTAGACTTCACTGATGCAAGAAAATGAGGAGAGACCCACCACGGCCCCTTCGTCAAGGAAGAGCTTGGAGATTTCAACTCCAGCCTGTGCTACGTTCGGCAACATTATCTAAATCAGGTGAGCCAACATCAAGCAGCCCAGAACAGACACTGGCATGTTTTGCGAGGAAAATTGACCTCTAAGAGCGTTACACAGAATAGCAGCTTGGCAATGAAGGCTCAGTCAGTCAGCTTGTAGGACTCTTTGGTGCTTCAGTGCGAGATGGCAGGTAACCAAAATTAAGAAAAGAAATACGAAGAAGGACGAGATGCATACTTCAATGCGCAGTAAGACAGCCTAAGAGCTAACCTGGACCAGGCCGCCACCATTGTCCCGGATGTCCAGTGTGTATGAGGTGGCACCGGCATCCTGCAGCCTCCTCATCGCTGCACAAGACCCCAAGAGACCAAGGCACGACCGGATGATGTTGCAAATATCTCCCCATCAGAGGAAGTACAAGGACATCATTGGCGCTTGCCTGCTGGACTCAGTAGGCACTGGGACCATAACCAGGTTCATACTCGCAGCCTCTTTAATTTCATGCGCACCGCGCGCCTTCTCTCTCTTTTACGATACAAAGAAGCAACAGAGTCACAGTCTTTGTTAGTTATTATTTACTCTATCTGATAGCTGCCACAATGATATGGCTGCATGCACCTGTGACGAGGTCGCGCTTAGCCAGGGCATTGAACTCCCGTAGTCGGATGTAGCCAAATTTCTGCCCACGGTCCGGCCCTGTGCCCTTTTGCAAACGTAAGAGCACTGGCGTCTTCACGTCCATCTGACGCTGCAGGCTCACCGTCTGAATGGGCCCACAGTCGCCGCGCCTCACCTGCAGGAGTACATTCTCCAGAGGCGTGATGCATTGACTAGGTTTTCTCATCTTGAGCTTAATTACCACTTTGAGTCTAGCCTGGCTAGACCACCTCAGCGCATGCACAATCGAGCATGAGACTTGCAGTGCTAAACATCAATGAAGTAAAGATATGGGCAACAAGAGGCTCGCCTGCAGGGAGACTTGGGTGCCCTTGGGGCCTTGGATGAGCGAGGACACGTCAAAAGCTGACCTGCCGGCCACACTCTCCTGGTTCACCTCCAGTATCTCATCGCCCTGTTTGAGAGCAAACCTCTGTCATGCTGCTCGGTTGAGAAGGAGGAGAGGAGCACATATATGAAGACACCACTTGCCATACTAAAGAGCATTCTGGAGATGGCGAGGCTTGTATTTACAGCAGATTAATTCTGTTTCATATGCTGACTGCAGCGACTTGCTGGAAGCGGCAGACGACAAGCGAAGAAGACCTGCCGTATGCCAGCCTTGGCTGCGGGGGAGTTGATGACGAGCCCAAGGACGACGAGCCGCCGGTCTCCCCTGCCCTCTGGCCCTCCAAATTCGACGATATTGAGGCCCACCCCTGTCACGTCGTACTTGGCGAGCTCGGAGAACTGTGTTGACCAGCACAAAACCAAGGGCTAAGTCTACTGAAACTTAAAACATTTCGCCAACAGGTTTTACTTAACTTGACCAGCAAGTGACTGCTGCCACAGCCACCTAAAGTACAATAGACTAAGTCCTGCTTAATCCTTGCTGATGAAAGCAACCATTAGATGTGCATGCATAGCCTCTATTATCCTCTTTGTGAAGCTGCCTCAAGCTCTGCTAGATAGAATGATGAGCATGCCACCTATATGCTCTACTAGAGTGCACTACTTAAGATCCTCCACATCCACAGGTATCACAAGTGGCCCACTAATCCAACCTGCTCTGGTGTAAGGAAGCGGCTGTAGGGGTCTTGCAGGCTGGTGAGCATCGAGCTGATGGCACTGTATGCAGCCATCTTGCTCCTCAGGGGCCGCCTGAGCAGCTCTGTGCGCTTCGCCTGCTCAAGACCCAGAGATGCTTTGTCAAAACCCGAGTCCCAAATTTGCATGCAGCCAGAAGAAACTACGACTTCTATGGTTCCAGATCTCAGTCATGGCAACAGCCCCAACCGTAACTGGTCATCTCTCACGTCAGCTCCAGCTGTGTTGCTTAGTGAATGAGCTGTATATTGCAAAGAAGGCTTGGTTAAAGGCACCAGGCGAGAGTGCTGCAGACAGAGCAGCTGAAATTCATATGCAGACGCAAAGCAAAGGAGAACAAAGGCCAAGCCACATTTCTCACGCCGTATATAAACTCGTGGTGTGAAGGCGTTATTGCATGGACCCAACCTCAGCATCAGATTGTAGCCTACACATGTTACGTAAATATCTGTGACTTTACACCTAGACAAGGGGGCGGCGGAGGCCACCAAGGCACAGGGTTGTGGCAGTGCCTGACCGCCCAGGCTTCAGGCGTCCAGCCGCGGTGGCGTGCATCCAAGAAGCTCTCGTTGACGACTGTCCAGGCCTCGAGAGCCAGCTCCTCGGGCGTGGCCTGCGGCACAACGCAGTTGCCAGAGTGACAGTCAGAGCCTCTGGAGCATTCTGGCAGTCTCTTTGCCAGGATCGATAAGCTTAGGCTATGCAGCTCGCTGCATGTTCTAGCAGTACAGGATGGGTTATGAAGATTCCTTCTCCATCTAATGTACTCCAACCTGATGCTGCAGCATCAAGTAACGCATCGACTGAATGACCTCAAAAGCAAGGGGCATAAGCTGCAGCTTGCCAGGACTGGATGTGTGACCACTCTTGGAGAGGGAGAGTGCAGTGTTGAGGCCTGCTGCTCATTGTTCAAGGCAATCCGTGCTTGCTGCTCAGAGGTGAACCCTGAACCACTGAAAAACTTAAACCCTGAGCCCTGGAAGCGCAGCGACTAGCAAGACGTGCCTGACATTGAGCTTGTCAAGCGCCACTTGGGGTTTAGGCTTATGGTTTGAAGGGTTTAGCGTCAAGGCCGCATGAGCTTAAGTGAAGTGCCTGCTGCCATGGCTCACCTCCTCCTCGGGGCCGGCGGCCGCCGCCTCCTCGGCCGCCTTGGCGGCGAGCTCCGCGGTGCACTCCACGGGCTCGCCGCCGGAGACGCGGCGCCCTGAAGCCGGCGCCACGGCCAGCTGCCGCAGCACGGCCG
>WELB01000006.1:286933-303366 GCA_009602725.1 Spirogloea muscicola | reverse complement strand
CCCCCCCGGAGCTTAAGGCCCGCCATTGCAGCGCTCCGAAGCTCAGTCTCCACTGCAGGCAGTCGCCCCAAAGGCCGAGCCCGAGCCCCGCCGCCGCCTCCTGCGCTTCCCATTAGCCTCAGCGCCTCTGCCTCGTCTCGCCGACGAGCCCGCAGCTTCGCCAGCGCCGGTTCCGGCGCTCGTCTCGTCTCGCTCGCTCGCTCGCTCGGCTCCCTCCTTGCTCCGGCTTGTGGCGGCCGATCGCGGCGCCGTAGCTGGCCATGGAGGGCCACATGGGCGCCCCGGTGGGCCAGGAGGACGTCGGCGAGCCCGGGTCGTCCATGAGGGGCGTCACTGGCAAGTAAGGCCCGCCATCGCCTCGCCCCTGTTCGCCACTGACCTTGTGTGATCGTCAAGCTGATCTCGCTTCTGACAGCAATTGGCAACGTCACTCACTGTCTCCGTGTCTGGCACCCCTGGAGACGTCACTTCCTTGATTGAAGCCTCTTGCTCACCAGTGCCCTGTTGCATGGTGCCGCGATTGCAGGGAAGCTGTGTTTGGATACAACAGCTGGGCCGGTAAGAACAACGACCCCGCCAGCAATTTCAAGCTGCCGGTGGACTCTGAGCACAAGGCGACGACCATCAGGCTTTACAGGTGAGGTGCACAGGCTTCTGATGAATAAAATGGTAACTATTTGAAGCTTTCCCGCCTCCCGTCATATTGTTCGTGGGACAGCAGACCTAGCATTCTGTGCCACCTGGGACATCATTCAGACGACCAAGCAGCTGGTGTGGCTGACTTGGGCCTGCCTAATGCCTATGATTTCGTTGTGCATGCAGCATCGCACAGCCGCACATGCGATCATTCCACCTTTCCTGGATTTCCTTCTTCACAGCCTTCGTGTCCGCCTTTGCTGGTGAGACGCAGTCTTTCTCTTTCTGAGTCAGGCACTCAGGCCTACAGACCTAGGGCGGGCTTCCAACCTCGCAGCAATTTCAGAGCTTTAAAATCTGCTGGATGCCATGCTGACTGCAGCTCCCACTTTGTCCTTGAACAGCCCCTCCACTGATCCCCATCATTCGAGAGAACTTGGACTTGACCAAGGCTGATATCGGCAATGCTGGAATCGCCGCTGTCACTGGTGCATTGTTCTCCCGTCTGTTGATCGGTAAGTCTGCCTCAGTTCTCAAGTGTTCCTCCAAGCTACTCTCTCCTACCCTGGCACGTCATTCTTGCCACTGGGTGTCTGTCTGTAATTGCAAGCAATTGACCAGGCCGAGCTGAATTTATAAAGATTGTCCCACGCCAGACAACAGAGTGTGATTTTGTTCTTGACTGACATCTTTCATGTGGGATGGGGGTCCTCTCTTCAGGAACACTGTGCGACCTTTTCGGACCTCGGCAGAGTGCTGCTGCTCTGCTCATGCTCACTGCTCCGGCAGTCATGTCCATGTGCTTCGTTCGCAACTACATAGGGTTCATGATCGTGAGGTGCTGCATCGGCCTTTCTTTGGGTACATTCGTCAGCTGCCAGGTGAGGGACATGTAGGGACTACATTGCTTACACAAGGGTGCGTATTTCGTAGCGTCTGCATCCAAAGTTGTCAAAACACCAGCAGCTCTTACTTGTGGAGTCCAGAGGGGTGTGGCACTGGGGTTTGTCTCGGTCGACAAGCTCACTTAGAGGTGTGTTGCTCACAGGCTGCTCTTAAAATATCGTGGCCGTTTCTGTGGCATGCAGTATTGGATGAGCAGCATGTTCAACACCAAAATCATTGGAGTGGCAAATGGTCTAGCTGCTGGTTGGGGGAACCTTGGGGGAGGGGCAACCCAGGTACAACCACTATCTTCTCAAGCTATCAAACGCGTGTATCGATTTGGAGAATCTGTAGCCCGCTCAGACGACATGGTCCTGCCAAGGTCTATTGGCAGCAGCTTGTTGAGGCTTCCTGTCGCCTCAGTATTGAAGGATTGTCGCAGATCTTCAAGTTGCTGCGCTTTTTGCTGCGCAAATCTCCAATTACAAGTCCACTTAACCCTTGCAGCCTATTGTCATAAGATCTGGTTGAGAAATGCCCTCACACTCAGCACTGTGATGTTTCTTGCAGCTCATCATGCCTCTTATCTACAACCTCATCCATAAGGACATTGGATCATCGGACTTCACCGCGTGGCGCATTGCCTTCTTCGTACCAGCTGTGGTCCATATTTTGATGGGACTTCTTCTGCTGTTCTTTGCTCAAGACTTGCCCGATGGGCAGTACAGAGCCCTGAAGAAGTCGGGTCAGAGGGTCAGCGACAACGGAGCTAAGGTGCGTTTGATTACTTTGTTGCACGATTCTGCAGCTTGGCTCCTTGCAAATTCGAGGCCATTCCCTTCGGCAAGAACTGCTCTGCTGACTCTTACCTATGATGTGCAGGTAATCTGGAATGCTGTCACCAACTATCGTACTTGGATTTTCACCATTACTTACGGCTACTGCTTTGGAGTTGAATTGACTATTGATAACGTCATTGCCAACTATTTCTACGATCGCTTCGACATGAACCTCACAGGTAAGGACTTATCCCAATCTGATGATAAATTACTCTATTCATCACAGTTATTCCCAAATGCCAACAAAGACTGGGTCAGCTTCATTCTCACCTCTCTGTACTCGCGCCTCTGCAGATGCTGGCTACGTTGCAGCTTCCTTTGGTCTGATGAATGTTTTCTCTAGGCCTCTGGGTGGTGTAATGTCTGACATGTCTGGTGCCAGATACGGAATGAGGGGCCGTATATGGCTCCTATACATCATGCAGGTCAGCTGGGTCACTCTTTGAACAAAGAAGACAGTACACACACTGATGCAGTGCTGTCAGCGTTAGTGCCATGTCTCAATTTCAGGTTTCGTGCAAAGACATCTGCATTTATTATACAACCTGCTCACAGTCTTGTCTATCACATTGCAGACACTTGGAGGAGTTTTCTGCCTCATCCTGGGCAAGATCAATACGCTGGCGCTCTCCATCGTCATCATGCTTATTTTCAGCTTCTTCGTGCAGGTGCTAAGTCTGCACCGTTGATCTAATTGCGCCACAACATATCTGTATACGGAGACTATACTATGATATGTGCTCAATAAATAGACATGCTGTGGCAGGAGAAAGGGAAGGAACACTTAGGATTACTGATTGCAGCATGTTTCAAAGAGTCACTAACATGGGCTGGCATCCTTCGTACTTCCATGGCAGGCTGCCTGTGGTTGTACATTTGGCATCATCCCCTTCATCTCCAGACGCTCATTGGGCGTAATTTCTGGACTTGTGGGTGCTGGAGGGAATGCTGGTTCTGCCATCACTCAGGTAAGGCGCATTGGCGTTGCTATAATTTTATTGTCTCTGACTTGCCGACAAGACTTCCCTGACTGCTACTTTGGCAGCAAGTGACCCCAACAACTTGCTGCTTTTGCAGGCTATATTCTTCACGGGAACTGCCTATACGACAGAGCAAGGGCTCACATGGATGGGTGTGATGATCATCTGCGTCTGCGTCATCATTCTCCTTGTCTGGTTCCCCATGTGGGGTGGAGCTATCTTACCTGCTCGTGCAGCAAGCACAGGTAATTTGGGCTGAAAGTGGCACATGTTCAGTCACATCTTGTTTTGACAAAAAGAGAAGGAATAGCTAGGTTCGATAGGTACAAGGCTTACAATTCTTGCTCATGCTCGGCATCAGCTAGTCAGGTCTATGAAGTTGTCTAGGGACATACATCATGATGCCAGGCGTGTCTGATGGTATGCTCTCTGTGCTTATCCTTGCCTCGTCCAATCTTCCTGCAGAGGAGAATTACTATGGCAACGAGTGGTCAGCCGAGGAAAAGATGGAGAACAAGCACGCTGCATCCCTCAAGTTTGCAGAGAATGCACGCTCCGAGCGAGGAGCAAGTGGCTATCAGGACTACATAGATACCAACGGGGCACCTGGAGCTGCACCTGCCAAGACAGTTGCTGCAGTCTGAGATTTCAGTGGAGAGTTGCACAAGTGGCTAAAATCTGCTCCAGACAAGTGATGAACTGGGTTCAGATTGTGTATAGCAGCAGTCTCCACTGCAAGCTTCGACATGTACAAGGTGCTGTTGAAGTTCGCCATTGTTGGTCGGGGGCCAAATATAGATTACTTAGAAGTGCCATGGGTTTTTCCAGTCACTTTCCATTCCTCTTGGCTGATTGGTAGCCATCCTAAAAGTCGCAAAGTCTGGGACCATTCCGCTCAATGTAGGTATCTATACTCATTAACTGGGACCAACCCTCTTTCCAGCAATCCCTACTCAGCCTTCCTATCACATTTTGCCGACGCTGTTGAAATCTACAGAAAGATTAGACAGACTCGTAGGTGATATGAGTCGGTCAATCCCTAGTATGTACAATTCCACATCCTTTTATGAAATCCTTGAGCTGTAACACATGATCTGTGTTGCCAGCAAATTTGCTGCCCTTCACAACTCATCACTGTTGTTTTGTCGATGCCCACCGACGTAGTTGGGCTGGTGGTTGAGGACATGCTAGCGTCCCGCAAGCCATCGTTGCATGCTATAGAATGTGGCCATCATTGAGTCTACAGCGTTCCCAGGCACTCGCGATACACCAGCATGCTGGGCGTGCATTAGCCCAGGTTAATGTCTGCCGTAATGGTGGTTCGGCTCCTCAGCTTAGCTTGTCAGACATGCATGTGCTCACTCGGGGATGTTTAGTGTCCCCCTTAGCCAGCTCATTACCCCGTTAACGAGACATTTGCAAAGCTAGAATTGGCCTTCCTTTCAATCTGATGCGCACCGCGCGCCTTCTCTCTGTTGCGATGAAAATAGTGGCTACCAGGCTGTGACCAGTATGTCTCTCGCATGTGGTTCAGAAAATGGCACTGCCATCTAGTCGCAGATAGTTTAGAATTTACCAAGTGTCCAAATCTCAGGCCACTAAATTGCGAGCGATGCAAAATTCAAATTAGTATTCAGAATGTAAGATCTGTACACTTGGTTTGTGGAGCGAGATATTGACATATCATGTGTCTCTGAATGGATCCCTAAATCGTTCTCTTCCGCTGAAATCTGACTTCTTTACTTTTATGCTTCTAACCTGCTCATTGAGCATGTAAGTCTTGCTAGGCAGAAACTGATTATGAACACTTGCAGTCACAATAAGTACGCATCCCGCAGTCGACAAGTAGGAAGCTAGGGTCTTGCAATTTGTGCCAAGGTCCAGCAATATTACTTCAGCAGCTGCAAGCCGTAAGGATCAATTGAGGCAATAGCACAATCGCATGCAGCACTGCCACCTTTGCTGCTCTGCAATGTCATCACGCCGTATCAAACCCTTGCCAAGGGTTCACTGAAAGGAGATCCGTGAAGGTGTGGCACGTTTAGTGGGCTCCCGGCGCTTCTCCTACGAGCGGCCAGGAAGGATTCGCCACCAGCAGTGTGATATGGCAAGACACTTAACCGGGAGCCTTTCCAGGTGTGCAGCCATTGCATTGAAATACAAGGTCTGTGCAACAAATACCGAAGCCCTACGCAAGGGTTGGCACTTGGCAAGGTATGGCGAAGACGCTCTCCAGCCAGAGCGTGGTGGTCGCAGGCAGCCAGGCAGCTCGGATTACGGGACGCAGGAGACCTGGGGAGTCCGAGAGCGTCCCGGGAGAGCGCTGGGGCCACTGGCCCGTCGCTGGGAGGCGACGGCAGAGGAGAGAAGCGGCCATCGACAAGCACAACTACACCTACTCTTATGCCGGCGCGGGGATATTCCCTGACTGAGTGATCGAGGGCCTGCGTGGTGACGAAAGCAAGCACATCTTCAGATGCACATTCATTTGATACTGAGCTGACCCGCTCGGTATTAAGACCCGCTCAGTAGTCACTGGTCAGCCAGGAGAGATCGGGAACTGGTGCCCGAATACCGGACGGCAAACTGGCAGCCCAGTCTGCCATCTACTAAAGCTCGTGGGTTTTTGGGGGGGAGACGCTTATTTGTTGATGGAGGGCCCGAGTGGCCAAGTACAAGGGCAAGCACATCCCACAGACGCACATCACCTGCTGCTAAGTCGACCCGCTTGGTAACCACGGGCCAGCAGAAAGTGGGCGACGTCCACTTCCTAAATCGGTGCCTGCACACCGGACGGTTGATCGTGCCCGCCGAGTAGAGTTAAATGGACAAAGCGGCGATCGCCCAAAGGAGTCGGCGCGGTGTGCGCATGAAATGAAAGGGAGGCCAATCCAAGCCAATACATTGTTGAGGGAAATAATTAGTGCAGGAAAAGCAAGGCTACATGAAACGAAGCCCTTGCCCTCGCAGTCCACATGCGCGCAGGACGCGCTCTGGCCGCCGCCTCCGGGTCTCGGCGGAGCGCCTCCTTCCCCGCATCGAGCTATTCTGACCTGCTGTTGCTCACTCGTGGGTATTGAGCTTCCCTAGTGTGTTGTTGTCTTTTGGTAGTATAGTCCTTCTTCGGCATCCTCTTTCTTTGGCGTTGGACATTGTCCATTCTTTTTGGGCTGACAGCTCCTCTTCTCTATGGGCGAGCCCTTTCTTCTTCCTTTGCTAACGTGGCCAAGGTAACAGTGTGACCTTATTGAAAACCAAAGGGGGGCGAGGGGCTTTGGAAAGCCCGCCCGAAAAGACTGGACGAGGTCCGGAGGGGCCGGAAAGCGCCAAAAAGTGGAACAAAGTGGTACGTCGCCAACAATTGGTGCTCGAACACCGGACCGCTAATCCCGAGCCCTTGCGTGCCCGCCGAGTTAAGGCTCGTCGGGGGGACACGTGGCGGCGCCTCGGGGGCCTCGCCCGGGCGCGGGGCCTGCAGGCGGCCCTCGCCGCCCGCCGCCGCCGCCGCCATCGCCATCGCCAACGCTTTTTTTTTTTTTTTTTTTTTTTTTTTTTTTTTTTTTTTTTTTTTTTTTTTTTTTTTTTTTTTTTTTTTTTTTTTTTTTTTTTTTTTTTTTTTTTTTNGGCCGCGCCGCGCGCCTCGCCCTGCGGCTGGCGGCCGTCGCCGTGCTGCTGCGCGCGCGGCTCGCCGTCGCTGCCTCCGGCGCCGCTCCGAGCCCCGCCGCGCACCCGGTACCTCCGACGAGCCCCATGCGCATCACACCGTCAGAGCTCTAGGACGTGCAGCTCCAGCTTGATGACTGCCTCCCATTCATGGGAGCTTAATGAGTGCCTCCCATTGATCATCTGTGGAGCTGCACGCACACGTCCTGCTCATGTGGTCTTACTGGTCGTCAATCTCGCCAAGATTTACCGCGTAACTTGCTGCATCCTGCTGGCCATGATCGCCTCGCACCTGCATGGGCCGGCTATTGACATCGTGAACGTGTAGTACTAGTCTCTGTGGCATGGACGTCGGTTGTGATCTGAACTTTCCTTGACAAAGCGGACTTTGAGCCTTGACTCGATTATGCAGATCATCAAAGTGAACGAAATTGCTGCTTTTTAGGAAGAGATTTTGCTGCCTGCTGTCTGTGCAGAACTTGATGAACTACATCATTACCGCTGCTCGTCGCTGCCACCTTTAGTCAGCAGCTGTTCTGATCTTCCAGAGAGGACTGCATGATGCTTCTGTGTCAGATCAAGTCTAATCCAGAAGCAGACACGCCTGGAGTCGGGCAATCGGACCAATGTGCCCTACAGTTCGAGTCAGCTATTAGGTGATTGATATACAGCACCCTCTCTGTGCGCAATGAGCGTGCTTTGTCTTTCCTCGTTACTGCATTTCGTGTGTCGTGTGCCGCGGCTTCTTATGCCAGTGCACTTCCATTGCGATTGTCATATCAACCTCTTTGCTCTAGTTAGCCAGAGCAACTTCCCTTCGCCTAGTCTGAGGTCCAACAGGCCTGCAGACCAGAACTTGTCAACTGATGTTACAAGCTAACCACGACGATATGCACATGTAGTACGAATTTGATCTGACCACATGCCATCTGCATGCTGCACTCCTTTGCAGCGCAACAAGAGGGCTCTCTGCATGCACGGGCCAACCCAAACAACCTGCCAAGAAGTCGTGCTGCTCCAGAGTCAGTCAAATGCTTCAGACGCTTGCCATTGAGAACCCTGATCTCTACCTTGCAGTGCAAACGCAGCCATCCATGAATGAGCCCTGCAAAAAGGTACGGTACTACTCAACGCTTGAATGCAGCTTATTGAGTTTGATCAAGTCACCTTGTGTACCCGTTTAGGTGTCTTCTGGTATTTGGTGCACATGAGTGCAGTAGGACATTTAGTTTAGTCAATTCTACATGCAAGCCTGCAAGTCTAGCCAGGGTACAGCCTCAACAAAAAAGCATCTCTCAACATGCTACACTGCTCTCCACTTTGCCAGGAACCCCAGGCACAGCTTGCTCACGGCGTGAAGCTGAAGACGAACATCTTCAAGCTCTGCCCCAACTCGAAGCTGCTTCCTCAGCTTGTTGTCACCCCTGCAAACAAGTGCCCGGTCACATTGCTTGGGGATGTATCCGCCAGGTGAGCATGCAATCAGCATGCAACCAACTGATGGCCTCTCTGGAGTCTAAGCCGAACTGGGCAACCTGCTGTCAGAAATTGCTCATACCGGCGATCTGCCTTCTCGTATCTTATTAAGGAAATGAAAATGAAACACGGATGCGGGTGTGGAGGTGGTGGTGAGTGCTAAGGTATCCTACATTTGGCTAGCTTGCACCTTCATTCGCCAACTCCAGTGGAAGCAGTACTTATAGGCGCCTCGAGGTTGGTGCAGGGTGAAGCTTCCCAAGCTGGCTCAGGCGTGCGCAGACACTTCCACGGCGTGCTCCACTTGCGTTGGAAACATCACACAGGCTGCCACCAAGCTTGCTCAGGGGTCATCTTCCAAGAAGGTGGCGCAGGACTGCCAGACGGTTGTCATGGTTCGCCTCGCACAGAGTCAGGTGAGCAGGCCAGCAAAGATACTCAAATATTGAGCCGCTGAAGCTATTCGTGCATTGCAGGGGCAAGAGCAACTCTGCATACAAGAGGGGCTTGTTGCTTGTCCAGGATAAGCCAAGAGGTCACGAATAAGTCCTGGGCACTTAATGTATATCTGCCAAGACCTCCATCAAGAGAAGGTGACAGGCACCTCGGTCTGTTACATGCTTCGTCAGCTGTCGGGGGCAGAGTGACTCTTTCGTGGCTGTGCTTCGTTTCCAAGTCCAAGTGTTCACTGTGCCTATTGGACCTTGCAAGAGCATTACGTGTGATGCAATGATGGCACTGTCTACATGCAGGCATCATCGGTGGCCTACTCATTTGTGGCGATCGAGTCAGGGTGCAAGGTGCTACCAGCTGCAAATCCTGGGCACCTGCTGCCACCAGTACCTGGCCCAGCTGGGCTCCCACATACAACCAACCAAGGGCCGCACCCCAAGCACGAGTCGAAACCTCCATCAGGTGTCCAAGCCTGCTAATTACAGCGGAGCATAAGCTTGCATTACATGCTTGGTCTGCTTATCATGCAAGAAAGCTCCTCTTACTGGCTGAGGGGCTCAAAGTCGGAAGCCACTCTGCAACGGGCACGTACGTTATATAATCAGTGGGTTTTTTGGACATAGATATCTCTGCAAGATTACTGCACTAATAGTCCGGTCTAAGTGGAAGCTGATGGTCTGATTTGTTGTTGCCACTGACCAGAGGAACATCCTAAGCCCAGCGCAAGCCTGGCCCCATTGGCAACACCAACCTCACTCCTGTCCTTTGGTGGGGGCTCAATCTGGTTGGCAGCAGTCTTGGTAGCCTGCTTGTGGCTGTGAACAGCTTTGTCCGGGGCAAGACACTACACCAAGATCAGCTTCTTGTCATGACATTATTTGGCACGGCGATATTGGCAGTGTACAAGCTGCCTTGTGAGTGTAGCTGTATCGTGGAGACGTCACATACTGGCAGACAAATGATAAAAGAAAGAAGGCCTTTCCCCAATTATATATGACTGTCTGAATATGGGATGGACCACTTTCATGGTTCTTCAAGCCCTTTCATATCTTTCATATCTAAAGAAGTTGCCTTGATGCCACTTTCTGAATGACAAATGAAATTACCTCATAAACGTCCTGGGACACTGCATGCATATCAAGTTGCAGGTCACAGTCACTGTTGATTAGACCCAGCTGCATCAGTAGCCTTCTCTTCTCCACAGTCAAGCATTTCCAAGATGTATTGCACATAGTCGCAGTGGATGCTGCTCAAAAGGGCTCAAATGGCATGCTAAGAAGGCATTGCTCAAGGAGGCATTTGCAAGGGGCTCCTCTGCAGAACCTAACAACAGGCTGGACAACCTGCTCGGCAAGTGGCTGACAGTGTGCCTCCTCTTGCAGGGGGCTGGGCTAAGTCAGCTCATCCTCGGCATTCTCCCGGTCTTTGAGGGTGTTCTTTGCTCTAAGTAGGAGCATTGTTTTCCAGGAGTCCTGCAATGCCAAATGATGGTAAAGTTGAAGGTCACACCAGCTACTCAGAGGCAACCCCGATGGTAAACATGACTCTGGCAGCCTCACAACCAATTGTCCAAAGACAAGCAGAGCTGCCTTCCAGGTGACAAGCTAGACAGCATAGTACGACAGACGTATTCAGACAAGAAGGGCAAGCGGGAGCTGCACCAGGCGTGTCATGCTGTCGAACTCCCGCACAACTTCGGTGAATTGCTCTACGTCCTCGGCACCCACTGCCTCCGTCAGGTCTGCCAGGAACTTGTATTCGCGCGTGCCTGTGAAGGTTGCGTCCAGCTCCTGGTAGCGGTCCAGCATGCGTTGCAGCGACACTGAGTCGCCGCTTTGGTGGCATAGCCGGCACAGCCCAGCATTCAGCAGGTAGCCCTTCACGCTATACTTGAGGAGGTTGCTGTCCATGGACGCCTGCGCAATCTCCTCGAATATGTCGACTGCACGTTGATACCTGCATATTCCGAAAGACGGCAGCGAATGTTGGGGCAGTCTGCATGCAATTAGTTAGCTTGCATGTTTTTGCTTTACCGCGTGGAGCAATGCCACAGAATACCATGACGCATGCACAGCACAGGTTTCTTCACACGAGGCACGACGCCTGATCTGCAATGAGCACTACATGTGACGACTCAGTTCCAACTTACTGCTCCAGCTGCGCTGCAAACTGCGCAACCTTCAGGCGGCACTGGTTCCCGCTGCTTGTAGCCTCCTCACCCTGGTAGAAGTCCGCCGCCTTCTCAAACCACGCCATCGCATTCTCAACTTGCTCCTCCTTCTCGTAAAGCTCCCCAATGTCCTGCCCTCGTATGCACATGCCGGAAGTCGTCAACCGCAAATACGTACGAGTGACGTGCAGCCCAACATGCACCTCCACCAGGAAAGGCAGACTGTCCCGAGGTGAACGGGAGTTAACAGTGAGTCCAGAATTTGAGCATCAATTTGCTGGTACACCGACAAAGGCGGAGCAATCATTCAGGATGGGTGATCATAGGTTAGTGCCGGCGGGCCTCGAGGGCTGCACCTTGCAGTGCTTGGCGGCCATACTGAGGCGCCCAAGGTCAGTCAGGTACTCTACCGCCAGCTGGAGGCACTCCAGCGCCGCTGCACGACCGCAAGCCCAGCCCAACCCCAGCGCCGCAGACCCCAGCACCGTCAGCAAGGTGCGCCACGATCCCACACGTAGGTCAGTAAGGCACTTGAACCCACGCCTCGCACCTGGCGCGTTGCCCTTCTTGTAGCAATTGGCGGCGTCCACGAGCGCCGAGGCCGCCTCGTGCTTGCTGTCCAGCTGCAACAGGAACGGGCGCCCCGCACTGTGAGTGTCAAGGCCAGGGCGGCATCACCTCGAGGCCAAGAAGCTGTGTGACTGCTTCAACGTCGACTGGCATGTCCGAAGGTGGTGCAAGCCACGAGAATTGAACAGCCGTGGGAGGCGGTCGAACCTTGGTCAGCTGCAGCTCCGACAGCCGGCGGTACGTCTCCCCGCCCTTGTCCCCTGCGGCGGCGGCGGCGGCGGCGGCGGCGCCGTCAGCACCGCCAGGCGGCCGCCGTCGTCGCCGCGATCGGCGAGCGGCGGAGCAGCCGCGCCAGCGATGGCTGCCCATGGCTGCCGCAAGCTGGGAAAAAACAAGCGCTCAGGGCGGCGCCGCGGTCGGGGCTCGATCCTGAGTCTTTGAGGGGCCACCGACAGGCCTTGGCGAGCTTGTAGGCCGTCGCGGCGCGCTCGAGCAGNCCCGCCGCCGCCGCCAATCCCGCCGCCGCCAATACCGCCGCCGCCGCCGCCAATCCCGCTGCCGCCGCCGGGCTTCCTCAGAATTGGTCAGCCGTGTGGCGACGGCGCGTCCGCGGCCACGACGTCGGCCGGAGCGCAGCGCCCGACCCGGCGGCAGTGACTGCGCTGGCCCTCGCCCGCAGCTCGGACTCCGCGCCGCAAATCGCGGCGGCGCTGGCGGCGGCGGCGGCGGCGGGAAACGCGGCGGGCAGGGGGGCAGAAACTGCGGGGAGAAGACGGCGGGACGAGAAGACGGCGCGCGGCGCTTCTTAACGGCCGTCTCGCCGACGGCCTGTGGCTCTGCCCAGATACGAACTTCCCCAGCGACTCGTGAATCGACGCCGGCCCACCTCATCACATTCTCGCAAGTTATCAGACCCCCCAGTTGCTCAAGTCAGAGTCGGCAGCTAGTCTGCCGGAGTCGACAAGCCCTGCCTCCGCCTGGGGCCAGTGGTGACACGCTGTGCACCTTGCCTGTTGACACTAAGCCGGGCTCGTGGAGCCGTCCGGCGAGCGGACATCTGCCTGCGGCAGAGCAGACGCCCTGCCCACGGGTGTGCTGGCTGCGCCTTGTCCCACTCAGTAAGGACTGAGGCAGCAGAGATGGGCGAGCTGTAAGCGGCAAAACGAGCAGGGCAGCCCTGCCGGCGGGCTTTCATTCGGTTTCAGAGGACAGGCGCAGGCGAACGATGGAAGTGGATGTGCTTCCACTCCCACTCGCCACCATCATTCTGCCTCCGCTCCCACACCCTCGTCTCGTTGGACGCACTCACGTAGCCCTGCAGCGCCCGACCCTTCTTCTGGTGCAGCCGGGTATACATGACCAGCCCAATATCGCCGATCAAAATTGTCTTCACGCCAGCCATCGTAGACAATGGCGGAGGGCCCCTCTCTGCGTCTCCAGCTACCGCCTTGTCCACTACTGTGCAGTCAAAGTAAAACTTGTGAAAGGGTATACCTTCCACAAGATGACCTGTACAGGGTGGACAATAATTAGGAATAGCAACCATTAGCTCTTCTCCTATAAAGGAACCTGAAGGAGATGCTGGGATTGCCTGTCTCCTGTGTACAACGAAGGCATATGAATGGGCGGCGTATGATCACATGGCTTGTAAAGGCTCACCTTGTGCCTCCGGCTCGAACGCCGTCAGTCCTGGATCGCACAATCGACAGTACGTGGCAAAATCGGCTGTGTCAATGGAGGTCAAAAGCTCCCTCGTTGCCAACAGCAGATCCTCCTATGCAGTGTGTGAAGTGACCACGGGAGGTTCTACTGCCCTTAGCTTGCTGGCAGGCTGGAGGTGTAAGATTTGGCTGAATTCTGGCTATTTGGCATCAGATATTCCTGCAAGGCTTGAATGACAAGTAGGCAAAATCACAGTCTATAAAGCAGCAGCCAGGAACAGAGGTTGAGGCAACAGAGCGACTTCCAGCAAATGGTGCTGACCTGGAGGAAGGGCTTGAATAGGGGCACTATGGACTTGTACACTTCGTCCACCGTCCTGGTTGCATCAATCTGACCATCCCCACAGTGCAGGGACTGTCAGGCAAGCTTGTAAAGCGTGGACAGCTTGGACTGTCATACAGCTTGCAAGCTTGTCTCGGCTTCTGCAACATCATGTCACTGAATGTAAGCTTTATCATGGACACCCTCTCTGGCACCTTGTGTTTTGTTCCTTCTCTCATTTATTCATCAGCTTGTCCTTCTCATGCCGTGACCTGAAGGCTGTACATAAGCAAATCCAACCTCTAGTCTCCACCTGACATGGCATCAATAAGACACATATTGTAAAGATAGCAGGTTTTAGCAACGGTAGTGAGAAGAGCAGCGGCATACCTTGCGTACTCGACTTCGAGTGTCATAGTATTGAATCACAGGCATACTTTGCTCCACAAAGACATGAAACCGTTTCCGTATTGTCTCAGCATTGTCGTCAATCCTACCCTGTCGGAGCAGGCAACTTCAAGCTTTCATTCATAGCTTGTCTTTCCATCGAAGCTGGTGAGAGATGGGGAGTGAGCAAGCTCATGTTGCCAGGGCATACATGCGCTGCTATTCAACTTGAGTTGCTTCTAAGCTGCTCTTGAGTGTCAGGCATTTGCGTCATCTATACCTCATTCCTGTTCAGCAGCCGCTTCTCCATAACCTCTTCCGGGCAGTCGAAAAAGAGAATGAACTCTGGATCTATCCCCGTCTGCCAACAATTAGCCACTTTCAGTTTGCGCAAAATGATGCAAATATGTAGGATGATTGTTAGCTGCTCAGGCACTAGAAGCAAAAGTCCTGGGCCAGATTGTACTGCTTATTTTTCTGTCAGATAATGAAGATGCACTCACAAGAAACAAAATGTCTCACTGAGAAATGGCAGCTGGGCCTACACTTAAGTCCACTATTCAATGTAAGGGGTAGTTGCATTGAGCTTCTGGTAAATATTAGCTTCTAGTAAACAGCGGGCATACTAAGGAAGAGCAACACCAAACGTACATTGCGTTCAAAGATAGTTCGGTTCTCATCGTTCCGTGGAAAGCCATCAATGAGAAACTTGTCCTTCCCACTCTCCTTCATCGCCTTGCTAAGGAGACCTACAGTGACTTCTGCAGGAACAATCTTGCCCTCCTTGATCATTGTCTGAATCATAGTTCTGCACCAACGGCACAGACCAAAGCGAGGAGCCATTAACAAGCATGATCACGTGAGAAGTTCAGGATATGCTTTGTTGTCCTCTTTATCTCTGATGATGTGTACATGCCAAGGCTGCCTCTCAGTGCAGACAAGGCTGCCACAACATATCCAGGGAAGCACTGATTCGCTGATTCTTCCTCTAAGCTTGTTCGAGTAGAAAGCTCTGAGCTCGGCTTCAAGGACGAACCCAAATTCAGATCCAGACTTTATCTCGGCCCTAAGCAAGTCGCCAGCACTCAAGTGCACAAAGCCAAAGTCCTGTACTATCCTTGCACATTGTGTTCCTTTCCCACTGCCAGGACCTCCTGTGAGAAGACAGTTAAGGGCATGCAAAAGGAGGAGATCAGACGGAGCTATCCATATGGAGAATACACATGCAGCAAGGGCAGGAGAGATGCAATCATACAGCTGCCAGACTACCAGGTGTGACAGAGGATGCTGCAAGTCAAAGACTACTGGCTCGTCAGGGGTAAGGTAGCACATACCAAGAACAAACACAACACGAGGCTTTGTTGCAGTATCCAATGACGGGAGCTTGTGGCTAGCTGCTCCTGCTGCGTCCTGTGCACACCTTTCCTTGGTCAGGAATGAGACAATTCGTCCAGAAGGAAACGGTGGGTGTGAAAGGGCAGCCCCGGAAAGTAGGCCTTGGACCAGTCTAAGGGGAACCCTGATCAGAGCTGTGTGCTGCGTGACATGAGCAGTCAGACTAGCTTGAAAAAGTCAACAATCTGCTTCAGTACGACGCGCATTCACAAGAAGTATGTACAGATTGTCTGCATGGCGTGAGTAGCAGAGATATTTGCTCAACCCAGGTACCTTGGCAGTGGAGGTATCAGTGGTAAGGGTGGCAGCGTCAGCAACAGGCACAGTCAAGCACACAGCAAAGGCTCCAGCGGCGAAGCCCCAGGCACTCCAGCCGGCCTGAATCGAGAGTCATTCTCAATCGTACATCAGAAAGCATTGTGATGGGTACTCCTCCTGCCTCGTGCGTACTGCGGAAGTGGCCGGGCGTTTGCTCTCAGCGGAGCAGCACATTGTCTCCATGCTGATTGGCTGCTATAAGCTACTTCGTGACGATTGTTGAGATCACCAACATCGTGGTGCTAGATTGCTTGCGGCATTGATTGCATGGTTGCATTGATTGCACTCCCGATGATCTTAGGGGACTGAAGCGCTTCAAGCGCATGCGGGCCGTATGACCAGATCCACGCTTCGCCACGGTCCTGTTCTCGTTGGAGCAGGTATAGCGGAGTCCTCACCAGGGCTGCCTTTGGCGCTTCTGACAGCATATCCAGGCGCCAGATCCGAGACGCCGGGGCCGCTCCCGGCGAGCGAGGAGGCGCAGCCGCAATGTGGAGCGCCGGCGGCCGTCCCTGCATGCAGTGCAGCGCCGATCCGGCAATCGATCAGCGGCGGCGTCGTCATCGTCGTCGTCGTCGTCGTCGCGGCCGGCCCGACGAGCGGCGCGGCATGGACTGCCGGGGGCGGCGGCGATCGGCTCACCGCAGCGCCGGCAGCGGAGCCGGCAGCCGGGCGGAG
>WELB01000006.1:271567-281866 GCA_009602725.1 Spirogloea muscicola | reverse complement strand
GCTCAGCGGCGGCGCGGGATGGCCATGGGGGGCCCGCGGAGCCCGCCGCGATCGGCGGCGCGCGCCGCGGCTGCGCCGGTCTAGGGCGCGGGGCGGGGGCTAGGGTTTCGGGGCTTCCAACTGCAACTGCCGCCACGGTGGCGCCGACTCCTGAGGACGTGGTATCCACGTGTGCTCCGGCTCCGTGCCAGTCACGACTCTCGCCGCCGTCGAGAACGGGCATTCCGGAACTCGGCAGCTTGCCAACCGGCCGCCCCTCTCCCCACCCGCTCGGGCTGCGGCCTCGTGGCGGGTCCCCCGCCGAGGTGGCAGCCTTCCGTCCACGTGGCAGATCGCTGCCAACGTGGCAGGAATGACATGGCAGACGGGCGGCCGGCGGCGCGCCTGGCCCGGATAGCGCGAGATGCTCCCGCCTCCCTCCTCACCCCTCCCTTCCCCCCTCCCCTCGCTCTCGCACCTCTCTCCCCAAAGTCACCTCGTAGATGTTACCAGAGCCTCTCTTCTATGGCCCGGCCCCCTCTCCTGACGAGCCACCTCCCCGGGCCTGGCCAGCCACCGCCCCCCCCCCTCACTCTTCTGCACCGTATCGCGGCGGACGGCGGCTGCGGCGGCGGCGGCGGCGGCGGCGGCGGCGGCGGATGATGCGGATGCGGCGGCGGCGGAGCCGGCGGGCAGCCGTGCGCGGCGGTGCCGGAGGCCCTGCAGTGGGAGGTTGAGCTCCGGACGACGACCACGGAGGGCCTGGCTCTGCCACCGAGGCTTGCCGACGGGCCCATGGCCCTGCGCCAAGCCGTCCTGGTCCACGGCTCGCTGGCGCCGGGGCTGGCTGCCTCGGGCCGCGCCAAGAATCTGCAACTGAGGTGAAATAGCCACTTGAAAGCTGACGCTGGCAATGTACTGGCTTGCAAGTTGGCCCCATTCTCTGATATCGTGATTGATAGCCACAACGACCAGCCAGGCAGTACAGCCAGTCTAGAGCAGTACTGTCGGTCAAGTCTGCCATTAGCTGTCTCTGAGTGGCGCTGTCTGACAGTCAGTGGCAGCACTGTAGCTCGTTGTCGAGCGTGTGCATCCTTTGCAGAGGGACAGAGTTTGCGCACCTACCCAGTGACAGGAGGAAGACGTGTTATGCTCTTATTACTGTGACGATTTGCAGCTGATGAGGACTGCTGCTTCGTCTGCAGCTTTGCATGTTGGCATCCGGCATCGAAGCTCTTGCCAGCTATTCACAAGAGCGTGCTTAAGAGACGGACCCGGAGGCGGACGAACGCACAGGCTATCTATGCAGACACTGTAGAGGTGGCAAGATTGGTACGTCGATAGGCATCTTCATGTCTGTATTGTGAAGCAAATTCACATTGAAGTAGCATAACTTGGTGCTGCTGACTCTGAGCCACCAGCCTTTTGACAGGTCGGTGCAGCCGAGGAAGCTGGCCCTGCGACTGATCGTTACGTATCAATATATGACACGACCCTGCGCGATGGCTCCCAGGTACAGATTTAGAGCTTTCTAAGAGCTTTCTCTGCAGGGCTGCTTCAAGGTGCTTTTGGCAATCCTCACCTATACTCAACAAAGCTGCACCTCCACTGTATGATACATTGGCACAGACAGGGATCTCTATCCCATTGGCAACAGAAGCTGGAGCTGACAGCCTTCAAGTTTGGGTGATTGATCACACCAGATGGTTGGCATATCGATGTCCGTGGAAGACAAACTGAAGGTTGCAGCCTTGCTCTCAGACTTTGGTAAGACGTTCTGGATGGCCTGTGCGCATACTGAAATGTTGATTGAACTGGACTCGGCAAGGAGCCAAGATCTGGAAGGCAATTTAAAGCAAAAACTGCAATTCCTGTGTTCTGAGTTCAGGGTATGTCTTGTTATACAACTTGTTCTAGAACGCATTGTGGCCCAGGTGTTGAGTACATCGAGGGTGGCTGGCCTAGCTCAAACCCCAAGGATGCAGAGTTCTTTGCACGATGGGATGAAGTCAGGAGGATTTCCCCCAGAAACTCAGGGCCACTCCATCGGAGCCCCATCAAGCTAGCAGCCTTTGGATCCACCAGGCGGAAGATGTCGTCTTGCGAAAAGGTGGGTGCGTTTTGTAAGCACTGAGTTGAAGGTTGCCTCTCCAACATGATTATTGTCATTACTCAAGGTGGTACTTCTCTTCACAGTGCAACTTGGTGTGGCGGTGCTTGTGGCAGGATGCAAACATCCAGGCACTGCTAGCAAGTGAGGCAGATGTGGTGACCTTAGTGGCAAAGGTTGGAGTACATTGCACCTCCATATCTTTGGCTGTGTTGCCCCCAACCCAATTCGTAGTTATCTGCTTTGATCCTTAGAAGGGAGCCCTAAACCCTGATTGATTTGCCTCCTGGACGCTAGCCCCTCCTGTCTACCTCCTACTCCCACTATATGGTCAAACCTTCAGTCCCAGTCAAGCACCGGCCTAGGCCTATGATGTGGTAGCAAGAATACTACAATGTGAGCATGCTGCTGTTACCTTTCCTCATGTGCAGAAGTTGGGCGTTGGAGAAACCTTACATCTGGGTAAATGTTGCTTCCTCATCACAGGCTTGGGATGAGCAAGTGGAGAGGGTGCTTGAGACGACCTTAGAGGAGAATTTGTGCATGATCGCAGAAAGTATATCATACTTCAAGGTGGCGACAAATTCGCTCCACCTGCCGAGTGAATTAAGGACTACTTGTCCATTTTCTCTTCGTACAACTCTACTTGCAATATTGCAATCTTGCAGTCTTGCAATTTGTTGAGGTACATCAAGCAGCTACAGTTAGACCTGCAGACCCTAACAATTGTGTTAATCAGTTTCGCTGTGTGCTGATTCAGGTCAGAGGGAAGGAGGTCATGCTTGATGCAGAGCATTTCTTTGATGGCTTTGCTGCAAACAGGTCAGCTTGTTGTCCATCTTCATGGCTGTAGTTCGCACGAGTAGAGTACAGCAAGCTCAGCACTTTGACCTCCTAGTGTCTTTGCAAATGTAATTCTCATAGCAGTCGGAGACATTGGGTGTGCATGCAGCTAGGGATCAGCTGGAGTTGTGGTTCTCAGACTCCAAAATTTGAATAGTAGGGTGTAGATGGTAGATGTGTCTGCAGCTACAGATCATCTGAGTGCTACAGCTTGCTTGCATTGCTTGTGCAGGAAGTATGCATTGAGGTGCCTTGAGGAGGCAGCCAAAGCTGGCGCTGACGTCCTGGTTCTTTGTGACACAAATGGAGGATCCATGCCTTGGTCCATAGAGGTCTGTGTCAGCCCACACAAGTCATCCTCAATGCCTTCTTGAATTCATCAGGCTATCAACATTAAGGATTAGAATCGGCATGGTCACCTGCCAACCACATATGTTGGAGACAATTAAAGCAGACCTTGTCCATTGTGTTCTTGGGTTGTACTCACTCTGCAGGAGGTGACAAAGGCAGCGGTGGCAGCAGTTGCGAGCTGGCCACAAGTACGGATTGGCATTCACACCCATAACGACTGTGAGATGGCCGTTGCTAACAGCCTTGCGGCAGTCCGGGCTGGGGCGACTCTCGTCCAGGGCTGCATCAATGGCTATGGCGAACGGACGGGAAATGCCAACCTGGTCAGCTGCTACCTGTCTGGTGCCTGTGTCACGCACTTACTTGCATGCATCTTGCTTGACCGTGGGGGGAAGGGGTAGCAGGGGGCTGCTCCCCTCTTGTAAGATGCGCTGGAGCAGACCTGATAGCGTAACAGTTGATCAACTTACAAGCAACCTTCAACCGTGTGCCTCCTGTCAGCCGTGTGCTTGTTGACTCGAGGCACATGCATCCTTTGTGTTGCCATGACTTAAAGGGCCTCTCATATTGTCGCTTTCCATGCAGGTAAGCTTGATTGGCACCTTGCAGGTGAAGATGGGCTTTCGCTGCATCGCGCCCCAGTCGCTGTGCAGATTGACAGGTATTGCTGCAGCGGTAGCCGAGCTTGCCTGCCAGCCTCTGCCGCCACAGCAGCCATTTGTTGGCTCGTCGGCATTCGCCCACAAGGGTGGCATGCATGTGTCGGCTCTTCGCAAGGTCAGCATTTTCTGGAATGATGTGCGTGATTGTTGTCTTTCTTTCAAGTGCAGAGCTCATAGCCTTTGCAGTCAGGGTGCCTATCTGAAGTACTGCTTGCACTTGAGCATGTAGTAAGGCTTCACATCCTGATACTTCAATGAGTTGCACTTGAAGAAATTAAGCATCTGCCCATTGTTCCTTGGTGTTAAATCCTGGTAAGTCGCACACAAATTGTTCTCACATTGATCAGTCCAACCTGCACTAAGTCCAACTGGAAGCCATCCCACAAGCTGGCATGGACTGTGCTGTTTGCAGATGCCAGAAAGCTACAATCATATGGAGCCCTCATTGGTGGGCAATGAGATGCGATCAGTAGTCTCAGAGCTCTCTGGCCGTGGCAATATTCTTGATAAGGTTAGTGTGACATGTCATGCCTAAGCTCCCGGTCAACCTTCTCCTCCTCTACTACAAAGTTACAAATAATGTAGTCAACTCAGAATATTGGTACAACATGATTGCTTGTGTGCATGGCATGGATGATGAACTGTGCTTCTAGGTCATGATAGGGGTCCATCCAGCAGATCAAGAATTCGGGGATTGTAAAGTCACAGTCGTGCAGAGCTGAGCTCTGTTTGGCGAACAATATGTGTTCTGATAAGTGCCGCTACATTGTCAGGCTGAGAGGGCAGGCCTGGAACTGGACAGGGATGTGGCTGGAAGCGTGCTTGCCCGGATCAAGGAAATGGAGAGCGAAGTAAGACAGATTACCCCCTCAGTCAAAGATTCTCAGGCTAGGCATCTCCATGTAGCTATTCTCGTACACTTTACAAAGCAAGCCACTTGACAATTATACAGTGAGGTGCAAAGAAGTTGAACACATTGTTGAAGAGTGTGGGGCTTGACATCTGAGCAAGTTCTTTCTCGGATTCAGGGCTGTGCTTTTGAGAATGCGTCAGCTTCAGTTGATATACTCATCGTGTGAAGGGGCCAAGGTTACAAGCAGCCGTAAGCCACAGTTGCCCTGATATCAATATCACCAGCTATCAACACTGGGACTTCGGTTTTCAATGCTGAATTGGTTCACCTGATCTCGAGCACCTGCATGTCAACTTCGTGGTTAGATTGTGAATCAATGCTGGGTTGTGGTTCTATTGGTAGATTGCATGCTTTTCACGTAGTAAATTCACGGTTCAAATCTGTTGGCTCCATTAAATCTGATCTCTTCTATCACATCATTGCACACGAGCATATTTCAAGTTCACTTTGTCCCATGTAAGCTTCGTCAAATGAAAATACAGTTGGCAATAAAATACCTGCTCTGGCGTCCAGTCTATGCGAACTCTGAAAGCGTATACTTTGCATGCACTGAGCCTGGATTGTTTGATTTTTGCAGATTTCGAGTAGAAGAATTCTCAGTGATTTCAAGCAATCGTGGAGACTATGAGAGGGAGCCAGAGGATGGTGAGGAGGGAGGACGAGGCCACTGCATGGATTGGCACAGCAGCCACATCAATCAGGCCATTGTAAAGCTCCGGGTGGATGGCGAGTACCAGGTATGTCACTCTCAAGACAATTCAATGCAAAGCAAGTGGATCATTGATGCATCAGGTTTCTGCTCAAAGACAGCTGTAAGAGCAGGGTTAGATCAGATAGCTGATCATTGGTGAGTTCAAACAAGAAAAGTGGGTCTTACAGAGTTCTGCCACGTAGCCTGCTTGTCTGTAATATGGTCTTGTCACAGGTCTCTGCTTTGATGGCCTCTCTTTGCAAGGGGTGCAGACAACCTCTGCTAATGTTTGCTGTTCTCCCTGTACTGATGATTGTGATATACTCATGGACTCTTGACTTGCTACTTTTGCTACTTGCCTCCAGATGACCGCTGCTGAGGGAAATGGGCCCGTGGATGCGCTCAGTCACGCACTGAGGTGGAGGTTCAGCCGCATGAGATTTGTGCCTGCAATATCTCTAGCTTGTCTTTATGTTCTTAGCCAACCTACAGGGATGTATCTTGCAGCTTTGACTATGCCCGTATTGTCACGCAACCATTGGCAGGACTGAAGTTGCTTTCGTTGCAGGAGTGCTTTGGAGAGGCATTATCCCCAGCTCAAGGGTGTGGAGCTGGCAGACTTCAGGGTGCGGCTGCTGGAGCCTTCAGAAAGGCGCAAGGGCACCATGTCTACCACGCGCGTGACGATTGACTTTCGGGACTCCCGAGGCACCAAGTGGACCACGGTAAAGCCATGTCCTTTGACTCCACTAGCTGTCCGCTATCACCTTCTGAGGCTTCAGTATGCAACTATGTGATGCTTATGCAGGTCCCATGCATATTCTGGCATGTGCTGTAGGTCTTGTTACTATAATTCGTGAGACCTCCTATGTCGGCTGTTGGAATCCAGGAGGATTATCCTAGTGATGTAGATTTCTTGCAGTTGAGAGTGCCTCTTGCTGTAGCAGCATTTTCTGTCTGACTACTTTGTCTTCCGATGAGGGCCTCTGCCAAGCTGATTTGCATGCATACATGCGTAGATGATAATGCAAGCAAGTCTCACCTTGTATGCCAGGTGGGGGCACACACGTCCATTGTGGAGGCAAGCTTTCGTGCGCTCGTGGATGGCCTAGAGTTTGGGATTGTAAATTGCTCTGAGGTTCGTCGCACCCCAGCCACCCTCCAGCACGATGCTCAAGTATTGGAGATGCATCTGCGCTGCAGAAGAGTGACACTTTTTAGCCACCAGTTGTCATCATTCTCCTGCAAATTGCTCATGATAGCAGCAACTTGCAACTTGCAAGTGCCGGTAGCGCAGCAGTCCAGCTCCAAGGCGGTAGCATGTCTGCAGTGTGCATGGTAGATGGCGAGTTTAAGGTGTCTGTGCATCAGAGTACCTGCAACTTCTGACGATGATTTGGATGGATCATGCGCGCAGGATGGTTGCACCATTCGCGGCTAGCCACGTCTTGTCATGCCACACAGCAGCCTCTACTTCGAAGCAACAGTGTGTTACATAGAACTCAGCTCCTAGTGTGGAGCTCACACTGCAGTGAGCGCCTGCAGCTGCCCTCTTGGTGGCTAAATTTTGACAGCGACCAAGGTTTTTTGGGTGGAGCCCTTGAGTAGAGTTCCTTGTCAGCTCGGATGAAGGACGATCAAGTAGGATCAGGGCTGCGTTGGGGCTGCAATGGGCACCTCGCCGATTAGCCACAGCGGGACTGCATACGCAGGTTCATTAGCCACGGGTCAGGAGCATTGTCCTGACATACTGGACCTAGAGATAGTGACTTCCCACTGACAGCCAGATGCACCTGGCCTCATGACCAGCGTATGCACGGTGATGACCGTAGATTGCTGAAGGGGCCAGGACGTATGCATCTGATGGTGAGTGACGCACCAGGAGAGCCTGCAATTACCTTTTTGGATGAGTTTCACTGACTGGCTGAATGGACAGCCGCGAAGCTGATCAAAGGTTGAGTATGCTGTTTTTTAAAAAATTAGAATGTCACATTTACCAATCACGGTCTTTCAGAATGTTAAATTATTCGTGGACTTGAGTCCAAAGCAGCAGAACAGCGTCCATAACAACAGGACTTCGCTAGTGTGAGGTGTTATGAGCAAATGAGTATCTCATCACAAAGCATTAGCCTTCGCTTACCACGTCAATCGCAAAGCCATTGCTCTGCACATCCTATGATATAGTCATATCCATCCTCTTGCAAATGACGAGCCTTTTGTCTTCTCCAAGGCCAATTCCTAGACATAGCTGCTCTGAACAATGTAGTGATGCTACTTATATCAGTTGGGTCTTTCTGCTAGGTCTTCGGAAGTGAAAGCCCGGCAACCTGGGGGTGTGACGCATGTCCTCTGCAAACATTGTTTAGGAAACCTGATCCTGCAGGTGTCAGTTGCTTCGCTGACACCTGCATGCGCTCACGCGTAAGTTGCACAACGTGCACAATGGCTGGCATTTATCGTCACAAATGACACCTGCATGTCCTTAAGGGGCTACATTGGTGAGAGCAAGTGCTCTGCACAAGCACCTCTTCACAATGTCCTGTTATCGTCCAGTGTGATGGCTGACAAACGGAAACTTAAAAGTTGGGCAGAGCTTCATGTTAGATGCACAGCCGATCTGACAGCTATGCATAAAGTCTGTCGCTTGCCTTGGTACACTTAACTACATGATCAGCATATATCTATCCATCTGTTCACCAATCTATTTATCTATCACTAGTTGCAAAAAGATGCACACTGGTTGACATAGATCCTCACCTGCATGCCTTGAAGGGGCTAATAAACAACGGCAAGTAGTTCTGCATATGCATCTCTTCACAGGGACTCTAGAGTGTCAACTATGACAATAAATACTGAGAATGTTGCAACTGAGCAAAGCTTCACTGTTATTTTCACTTCTAGAAAGCTGACTTAATGGTGAACTTCTACCCTACCTAAGCAAATTTGTGGAAGGTATAGCACCCTCTGAGAAGGCAAAATACACATGTTTGGTATGGACACAGGCTCCGCTATGAGGTAGCAACACCAGGCAAGTGGGCTTTCCCACCAAGCGTCAGCCAGACCGTGACTGTGGCCCAGTGCAGGAAGACGGGCGGCCAGACAGACCCTGTGCGGATAAATAGTATAGTACAAGCGAGCCCGAGGAGGGTGGTGACGACAAGAAAGTGGGGGTCATAGAATATGGGCCGCATGATCGGCGTCAGCAGCCAGGCGTTGAGAGGATGCCACGAGACGTAGAGCACCACTGATGCAATGCCCCACAGAGCACGGCGGAGTGCTGACACGGGCTCGCGCGGGTGGGGATTGGGGAGGACGCGGAACGCAGACTCCTCCAATAGGCATGGCACGAAGAAGGACTTGATGAAGAGGCCGCGCGAGAAGGACACCTTGCCGAGGTCGAGGAGGTGGGAGTGGTAGACGACAGGAAGAACGAGCACCGCAAAGATGAGGACGACGGGCACAGTCTTGGACCAATCCCTGCATGCATAGTCGGGTCTGAATCACAGTTAGTCATTTCAGGGGGCTCGTAGGCTCAGCACTACTGCTCAAAGTGGCATGTCATCTCGTATCAGCAGCAATGAGGACCTGTTCTAGCCAGTGACTGTGTGGATTGTCTAGGGTCCAGGGTTCAATGACTGTGCGCCCTCAGCTATCAGCAGGAGCATCAACCAAGATGCCACAGTAGAAGTAGAGCGCCTGAAGAGCAGGCGGCTTACTCGGGAGCAGGCCACGTGTAGAAGGCCGTAGTCAGGCGCTGACAGACCACATGTACGACACACAATAGGGCCTCGTCAGTGTCAAGTGAGTTAGGTGTCATGACCAAATACCACCGCAATAAAACACCCTGTGAACGCATTCCCTCAAAATACTGACTCAAGTTCAGGTCTCCAAACCCATATGTTGCGCTTGTCATGGCCCTCTGTGCTTGCAAAAGCATCTGATGGAGGTGCAAGATCCCTGGACTGTCGTAGATACGTGGACTATTTGTTAGTTGTTGCACCCACCTGTCGCAGCAACGTCGCCATGGAGGGCTCGGGCGGGTCGCTGTCGTCGTCGAGCTCCGGCGGCCGGAGCCCTGGCGTTCCCGCCGACAGCGATGCCCCGCGGCCGAGGTCGAGCCAGCCCCCGAGCACCCTGAGCACCAAGAGAACAAGGCTCAGGTGGCCTCCGGGAGCTTTCCAGTGGAGCACAGTGATTGAGCTCGTGTTGCTACTAAGCCGTCAGCATTAGCCTTGACCTCCATCACGACGATGAAACTTAATATAATCTCCAGTAATTTGAACTTGTCAAGTGGTGTGCGGCATTGAATAGGTACCTCGACTGACCACCTCTGAAGCTGCGCTGACAACACTGCTGCGACTCGAACTCCTGCCACTAACATTATAACTCAGGGTTTACGATTTGGGGTATAAGGTTTAGAAGGTGTCTAGGGTTCAGGGCTTGGGGTTTAGACCTCCTAAACCTTACACCGTAATTTCTTTAGCGCAAACCCACGAAGGCAGCCGGCAGAAGACCTGTTTCCCGTGGCGTCCTGGCTGGAGGTCAAGCTGCCAGACGACGAGCTGCCGTCAGGCTCGTCGTTACGATCCGCTAACGGAGCTCCGTGGCGCGGCCCGCGCGCCGCCGCTGCGCCGCTGCTGGCGGGCTCGCCATAGCCATCGCCGTCGCGGGAGAAGTCGAGCTTGTGCGGCCGGCAGCCGCCGCCGGCGCTGTCGTCGTCCTCGTCGGCCGGCTGCGGCGGGGGAGCGCC
>WELB01000006.1:254255-271410 GCA_009602725.1 Spirogloea muscicola | reverse complement strand
GGGCGCAGGCGGCGCGGCGGCGGCGGCGGCGGCAGGCGGCGGGGCAGCGGCATGGGCCGGACTGCGCGGCAATCTCGTCAGGCGCTGCCACGTGGCAGGCCCCCTCCTTCCCTGCCGCTGCTGCTGTG
Source organism: Spirogloea muscicola (assembly GCA_009602725.1). Classification (NCBI taxonomy): domain Eukaryota; kingdom Viridiplantae; phylum Streptophyta; class Zygnematophyceae; order Spirogloeales; family Spirogloeaceae; genus Spirogloea; species Spirogloea muscicola. Next base: position 271,282 of record WELB01000006.1, on the reverse strand, counting down.
GGGAGCGCCTGCCTGGGTGGTAAAGGCGTGGTGCCAGCCCCTAAACCCTAAAGCCCACTGGGGGAGGCTGCGAGGAGACGAAGCGGCTTATCGTGAAAGAAGAAAGTGTGCTCGCCCATGGAGACGAAGGGCTGGCAAAGCCAGCCCAAAAACAATGGACAATCTCTGAAGCCGAAGATAGTGGTGCTGGGAAAGGACTACACTACCAAACATGACAACACTCTAGGGAAGCTCAGTACCCGCGAGTGAGCAACATCAGGTCAGAGTAGCTCGCTGCGGGAAAGGAGGCCGCGCTTTCGTTTTCAAAGAAGAAATTGCGCGCCCATAGAGAAGAGGGGCTAACGTAGAAGAAGAAGTGGCACTCCCCATGGGGGCAAGGGCTGCGAAAAGCCAGCCCAAAGAGAACTGACAAAGGTTTGGAGGGGCCTACAAGCGTGTAGCAGCTACAAAGGGGCCTGAAGATGCTATGTCAGAACTCACTCAGTAGTTACGAGTGAGAAGCCTCAGATCCGACAGACTAGCTGCCGGAAAATTATCCCCCTGACAAATGCCGGAGGCCGCAGTGAGAGCACGGCCAGCACGCAGATGCAGAGCGTGGGCCATGGACCGCTGAAGGGATACAGACAATCTCATGCGATAGACTTGAGCCCACGAGCCAGCGGCGTTGAAGTCAGCAACGTAAACGTAAAAGGCCGCTCTCTGAACATCAGCAGCCGCCACCTTCTTCTTCCTGTAAGAGCGAGTGAGGGCTGCCAAGTGCCAGCTCAACAAAGCTGATGGGCCAGCTCGCGAGAAAGACTAGCAGAACGTTCTTCTCAGAAGCCATTGCCGTAGATCGGAAGAGCTGTTCTCTCAGAAAGGGGCGACGGCCGTGAGGAGAGGAGGAAGAGAACAGCTGTTTTAGGGTAAGGCGACAGATTTCATAAGGGTGAAAGGACTACACAAGGACTGAGGGGGTTAGCTAAACCACAAAGTAACGCAGCTTGCTACTACGAATGGTGCTCAGATTCTTAGAACTACAAACGACTGAGCAAGGTCCGGGAGAGGCGAAAAGTGAGAGCGGCTGTGATGGCCGGCCAGGCTTATGAACGTCACAGTGTCAGCTGCAAGGCCGGCTTACATTGCCAGATTGCCCAGCGCTCGTCTCAAGTGTGCTCATGCCCCCACACTTTCCTCCTGGTGGGCTGGCCACCTGCAATAGTCAACCGTTTGCTTACTATCCGTAGGAGAGCTTCCCTAGGCTCACTTTGGTCGGGTTCCAGACGCCGAGTCCTCGTCGTAATGGCATCTAAAGAGCACAGAAGAGGAGCCACTCGACAAGCGACGAGCAGAGACGTTAAGTGGCAAGCGCGATGCATAGTGCTGGCGAGCGGATCGGATCGACCCATAGTCGACGAGCTCTCGGTGGTGGGAGATGACTCTGGTGGCTGCTTTGGAGAGGAAAAAAGAGCTGCCGCGCGGGGTTGGCTCTGCTGGGTCGCCTTCGCTTCCCAGCGGAATGCAGGTGCTGCTTCTGTTCAGATTCTGCATGCCTCTAGTGCACCCAGTTGTCCTGCCAGTCGACAGGCGCCTTAGAAAGGGCTGCCTGCCCACAGCAATGGTACCACTGAGGTTGTTGAGGCCCATTTGCATACGAGGTTGCTGGCAAAGCTTTGAGCAGGCAAATTCTAAGCACCTGCGCAGCTGGTAATGATGTCGTATTACGGTATTTGATGGCAGGTAAGTAATGATCAGTTGCAGCAAAGACCTCATTGCTGCTTGCCAAGAGAGCCAAGCAGTCACCTCTCATCAATCAACCTCGCTCCATACTCAAGGCTCATAGTCGAGGTGCATCCAGCGAGGGAGCAATGTCCCCTCGGTCATCTATATTGGCCACCTGCGCGTGATACTATTTACGTGTGCAATGAATTAATCGACTGCCAACAAGATGAGCCTATCCATATAGCTGATATTCAGATCGCTGGGCATCTCCTGGCTCAGATCTTCGCTAGAAGTTGTATGAAGGGTCGCGTGCGAAAGACTGGAATGGTCGCACACAAAAGCTGCAAAGCCAAATGCTCAGCAAGTGGAAGAAACTGAGGGCTCCATCTCAACCACTACTGATGTTCCTTTCTCCTTTCTCAGTGAGGCTATGCTTGGAAGAAGCCAGCACAAGAGAAGAAAGACTCTTACTCTCACTCTTAGAGAGGGCGATGTCTGTGTTTGGCCAGCCCAGTAAAGGAGTGGCAAACAAGAATTGCAATGGGGGTTCTGGAGAAACAGCTCTTCCAATGGAAGGCAAATGGCTGTGAGTGGCCGAGCCCCAAGGAAATCACAGGGCCTGGAAGGGCTGGAAGGCGCAAAAAGCAGAATACTATTATTTGTCCATGACTTACCGCCAGTGGGCGCTCAATAACCTCTAGTCAGCACCTGCAGCTCCCGGACCCGGGGGTTCACACACAGGGGCACGGGCGCCCCAGATCGTGCGGCGCAGATCAGGCGCCGGGGCCGCGGGGCGCGCAAGGCCGCGGATCGCGATCGGGAATCGGACGGCCGGCGGGGGGGCTGCCAGGCGGCGCGCCCATTGGCGGCCGCGCCCAGCGGGGGGGCCCCTTATCCCCAGGATCGGGCCGCCCTGGGCCACACGAGTTCCCGGGATTTGTCCACGGATTTGATTTAAGGGCCTAGGGGGGGCCCCGTGCCCCCCCGCCCTGGGCAGGGGCGGCATTGGACCACGGATTTGGACGTCCTAAATCGGAGTCGCCGGGGCCCGGTGTCCGTTACTGCCCCCGCGGGCGCAGCGGTTGTAATTTCGCTGGTCCAGTTTCACGCCCTCCCGACCTCCCTGCCAGCCCCGCGCCGCCGCCGCCGCCGCCGCCGCCGCCGCCGCCGCCCTTGCCGCCATGGCAGTTAGTTTCACTTTNGCCGCCGCGCGACATGGCGGCCGCCACGATGGCCTCCGCCGCGCCCGCCGCCGCCGTCGCCCGCGCGTCCCAGGTGCGTGGCGCGCAGCCTGCCGGATCCACTGCTGTTGTGAGAGGACGATGCGGAGGGGGTAGGGCAGGCTTTGTCCTCGGACTGCCGATCTCCCGCGCGCGTCGGGATGCTTGAGCTCAACGTGGATGCGCGGCCATCGGGCCACTTAGTCTGCAGCATGAGCTGGAGGAGGAAGGGGCAACATGGCAGTGCCTTGACTGGGGTTTTCAAGTCGGACCAGCATGAGATGGCTGGGCTGGCTCAGGTTCCTAGTCTCCATCGAGGAGCTTCCTCATTCGATGCGCTTGTCGCGCATCGGGATGAGCCCGCGTCGATCGTGGATGTCCCAGCGATCACTGTTCTGTGCTACTGTGCCTCTTTGCCCAGATGCATCCACCTTGAGAGCAGGCTCCCATCTGATCCGGAGGATGTGGCTTTGCTTGGGTGGTATCTAACAGATCAACGGCATTGCCGACTTCAGTGGCCTGAAGTCATCCAGCAGCGTGCCTGCATTCAGCAGGAAGTCCAATGACCTCTTCCAAGCTGTTGCCAGCCAGAGCAGTGTGGTGAGCTGCCATAGCCCCACCCAGCAGCTTTCAGTAGAAAATGCAGGTTAATTGACACTGCAGTATTTGTGTTGCAGCTGCTCTTCTCACTGTTTGCCGCACACAGTCAATGAAGTCACTTTGTGCCTGCAATTCACATGTTGGAGGAGCTGAGCAGTTTTTTGGCATAATACACCTCCTTCACCCTCAAACCAAAAACCTTGACTGATATAGGTAGTGAAGGAAAGGTTGATTAGGTTCATGATTAGTGTAGGGGCCACACCCCAGGGTTGCATATGGTGGAAGAGTGGTCTTTGCCTTGACGACTAGAAGCTTCAGCTTTATGCATATCTATAAGCTGCGCACGAGCAATTCTTTTTGTTGCCAATGCTAGCAAACCTCTAACTCCAATTTTGAAAGTCATCGACTGACTGCTGCCACACCGCCATAACGGCAGCAGGCTGGGCCAGCTTCTTTTCAAAATATTCATACAGATCTAGGTGAAGGAGATATTGCTGGTGCTTTCTGGAGATCTGTGCCTTATCCATGATTTCCTGATACCTTGTCTGCAGGCCACAAGGTCTTCGGGGAGGAGAGCTGTTGTTGAGGCAAAGACCCTGAAGGTTGCCATCAATGGCTTTGGTCGTATTGGTCGCAACTTCATCCGGTGCTGGCATGGACGGACGAACTCCCCTCTGGAGGTTGTCGCTATCAACGATACTGGAGGCGTCAAGCAGGTAGCAGACCCTGCTCTTCAGCAGCTGTAGTCAGGCGCGTCAACATTCTTGTTAGCAGTTACCGGATGCTGAAGTACAAGGTAAAAGCTGGGTGGCTCTCTGGTCAGAGGGCCTGCAACTGTGCACTCACAATCTACTTGTGCGGGGCATGGTTCGAATGAATGCAGGCCTCTCACCTTCTCAAGTACGATTCCATGCTTGGCACCTTCGCCGCCGATGTGAAGGCCGTCGGTGACAATGCCATCTCTGTTGATGGCAAGGAGATATTGGTTGTCTCCGATCGCAACCCGCTCAACCTGCCCTGGGGGTATGTACGAAAGTAGCAGCCACGGGCCCTTTGGGTCTACCCTATTGAACTCCATCATTTATTGAGCTGTATGGTCTTGGAAGCCCTGTTGGCACATCTCCTTTCTGCTACAACAGGTCAGGTTGTGATTGTACTGCAATTAGTGATGATTTCCGGTCGTGAAAGACATCGTATGTGTTTGCAGATGGCAAGATAGAGCTGATGGTGTCCAAGGATGTTGAGTCTCCTTCATTGTCAATGCATTGACTCTGCTATGCTTGGTCTGTCAGGGAGATGGGCATCGATCTTGTCATTGAGGGAACTGGTGTGTTCGTTGATGAGGCTGGTGCCGGCAAGCACATCCAGGCTGGCGCGAAGAAGGTCCTCATCACAGCTCCCGGAAAGGGGGCAATCCCGACCTATGTTGTCGGTGTCAATGAGGAGAAATACAACCATTCCGAGAACATCATCTCCAATGCCTCCTGCACAACCAACTGCCTGGCGCCGTTTGTCAAGGTGCTTGATGAGAAGTTTGGTGAGTGATCAAAGGCCTGTCCTGGTCTACCATGACTAGCACAATCTGAGGAAGAGGGAGGAACAAGAAAGAAGATCATAAAGGTCATTACCTCAGTTGATGGCATCGGCTGGTAGCTGTAAGTGAGCAGCATATAGCTTGCCTTTGATACTCTCAGTCACTTTAGCCCAATGTGTAGCACAGATGGCTAAAGGTCCAGCTGGTCCAGCATGGTGCAGAGCAATTTACGGGAGAAAAAACTGTTGCTTCTTGCTTGCAGGAGTCATCAAGGGAACCATGACCACCACCCACTCTTACACTGGTGATCAGCGCCTACTGGATGCCTCTCACAGGGATCTCCGCCGTGCACGAGCTGCTGCTCTGAACATTGTTCCCACCTCCACTGGTGCCGCCAAGGCCGTGGCCCTTGTGCTCCCCCAGGTGCCAGCACAGCATGCTTGTGTGAAGCTGTCCCTTTGATTGGTACAAAGGAGAAGATCTACATACAAGGACTGTATTTATGTGCATGTCCTGGGCATGTATGCTGTTGCTCGTGGACTGGAGCTGCACAATGACCACTGCAAGTCTGATACAGAACTGGCTGGTGAATCTTGCAGCTGAAGGGAAAGCTCAATGGCATTGCCCTCCGCGTGCCAACCCCCAACGTCTCTGTTGTAGACCTCGTCATTCAGACCGAGAAGAAGACCTTTGCCGAGGAGGTCAATGCAGCTTTCAGGGAGGCGGCCAGCAAGGAGCTGAAGGGCATCTTGGCTGTGTGTGACGAGCCTCTTGTCTCCGCGGACTTCCGGTGCTCTGACGTCTCTTCAACAGTGGACTCCTCTCTGACTATGGTTATGGGTGATGACATGGTCAAGGTGAGTCCATAAGTCCAGCAGGGCTATCAGGCGGCCTTCAGTGACAACGACGGAAATTGGGTCCTCTGCAGGAAAAGTTGCTGTCTTGCCACTACCTGCAGGCACCTTATGCTATGCGGGATATCTTCCTTGTAGCCCTTTGCATCACTAGTGCAAGCTGCTCACTTTGAATGCAGAAGCACTCACACGCACTACAATCATCTGGCAGGTTGTGGCTTGGTATGACAACGAGTGGGGCTACTCTCAGCGCGTCGTGGACCTTGCAGACATCGTCGCCAACAAGTGGGTAGATTAGGTGGCAATTGGGGCAGGGCGGCAACCGCGATTCGTCAAAGGGAGACCAGGAGCAGCAGCGTAGAGCCCGACCCCAGCTTATCCTGGCATTGAATTTTTGGCCTCTGCGCGCGTGACAGGGACCTCCATTTGGTCCAGCAGCAGCTCGTAGGTCTTCTACTAGAGGTGAAGGGCAGGCTGCGGAGTAGAGCAGGCCAGCGGACTTGCGCCGTTACTGAGTGGCCACCTGGGCTACAAGGGCCTGGTCTCAGTCTCCTCGCTCTTTATCTATTCCTGCCTCTCCTCCCCCCTCCCCCCTCCTCTCTTCTCCCCTCCGCTCCCTCCCCTCGTGCACCACTTGAGGCCCCTTGTTACTTACTGAACTCTGTGACTTATTGCGCCCCAACTTTGCACCTTGACTTTGAGAGGCCAACGCCTCACGATGGACATGTGCGTCGGTGCCTCTGGTTGCATCAGATTATGAATGTTACACTGGGTTCAGAGCAGAATGATGCGGTCCAAGGTCGGTAAGAGCTGAGGCCATGAGTGGTTTGAGTGGCAGTATCCAAGTGGTGATATGTCTCGCCATGCACAGTGGGTTAGCTCCATAGCTGCCTCGACAAAGATGCAAGAACAAGAATGAGCCGAACGCCTCGCTTACCTCTGGAGTTCCCTGAGGCAGCAAGGCTCCAGAGTCGACGAGCACAACTTTGACATGGATTTGCTGGTCGTGGAAGTGTGCATGCAAGATCCACCCGCTGGCTCCGCCTGCATGACTGGCGACCAAGGTGGCAAGCCCACCGACGGACCGTCAAATGGGCTTCGGAACCAGCTCCCGCCTGTTGATCGACGCAGACCTCGCTTGTAAAGAGAGACCTGAACCTTCCATGAAGTTAAGTGTGGCGTCTGGGGCAGCTGCTCCGAGGGGTACCTCAGGGCCTCCTGCTGTGAGCTCGGCCGCTCCACCATCGGCCTTGGTGGGAGGGACTATGGCGATGTCGTCTCGACACTCCATCGCTGCCGCTGCCGCTGCCGCCACCACTTTCCTCCTGTCGCTGGTGTGCGTGGCGTGTGCCAGCCACCTCCCGAGGCAGGCTTGGGGCGAGCCCGGCCTCGGCAATGGCGTCGACATCACGGTGGATGCTGGCGCCAGCGGCCGCCGCATCCCCCACACGCTCTTTGGCATCTTCTTCGAGGTCAGCACGGCGCGAACACCGCTGCGTTGGCCAGCGCATGCCACAGAGCTGCATTAATCTCAATAGCGGTTCAATGACTTGGCGGCATAATCGTTCGCTGCTGCGCGGCCGGCGCAGGAAATCAACCATGCGGGCATGGGCGGCCTCTGCGCCGAGCTGGTGCAGAACAGAGGTCCGGTCGCTAGCTCGCTGCCCGCCTTTGCCCGCCCGCCGGCCCCCTGAAAAAGGCCGGCTGTGGCCAGTTGCCACACAACACAGCTCATTCTCCTACCTGCGACGTTTGGGTCGTTGTGCTTCAATCGAACTCTTGCAAGCCTTGCGCATTGACGCCTGGCGGCACCCAAGGGCCTTGCAAGCACTTCTGCTGCATATCAGGATGCCCTTGGACGTCCTGAGAAGCCAGAGTTGGGCACTTGGTAGGGGTGTGAGGCTCAGGAGGGAAGCTTGCATGGTCGCAAGTTTGAGCTCGAACACCCAAGTTGCTGCTTGGGCGAACAAAAGTTCAGCAGCATTTGGGGGAGCAGAGCTGGAATGACGTGCTTAGATAGGGTTCAGCGTTTGAAGAGGGGCTCTTGGGATTACTTGAGGTGCCTTAAGCCAGGCCATGATGTGGTCCTTGAAGTGCTGGCACGGCAGCCCCCAAGTCATCCCGAAGGTCCTCAAGTCAAAGCCCCAAAACCTACGTCCTTGACCCACACATCATATCTTGCTTCTGAGTCCTGACCTATCACTATACATGTGCTCGATGTAGCTGCTGGTCACAGAAGTCCGTGCGAATTCCTGCAGGCTTTGAGGCGGGCGGGCCCAACACGCCATCTTCCATTGAGCCGTGGTTTCCTGTGGGCACGGAAGCACAAGTGTGGTTGGAGACGGAGCGCTGCTCGCCGTTTGTGCGCAACCCGGTTGCACTGCGCATGGAGATCCGGTGCGAAGAGTACGAGACCCCCTGCTCCCATGGCGTTGGTGTCAAGAACCTTGGTTATTGGGGCATGGTAAAGCTACCAAGAACGTATGCTCTCCAAAAACTCCTCATCCAGGGGAGCTGATTAACTTCATGATTGTTGCACTCATGGTAATAGTACAGGCAGCTTGTGATCAATGACCAAGAAGGCCAGGCATGGTGCCCATGAGTCCAGAAAGTATGTGACATACTTGGATGCTGCAGAATCGCAATGCCAACAGCAGAAAGGCTCCTTCAGCAATTGAAAGAGAAGTCATGCATCTGTGAAGGGCATGGATGACTGTGGTAACCAGTGCTCTTCCAACAGAATGTGGAGGAGGGCGAGGAGTACAGGGTCATCATCTGGCTGCGGTCGGCTGACGAGGTGGACCTGAGGATCGCATTCGTCTCGGCGGCCGACGAGCAAGACACCATCGCCGCCACGCATCTTAGGTGGGCTCAGGTTCTCGACTATCAAAGTAAGTCTGAAGCACAGGATGGCAAGTTGCACCGATTGGGCAGCTAGCTCTGTGGTACTCCGTCACAGGCTATTGTTTCCTTCATTTCCGCTTACAGCATTTCTTAGAATTTCTCATCAATGCTTCAAGAGCAAATACTAACCCCGGGACCAATCCTGTCCACCTTGACATCGTCTGCAGGCTCGCCGAGCAGCTGGCATTCAGGTGGCGTAAGGAGGAAGTATTCTTGCGGCCCAACCGAAGTGACCACGCTGCTCACCTCGCCATTACCACAACCAAAAAGGGCGTCATCTGGCTGGACCAGATCTCGGCTACGCCTGTTCGCACCTTCAAGGTACAAGCAGACCCAATCTTTGCTGAGCCAGGTTGCAGGTCCGCAACCTGATTACAGTTGTGCGAAGGTTCTGTCCCATCTCAAGTTGACTGCAAGTCTTGCTTAAACTTCAGTAAGTATGAACAAGACATGGTGATCAGCTCTGAGCTCAACTCATGGTATAACAAATAAGCACTAACAGTTCGCGCTACACTTGAAAGAGATCAACAGTCACTTGCTAATACCTTAACAACACTCATGACACGTGCTCTCTTTCCTTCGGCAGGGGCATGGAATGAGGCTCGACCTGGCAAACCTGCTCGCCGACTTGAAGCCCGGATTTGTCCGATTCCCTGGTGAATCTCTTCATTCTCTTCTTTACACAAACCTCTTCTGTTGTTGTTAGATTTGCCACAAGGCAGTCCTAACCCTGATGAATCAGCTCTGATCAGAAGTCAAGAACCTGGCCTAGGTAAAGCGGCTGCAGAGATATACGTGCTAGCTGACCAATTCGCATTGCATGCAAGGTCATTCCTCTGACTGCCATAGCCGAGGTGGTCCTGCTGAAGCTATCATATCATAATTGTTGGAACTTCGAGGCGTTGCATTGGAACCCTGTACCCTGCTATACCCTTGCTATGCTAAGCTAGAGTTGCTGACCAGGCGGTTGCTACGTCGAGGGCGACCGGCTGGCCGATGCCTTTCGATGGCGCCAGTCGGTGGGGCCATGGGAGGAGCGGCCTGGCCACTTCAACGGCGTCTGGCAGTACTGGTCCGATGACCAGCTTGGCCTGTTCGAGTACCTCCAGGTGAGGCCCAAAGCCCCAGAAGACTATGAAGGCTGGGACATGTTCGTAGGAACGGAATGTGGAAAATGTGTATGGACATGATTGTGGTAGCAGATCAGAGCTGAGAACGGCCACTTGAAGAATTCCACATTCATTTTGATATAAATAGGTGGTTTGATCGAATCTGATCGCAAGCACTGAATGAGGTCCTCAAATAAACCCTGCAGTTTTGCGAGGACCTGGGAGCAGTTCCTGTCTGGGTTTTCAATAATGGTGGGCTTTGTAATGTGCACTTGCTTTTGACACAAGAAGAAGCAACCGAGCATCGTAATGACGGCCTTCTCCATCTTCTGAAATGCTGGATAAACTCCAAGGGCTCAAGAAGCTAAGCCTCCTTCATACTTCTTGTAGGCATCAGCCACTCGCAGCAGGTCTTTTACCCCATTCTGGGCCCCTTCATCAAGGTCAGTAATGTGCTGCCATAGCAAGGATAGGCTACACTCTTCATAGCCAATCCAAAGTTTAAGTTGCTCCTTATACTCACCTCTGCTATGTCCATACTCTTGGACTTTAGCTTGTCTCTGCCACCCCTTCAGAGATTGCTCTCCACCTTATATCTCTTATATGAGAACCATTCTCTAAATTAGTGATTCTTCTTCAAGCTGCAGATAATTGCATTAGACTTCTGCACCCCATGTATTTAAACATGACCCCATCATTGAAGCTATCACTGCACAGATTATTAAGCATTTATATAGGAAGCAGTTGTCGCATATCGTGAGCAGGACATTCTGGATGGTGTTGAATTTGCCAGGGGCCCTGCCTCCAGCAGGTGGGGCTCGCTGAGGGCGGACATGGGCCACCCCGAGCCATTCCACCTCCACCACATTGCAATTGGCAATGAGGACTGCGGTGCTTGGAACTACAGAGGTGAGCATTCCTTCAAACTTCCAGTCAAGCTCCAAAGCTTCGGCGACACAGAATAAACTTGTCAATTGCTGTGCTGGCTGAAGAGGAGTGTCTGGCACAGGTTATCTTCTATGATGGTTGACCACAGCTTGTGGAAGGCCTGCAGGGCACATGAATTTCCTAGGTCTCCGATGTAGCTTCCATCTTAGTAAGGTAAGCTTGTCATTTATATTATATGTATCAGGGAGCTATCTGCGATTCTACACAGCCATCAAGGCCAAGTATCCAGACATCAAGCTCATCTCCAACTGCGATGCCACATATAGCCCGCTTGACCATCCGGCTGATCTCTTCGACTACCATGTAAGTCTGATCTGATTGCTGCCTACATTACTGATACGGCGTAAGCAGTGGGTTTTTACTGTTCTACATCACATGCACATACTGGAGTGCGTCCATCTAACCTCCTTCCATTTTGACCACCGCATGCAGATCTACACCTCAGCTGCAAACCTCTTCGAGGGCAGGACGTTCTTTGACAAGGTCGACCGCAAGGGCCCCAAGGTCTGTTTCCCTCTCACATCAGTGTATAATTGGGGTCGGATGCAGTTGTACGGAGATACCAAATTGCAAGACTAGAAAGATCCTCTGAACTGCGCAGCTGTGAGGTGCTGATAAAGTAGCTGCAGCTTTCTTGCCAGTCAAGCCAGGAAGGCACACTTGTCAAACAGTTGTCACCTAGCTACTTGTGATGAGCTTGACACATGTGACTATGCCTCAGGTTTTTGTAAGCGAGTACGCCGTGGTGGGCACAGATGCTGGCAAAGGCAGCCTCCTGGGCGCAGTCGCAGAAGCCGCCTACATGATGGGCCTCGAGCAGAACAGGTCTGACTGAGTCTGCGACATTTGACATCCTCGGTCTAAGTGGCTGTGGCTTGGGCTTTGGCTTTTGCTTTGACTTGGCTTTCACCTTATGGGTGCTCGTGGCAATTGGCAGCGACATTGTGGCCATGGCCAGCTACGCCCCCCTCTTGGTGAATGACCACGACCGGCGGTGGAACCCAGACGCCATTGTCTTCAACAGCTACAAAGCATACGGCACTCCAAGCTACTATGTGCAAAAGCTCTTCAGAACCTCAAATAGCGCTGTGTTGCTGCCTGCCACCATGGAAGCTGACCCAGGCGCAGCCCCCGTCACAGCTGCATCAGTGGTGCGCTTTTATTGCTCACTTCGGGACCGACATTTCTTGCTCCTCAAGGTAACCAGCAGTGGACCTTCTTGTACTCCCCTGACATTGCTTCCCTCCACTCTACCAACTTTTAGTAGCTGTACGGCATATGTCCAGTCAAGCTCTGTCATTGCTTGCTCAGTAGGTGTTTCCTACCAGCCAGGCTGCCAATCCTTTCATTCATAACAGGATGTTATTACAAGTTGCATTAAGGCATATGGCCAGCCAAGCTCTTCAATGACTTGCTGGCTATGTATATTCTGCTAGCCAGGCTGCCAATTCCTTCATTTACTAATGATATTGTCCACAATATGGTTTGCCTGGCCCTACCCAGGTTGTCAACATAGGGAAGGAGACTGTGCAAGTCAGACTGAGAGTGAAGGGGCTCGAAGATGCACTGGTTGACCCTGATGCCACAATCACTGTTCTCCGAGGGGAAAGCGCAACAGACGAGAACTCTTTCCTCGAGCCCAGAAAAGTGAGTCACCTTGGACCTTACTTGTCCTCCTGCTTCTAGCAGTACGTGTTTAGTGGCAGCTAAGCCATTCCCCTGGTTGTCGCCCTTTCCTCAACTCTCTTTCTAGCAGATAATTGAAATCACGACATATCTTGTCGTCACAGGTTGCACTCAGAAGACGGGCTGTACACAACTCGAGCGAGGACATGCTCCTCGACGTGCACCCTATGTCTGTCACCAGCCTCGAGCTGGGCACCATCTCAGACAGCCGCGCATACCTCGTGAAGGCCTCAAAGGCTACCGCTGGCCTTGTGGCAGCTGAGACTGTCTGAGTGGACCACTGTGTCCACAGATGAGGGCTTCTACTGCAGGTCGTGCAAAGCAGGTTGCTGCAAATGTGCGACCCATATGCTACATGGCTGTCTTAAGAGCAGAGCCTGATTAGACATCTACTTGCGTGGTGCTACCTCCACGAAAGAGGCAGCAAAGAAGAAACAGAAATACCAACAACCAAAGGGATGGCATTTTGTTCGAGGCTAACTGTCAAGCCCGATAATTGTGAAGTATCAAAGGAAAAATCCGAGAATTGTATGCGTGCACATCGTAAGAAATCCCATGTAGGCAGGTATTTTGTGATATTCAAATTTCCGCCAGTCGCGCGCACTCAAACAACATCCCGTATACAACATCTCTTACTCAACTTGAGGCCTTGTCTGCCATATGATGAATAAGAGCCAGCATTCACGATCTTTCTATCTTTCTATCTATTCAGTTCACATCTTGGACATCAAGAGTGAGAACACGCCAATGAACAGCAACTTCTTCAAAGGTCCTTCTGGCCTTTCACAGCCATCGCCCTCCACTGGAAGAGTCTTCCTTTCGGGCCCCCTTTGGAGCTCGCTTCTTCAATGGCCAAACCAATAGCTATACATTTTGGCTGCTACTTACAACTTACAGCTGCTGACTGGGGGTTTCTGAGCAGACATCCTTACTGGTCTCTGCGCATGTTAACTCACTCCCAGATCCTTATTCGACCTTTGGTGGGCTGGCTTTTCACAGCCCTTTGCAAGTGTTGCTGCTTCTTCTTTTGAGCTGCATGCTGCTGACCTGTTACTAGGTATGAGTGCGGGCTTGCTCGTTCACTGGTGCCATCTTTCTGGCCAATCTTTAATGTATATCGCGGATGGATGAGGATTACCACTGTCCTTCGTGGAGAGAGTGTAGCTGGTATAGTAGCCTGGTTACTGAGGTTCATCAAGAATCTGAACAAAGCATTATGACGACAATTGCAAGATTTTAATCAATCGCTGCAATACTTGGACCAAGACTGAAGTCATCGTTTTTATCCAGCCGCCTTCGACAATCGACAAAACTCTGGCTACGTTCTTTGGAGCAACCCCCGCCCCCTTTCTGTGCACGCCTACTACTGATTGTCATATAGGCTTAGCTGTAGTTTCAGGCTTAGATGTTAGATTCGCTGTGCTGCTCAAGGCTGTCCGTGACCTTCGGGAAGGATACAACTCGAGGAAGGCACAGTGCTTGGAGCTCCACAGTCGACCTTAGTGCTTGCGACACAGTAATCAAGTGATAGACGCCCAGAAATACTTCCGTTAAGTGGGAGCTATGGCTCAATCAGATAGCGGAAAGTCCAATCGTAGGGGATGATAGCCATGCTCTTGGACAGGGCAGCCTTCTTCTTGGGAATCCTGGCTTGGACAGCCTGCATCTGCTGGTAAGGCAGCTGCTTCGCCACCCACTCCACCAGGCCCAACGCGTTTGCCGCAAAGTCTCTACCGTACCTGCTCAGCAGCAGGCCCTCAAAGCAACATAATCACTTTGAATGTTTTCATTACTATTGTTACTACAACCTGGCCAGAATCAAGTGTAGCTAAATTAGCTTGGTAAGCTTTCAGATGGCTTTCAAGGATCTTGTGAACCATATTCTTGACCTCAGGTGAGATAGATGACGACACATTTCTGCTCAACCCAAGGTCACGGTGGGGGGTTGTGTAAACAAAGCATGAAACTGACCAGTCCAGGATCTTGGGCAGGAGAATCTGGTCCTTTCGGTTGATGCCAATGGCGGCGCGGAAGTAGTCCTCCTTAGCAATTTCGAGCTCCTCCCTCACATTCTTAGCTTTGTAGACTCGGAGCTGACAAATATGGCATCAACGATGACCACAAGACAATCTGTGTAAGCAAGGTCTGGGTGCACGCTGTGCAACATGCATGTATGAGAACAATTTACAGGCAAGATACACAGGAATATAGTAGCATATGGCTGATTATCTTCACAAGCAAAATTTTGACTGGACTGCCGCTGTGAGCCAGAAAGGCACGGTAAGACCTAGAAGGCCACTGGACTGCGTGACAAGTGGTTCAGAGTGCTGGGAGGCAACATTTACGCACCACGGGAGAAGATCGGGAGCCATTGCAGAGAGCAAAGGAGACCAGCGGCTCTGGCTGCTGGCAGGTCATGGGGTACCTCTCATCATCGTTCTTGAAGCGGTGCACTGGCAGCATCTTGACCTTTTGCACGGCACACACGTAGATTCGTTAACAGAGAATCCAGCTCAACCACTTGGCCAGCCAAGGATTGCAGGTGTGCAAAGTGAGCGATATGCCGGTTGAGTGCTAATATGTAGAAACTCACAAGTGAAGGCCGATGAGATGACGCGCGGAGGACAGAGTACTCTATTGCGAGCGCCGAGAACTGGTGGCCTCCAATGATGAACGCGGCCTTGCTCAGAGTGTTGGCCCGCTTGAGCTGCGGCTTGGCACCTGTGCTGGGCGAGATGTAGGCCTGCAGTTGCACGGTGAAGTATCAAGTTGGTGTGGCAGCTAAGAGCCGAATGCCTTGTTTTGCTATAAAACGCTGAAGACTTGTCGCAAGCATTACCTGACTAGACTCAGAAACAGGACTACCAAGAATGAACTACAGCGGCTCCGAGCTCTATCTTTCAAAGGTTTCATCATCATGGACAAGGAAGGACGGGGTGAAGAGTTAAGCCATACATGCATGACAAGAGCATTGTAGAGATTGATCCAAAACGCGAGCTTCTCGTCGTCTGTGAGTCTCCCTGGATTTACTTTCGTCAGCTGCTCGGCCAGCGACCTGGTGCGGGCATGTACAGGAGGAGTAGGATGGACGCTTGTCAGCATACATAAGCTGGCCTTTGCGTGCAGGTCATCAAGGCAAGATGTGGCTCTTGATGGCAACAAGTGCTTGGAAGTCCCAAGACTGAATGCGCGTCTCCATCGTCACCTGAAGCGGGCAAGAGAAGCTGTGGGGTCCTGACTCAGCTTTGCTTCCAGGGGCGGCGTCATCACTTCGATCATGTTGACGTAGTCGCCTGCATGCCGTCGTGTGGTGTTTCAGTGGTCAGCCTTTCAGCAGATGAGCTGTTTGAACTTTTGCGACCAATTAATCAACCTCTATGAGGACACATCCACTAAGTTCATTCGAGACATGCTAAGATGTCAATAAGGCGAAAGAGCTCAAAAGGCACCAGCCTTGCAGGTGGGAATACATCACCGGACCTGCATCAGGGCAAGGGTGTTCACTGAGGACGCCATACGGGTCCCGCGCAGACGTCTCCTGGGCCTTGACCTCCGCTGCACCGCCGTCCTGCTCCAGCACTGACCAGTCGCCGGAGCTCTCCCGGCTGTGTGTCATGCTGCTCAGGCTCTGCACGTCCTGCTGCAAGTCGAAGCTCTCGCTGCGGGAGAGGGGCGGTGAGGCCATTGGCGGCGTCCGGCCGCCTGCTGGCAGTGGCGGGCCTGCGCCCTTGGCAGCATGCTGCTGAGTCGTCACTGTCTGGGTCCGCGGCGAGGATGACGGCGAGGACAACGGCGAGAACTTGACCCAGGGTCGCTGTGCATCCTGAGGTTTGATGGCTGGTGCAGCCCCCGCCGCGAAGCCCCGGGGTGGGGCCTGGGGCGGAAATGCCGCGCTGCTGGCTGAGCTTGTGGCAGACGCCGACAGCGACGGCTCCGATCCTGAGGAGGCCGCACAACGCGCCGGTCAGTCGCTCTTAACATTTTGGATGGGCCAGCTGACCACAAGTGGAGGACTGGAGCTGCGCAAATGCCAGCGCAACATCTTAAGCGACTGATGTTGCTCCAGCTTGCAGCACCTTTCGATCGAAGCAGCGCTAGACCCAACCTTGCCTATGTTGGAACCCTAAACCTAGCTCTGAGATATACTCCAACTAATCTGCTACATTGTACAGCGGTATCAAGCCCTGAAGGCACCAGAGCTGAATAGAGGTACTTCACCCAGTTCAGCAACCCTACACATGCAAAAAGACCCTGGGACTACACGAGCTTGTCTGCCTGGCGTCATGGTGATCCAGTGAGCAAGCCAGGCGAGTAGTCAGGCACGCCAAGAGAGCAAGAGAAGGTAGAGGAAGGAGGGATATATATATAGAGAGAGAGAGAGAGAGAGAGAGAGAGAGAGAGAGAGAGAGAGAGAGAGAGAGAGAGAGAGAGAGAGAGAGAGAGAGAGAGAGAGAGAGAGAGGAGTTTTTTT
>WELB01000006.1:213961-233620 GCA_009602725.1 Spirogloea muscicola | reverse complement strand
CAGGTGGTTGAACGTTGCCGAGAGCACTTTCAAAACAATGCGCCATAAGGAACCAAAATGGAAGGACGTGGAAGCTGCCACCTTTAGATGGTTTGAGGACGTGAGTCACATTTCACAAGCTGCTTAATGCATGCTCATGCCCGTGCTCATGCTCATGCTCATGATACAATCACACAATCCAAGCCCATGGCACTAATGTGCATATCCGCCAGAGAAGTGGGATAAATCATATGCATAGCAACTCGTATGATTGATTGATTGATTCGAACAATGGTGTGAATCATTGCAGAGGCGCAAGACGAAGCAACACGTGCCGGACGACCAGCTTGTGGGCATGGCATGCAAATTTGCTAAGATGTTCAAGATCAATGGGTTTACTGGTTCCCAAGGCTGGCTCTCAAATTTCAAACGAAGGCATAAGATCAAACTTCACTACATGGTGAAGACATGGATCTGCTGATTGTGCCTCTACATATATGTGCCTCTACATGGATCTGCTGATTGTGCCTCTCCATATATGTAGTGAAGTTTGATCTTATGCCTTCGTTTTAAATTTGAGAGCCAGCCTCAAGAACCAGTAAACCCATTGATCTTGAACATCTTAGCAAATTTGCATGCCATGCCCACAAGCTGGTCGTCCGGCACGTGTTGCTTCGTCTTGCGCCTCTGCAATGATTCACACCATTGTTCGAATCAATCAATCAATCATACGAGTTGCTATGCATATGATTTATCCCACTTCTCTGGCGGATATGCACATTAGTGCCATGGGCTTGGATTGTGTGATTGTATCATGAGCATGAGCATGAGCACGGGCATGAGCATGCATTAAGCAGCTTGTGAAATGTGACTCACGTCCTCAAACCATCTAAAGGTGGCAGCTTCCACGTCCATCCATTTTGGTTCCTTATGGCGCATTGTTTTGAAAGTGCTCTCGGCAACGTTCAACCACCTGGTCGCCTCTTTGAGGAATCGGCACACAACGACTCGACTGATCTGTTTTTTCAGTTTCTTCGATGCTTCCCTAGCTATCTGGTCTTGTGTCATGGATGGGTTGTCCTCTTCAGCTCACAGATACGTTTGCGGTCCAAGTCAGTAAAACATGACTCTAACATCTCTCTTCCTCGTCGCTTGGCTAGCCGTCCTTGTATACCTGCATGAGAAAGGATGTGGTGGTCATCAATAGAGTAGGGTGGATACGCATGTGCACGGCCCCCTCAACGAAGATAAGCACACCATCTATAAGGTAGGATCCTATCTTACTTTTGGTTTGATTGGATTCCATGCTTGTGACATTGAAGTGTGTACTGAAGTTGGTGGCTTTTCATGGATGCAGGCTATCCTATGGACTGTCGCGATTTGGGCGGAGACTCCTGCTGCGATAATCCAAAACTGCTGGAAGAAGGCAGCCATCCTTCCCAAGTGGGCTCAGGACAGTGCCATGCTTGATCAAGATCAACTTGAGCCGTATGATGAGGCCGCCGACTTGCAAGAGCTTGAACGCGATATCGCCGACCTGAAGCTTGGGCCAAATGGACTCAGTGCCGAAGAATATCTTAATCTTCCATGGGAAGACGAAGTAAGTGACGCTTGCAACTTATGCTTCCTTCTTAAGCTTCTATGGCATATGCAATGTAGAATGAATGATGAAGCATTGAATGATGCTGTCATCGTCATATATGGTGACATTCGATGTGTTGAATCAGGTTGAGGCTCCATCCACACTCACAGATGAACAGATCGTTTCTCAAATCCTACCCTCAACAAGCAACGACGGTGAAGACGATGACTCCGATGATCCTCCCTCTCGATGGATAACGCACAATGAAGCGACTGTATTGATAGGGCAAGTAGGTAGATACCTTGCACAAGGAATGCATCGCTCACACAACAGGAGATCTTGATGTGCGAGCGTTGGCAAAATATGGCGGCGAACGATGCGGTTTTACACATGCTTAGCAGGAAGCAGGCTAAGATCTCGACATACATGTCCGCGGAAAGAGTTGACGACAAGTAGATAACATGACATTAGACTTACTTCATCACCGTCGACACATCCTCCCTCTCCATTCACCCTCTTCATCAGCCCCTTCCTCCATTGTATCGTCATAGTACTGGGGCGATAGGGGGTGGCATAGGTCGAGTAGGGGTCCCTTGGTTCGAAATTCGGCTTGCTCAACACGGACATATTGCTCACTCGCGCTCACCACTTCAGCGTTGGTTGCCATTTCACCTTGGCTCCCCTCCCCTCGTCTCAACTCCCCTATCGTCCTCCTCCGTTCTTCCCTTTCCCCCACCTTGGATGCGATAGCTATTGTTGTCCGTATGCTTGACTTACCTCATGTTGGTCGATGTGCGATACCTCCGCTAGTGTGCACATGGTGAATATCAATTGGATCACCTTAAGTGGTTGTATGCATGTGTGTCCTTATCTTGGTCGATATGGGATGCCTATGCTTGTAAAGACATTGGGGAAGAATGCTTGACTCCACCTTGTGGGATAAACTTGCCCATCGGCATTTTAAAAAAGAATATGGCCATTTTGTGGATTGTTTTGCTATACGTACTTTTGCCCCCAAATTTACCTATGTGGCTGCGTAGGAACACCTCGATGTACTTACGCATCCTTGCCAAACCGACCTGTGTAACTACATCGAGGTTTGACTGTAGTCCTTTTCCGGCACCTCTTTCTTTAGCTTTAAGCATTATCCATTCTTTTTGGGCTGGCTTTGCCAGCCCCTCTTCTCTATAGGCGAGCACTTTCTATGGGCACTTCCTCTATGGGCGAGCACTTTCTTTCGTGCTGGGCGTGCATTAAGCCAGGCTAACGGTTTCCGTGGTGGTAGTCTGGCTCCTCAGCTCAGCTTGTCAGCTGTGTGTGTGCTCACTCGAGGATATGATTGTCCCCCTTAGCCAGCTCATTGCCCCGTTACCAGGACTTTTGTAACGCTTGAACGGCCTCCCTTTCAATTTCATGCTCATCGCACGCCTTCTCTCCGTTCATTTCATGCGCAGGGCGAGCCTTCTCTCTCCAGCCGCAGTGCTTGTTCCCAAGCTCTGCGAAGCCTTGGGCTTCGCTCTGCAACCCGGGGTCTGAGACCGCTGCAACCACTGTCGCTCTCGAGTGGGCGCCAGCACCCCTCCTCCAGCCGCAGTGCTTGTTCCTAACGCCCCGCAAAGCCTTGGGCTTCGCTCTTTGTGGCTCGTTTGGACCTTGTCCACGCCTTTGGGCTGAGCTCCCATTCGCTGTAGTCACTTGCATAGCTGTGTTGTTTTAGCCCCGGTCGGCCCTTTCAGACTTTTCCCCCAGAGCTATGTCAACAACCCCAGGTGGCGTCCTCGAAGTACCGGGGTCACTGGTAGAAAGTGGCCATTAAGTCTCGACCCGCACATGCATCCTCAATGTTGTGCTGGGAAGTGCCTAAAAAGCTCACCATTGTGTAAGTATTCTCGGTCAAACAAGGTCAAGCTAGAAACTTTGCCCAGCAAACGTGATCAGGTGATCAAAACCGCGAGGTGTACAATCAGGTTATCAAAAGTGAGCGTGCAGCACTATGCTGCCACAGAGGTTGGCAGAGGTTAGTGTCAACAACTAGACCACTTCTGAAAGTGGGATGGCAAAAGCTGCAACGCTTTCAACGACAACACCACTCGGAGTAGCTCTGCATCTCTTTGATGAGACCCACTCAAGGTTTGGCCTACCAAAAAGGTTCCTACACAGATCCCTGTACTTCGAATCTCCACCTACTTAGAATCTCCACCTGGCTGTTTCTTCCCAATGTTCTGGTAGAGGATGGCTTCTGCTCTTGACTTCCCAGCAGTCTCAGATGTAGCGCAGGCCACCAGGTCCTGGAAATAGTCAGCATGTTACTGAGCTTGTGAGCATCCCACAAGGGCAACTATCTTTCTGTTGCCTCCCAATGTTGGGGCCTGCATGATATGGTATCAGTGACATGCTTCCCATGACAACTCTGGCACTACTGTGACTCACCTTCACAGCTTTGCTTGTGAGGTACTTGCCTAAGTTGTGCAAGATGCATCGGGCATCCTCAGCCTACATGCAAACAAGCAACAATGTTGCAAGGAGCGTCAATATATAGCTATTTCTTAAGAAAACCTCTGTGAGGGACCTCATAGAGACCTCATGCAAGCTTGCACTGATGACAAAAGCTTGTGACAATGTACTCCAGGCAAGTGACTACATCTTGACTCCCTTGGCTACACAAAATTTAAGAACAGATAGACAGTGCCTTGCCTTCAAGGTGTCAGTTCGATTGCGATCAAAGTACCGAAAGGCCTGCACACGGAGATTATACAACACCAGTGAGGATGCTACAAATCCGATTGGCGGTGGAGGCAGGAGGCAGAAATCTCACTGAACTTGCTGACTAGTTCCTGCCACGTTCTGATAGCTTGTTGCTCACCTCCCTCGCATCCTCTATCTCAGATTGGTAATCCTCGTCTTCTCGCACAGAAACGTCATTAGGCTTTGCCGCCGCTTCAGACTCCTGCTTCACCTCCTTAACCATGTCCTGCAGTGGCGTTTGTGGCTCAGCCTGGCCCTGCTCTTGCTTGGGGGGCTCCTCCCCAGCGTGGGCAGCACTCTCCTCTGTCCCACCTTCTTCTGCAGTCACCTTGTGCTCAGGCACCTCAACTGCATCAGTGGTGTGCTGACCAGCATCCCCATTCTCTGTGGCAGGTGGGGGGTTGCCAGCGGGTGTTTCCTCAATGTCAATGACATCATTGCCCTGCTTCTGCAAAGGCTCGTCCGATTGTTCCGCTGGCTCCTCTTTCTTGACCTCCTTCTCTCCCTCTTTTTCGACCTCCTGCTTCTTGACAGCTGGCTCCTCTTTGCCACTGTCCTTCTTCTCGCCCTCTGAGCGTGCCCGCTTCTTCTCCTCCTTCTTGCGCCCGTGGCTCTGCACCCACAATGCCTGGCAGACAAGGAGGTTGCTCAGCCAGTATGCTTGGATGCTTCTAAATACATGTGGTAATTTGAGCTACAAGCCTATGCCGCCAGCTATGCTTCATTGTTGTGCATAGAAGGTGGAAGTAGAGATTGGACCTCCAGTGCGCCCAGTATATGACAGCCGTAGCGACACTGGAGCATCTCCTTGAAGCTCTCAGCAAAGAGAGACAGCTGTAGAAGCGCCACAGAATCATTCAGGTCGAGGCCCATCTACATGCATGACCAGGGCCCAGGAAGGATGATGTCCATTGTGCAGAAATATACGATGAAATTTTCATGATGATCTTGCACTACAGTCGGAATGACCTACCTCGAAGGTACACTCTTCCTTGTCCTCCTCGTCATAATCCAGAAGCCCATCCAGTGAGATGCTCACCGACTTCCACTGCATCCAAGCAATGAAGTCTCACAAACTTGACCACAACCAGGATGCCCTGTACCTTTGGACTAGCATCTTGAGATGGTATCAAAATTGGCGTGGGAACCGAGCCCGTTGGTATATACCATGTGCATTGACCCTCACCTTGGCGTGCTTGCTACGCTCCGTGACAAGCAGCAATGCAGGCTGGTCCATGCCAGCCTCCATCTCGCCTACTTCTGGCTCCTTGCTTGGCTCTTCATTGCTTTCCTTTTCCTCCTTCACGTGCTCTGAAGCAATGCTTTCCTGCTTTGGCTCATCTTTGATCTCCTCCATTGGGTCTGTCTCCTTCGGCACTGCCGAGGCCTCCTCTTTTTGCACGTCGACCTCCATCGGATTCAGTCCTGACTCCTGCGGTGCTTCTACAGTCGATTCAGCATGCACTTGCTCCTCAGATGGCGCGATCTCCACGTCCTTCAATTCCTCCATGGGCTGAACTTTGCTGGTCTCATCGTTTCCTTCAAGCTTCACCTCCTCCTGCTGCCCATCAGTTGTAGCTAGGTCTCCAGCTTTGCCGCCTGCCTCCTCACCTGGCAGAACGTCACTTGCTGGCTGAAGCTCTGCGGAATCCTGCATCTCTTGGCCATCTGTACCAGCAATCTCAGTATCAGCCTCATTTCACTCGCCAGGCAAAACCCTTATCATCAATCAGGACCCACGTCATGCATGAAGCACAGCAATGCCAAAGTACCTTGTGGTGCAACCTCTGCCGCTGGTGCCTGGTGCGGCTGCTCGATGCTGCCCTCCTCCACTTTCTGATACACACGGACACCTACAGCGTGTTACCAAAGGTCGAGAGACCTTACCAGTCCATGCAGAAGTGATGCTTGGCAAAGCACAACATCAAGAATGCTCAACACACTGCTCAGCGCATCTGTATGCAACCTGCAAGCCCATCAGTCCTCTCCCGGCATTAGACAGACTTGACTCACAACCCAAGTCTAGGCTTCAGCCTTGAAGGTGACTAATGTTGTGTGAGTCACCTCCTCTTCTTCCTTAGGCATGTCTTTCGTCTCCTCTTCCTCCTTGGGCATGTTCATCTTCTCTTGCTGCCCTGCTTTGTCGCTAGCAGGTTTGCTTTTGTCCAAAGTGGCACTTTCCTTTGATATCTTAACTTGCTGCTGATGTGACTTCCAAACGGACCTCCACTCCTCCAGCGATGGAACAATGTCGTGAATGGACGGAAGGAAGAAAATGGTGACCTCATGATGGCTGGCCAAGTTGTTGCCCGCAGACCTCTCATAATGGACCTGCATGTCAGAGGCGCATGCTCAGGGAAGGTGCTATCATAGCAGTATCATTTTGACTTCTTGCGGCTACTGAAGGACCCAGAATACAGGCAGCAATATCTGGTGCATATGACTTCAGGGAGACGGTATGCACAATTAAAAACCGGATGCATGCTGTTACAGCACATGGTGCCTTGGCCTTATGACTGACCTCTATGAAGCGTGGGCCTCTGACTGACTTCTATGCAAGCTCAGTGACAGACCTCTATGAAGCGAGTCCACTGTTTGCAGCCGCTGAGATCCAGATGCACCAACTCTTTTGTACATCTGCCACAGTATCATCACCTTGCATGTCACGCGCTCAACACTACTTTCATTGAAGCCAAACAAGGAACCGACTCTGTACAATTAGTAGCCACAATTCTCGGGGCTACAGAGGAGCTGCATTATGTAATGATCTTTGTGGTCATGCCAGCCACATGCTAGCCATACAAGAACAACATACCTGATAGCAGTCCGAATAAGTGCTTCATCAGTAGAAGGGTCCCCGCCATCAAGATCAGCATCCCATGAGCCTCCAACTGGCATGATTGCATTGCGATCCTTGCGCACTGTCACAAATTTCACCAGATTATGCAGGTGCATGGGCTTGCCATCATTCAGTGTCTTGACTTCCACCAGCAACTCCTCCAGAGCAGCTCTGTCAGCGCCAGTCATCAACATGACCTACAAATATAGTGGAATGGAGTAGATTTAGAGGAAGGAGTGCGCTGATAAAACTTGGAGGATCTTTAGAGGCTCCTGATCTGGCTCTGTCATATCTGACCATTCGGCGTGGCACAGCACTTGCCACTTGGTCAGCCTGAGGTGTTCTTAGCCAAGAATCTCGCCCAGAAGATGTCATTGTAGGGCCTGACTTTCTCCTTTGAAAGGATAAGACAGCCATCGACTGGAAGACCAATTCGAAGAAGTGCTTAGCGATATCAACGCAGCAGAAGGACCCCCCTGATTGTGCTTAGAGCCAAGGAGACATGGTGTTGATGGCCGGTGTAGACATAGCTGCAAGGCTGGAGAATGAGTAGGACACCACCCTTTGCCACCTACTGTCCCACACTGGAACACTGCCAAGCCGCTTTACCTTGACATTATAGACAGAGCTTTTCCCAACAGTCCTCGGGCTTGGTGTTGGCTTTGCAGAAGTCTCCATCGCAGCAGTCTCGTCCTCTATGTCTACAATGTCGTGCTCAAAGCTGTCCAGGAGTGGAGGAAAACGGACGAAATGGCTCCGTCATTCCCTCTTGCCGTGGAAGCCACGTAGATCAAAACCATCGCGCACAAACCCAACAAGCTAGGCGCTGCTGGCGAACCGAGCTGAAGGGCGTCGCAGCTGACAGGACTGCCGAACATCCTTCCCAATGAAGCCAACGGGGTTGACTGTGTCGTGTGAATGCTTGAGCTGGCGAGTAAGACGGGGCTTCACTGCAACATTCTGAAGATGCTCCTCCACAATCCAAAGCTAAGAACCAGAGTGTACGGGTAAGTAGAGCTTAGCTCTAGACCAGGGCTTGAAAGATAGACGGACCTGATAGGATTTGAAATGGAGATCATGTCCTTGTTGGCTACCCAGCACGCGACCAGCTGTTCAAATCACAATCACTTCGACATTAGACTAATCGTAAGCTTGAGATTGGTATATGAGCTTGGAAGAGCCTGTTTCGACCCACCAGGTCAAAGTAATCTTCACAATAAAAGGAATAGTGAAGGCTTACTCACTCTTGAAAATTCGGGCATCATGTGCAGGCGTGTATAGCAGCGAGTGATAGAATGGCAGTCCCGTTCAGCCTCAACAAACGAGAAAGGATCCACCTGAGCACCCCCAGCCAACTCAGAATGAGTACTACAGATTACGGCTACCTGACATGAGGTGCTGATAGCTCCTGAAGAGTGCAGTTCAAGAACGTGACACAAATCGAGTGGCTGAGCATATAAATTAAGAATAAGAATACAAATATAGAAATCGACAGCTCAGGTTTTAATGTGCCAAGGACTTGATCTGATGTTTGATAAAACATCTCTCCAAATCCCAGTGTTTATGTGATATGAATGTAAGCAGAAAGGCAAGCACACCTTACAGACATAAGACTTCCGCACATCCTTGGCTGGAGAGGCATGCCTGCAGAATTGTCCCCAAAAGGAACAATCAGCACATATGTGTACAACATGCATACCTGGCTTCCTCAAAGCAGCAATTACAACCAAGAGATGACAATTTTCAAGGTACACTGAAGATACCAACACCAGCAGCTACAGTTGCTTGCATCCCTGTCATCGACCTCTGCCAAATATGATCTAACAACCACTTTAAAGAACTCTTCACCAGATGAGCTGCACTATTGAGGGGCACAGTACCCTCAAAACAAGGTGCCACTCACTTGTGCCTGGAGACCCGGTCATCCCTCTCCTCGCGCCTGCTTGACTCACGCTTGCGATCGTCATCGACCCGCCGGTCTCGGTCTCGGTCCCTATCTCGCACCGGCCGCCGATCGTCGTACTTCTCTCTTTCTCTCTCACCATCAAACCGCCTCTCCCGGCGCTCAAAGTCGTACCGACCCGAAGGTCCTGCTATCGGGGTCCTGCTGAAGCCAGTCTCACGCTGGTGACCCGCAAACGGAAACTCGCCTCCAATGGCCCTGCCTGGGGGCCCGCCACCTCCCATTCCACGGCCACCTCCAAAACCACCTGCAGATGTTGTGTATATAAGATAACAAGTGACACAAGAGCTAGACCCAAATGCTGCACGACAAGCACAGCAGTAGGGTTTGTCCTTTAAGGCTGCAGCTGTCAACTGTCAGATCGTGCACAGACAAATGTGAAATATGTTGCGCGGTAGCACCTCGGCCGGGCTGGCTGAAGCCAGTGCCGTGCTGAGCTTGGTAGCTGCCAGCAGCATGCGCCCCAGGGGCAGGCGCAAAGGCCGGCTGCTGCGCTGAGAAGCCGGAAGCTGCAGCCTGGCGAGGCAGGGCAGCCGCAAACTGCGCGCTCTGTGGCGAAGTCGCTCCGAAGCCACCGCCCTGGCCAGCCAAGCTGTCTGCGCTGCCCCTGGGCCCCCCGAAGCCGGGCGCGACACTCGTGCCTCCTCTTCCGTAGCCGCCACTGTAAGCTGCAGCTGATGTAGAGCTCCTCCCCAGGCCAATGTCGGGCTTCGAGTTCATGCCCCCACCATATGCGCCGGAAAGCTGCCCCCTGCTTCAGGCACTCCAGGTCACTGTATGAAGTCGAATATACTGGTTTCAAAGGATGACTAAGACTTGGACGTCAACAGCTTTTCTCATTGTTATGAGAACATCCAAGTGCTCAAGGTGCCAGACGATACATGCTGGTAAGGGTCGCTACCTGGGGCCTGAGTCAACCACAGCTGCTCTCCCCTGCGCTGCCGCTGCCTGTGCCACCTGTGCCAGGGTCTGCACCTGCTGCAATGCCTGCTGCTGCTGCCTGGCATATTGTTGTACCTGCAAATGAACGTATAAAAGACACACCCTGCATAAGACAGCTGCGAGGAGAACACACGAAGCCTATCTGCATCAACCATCCACAATCCTGCAACAGTGAACTCGGCTCCCCTGTACAGATACGTACTCACCAGATGATCTTGCTGCTCCTGGTCAACCACGTCCACCAGAGTAGCGACAGTGTGCACAGGGGTACACGACATAAATATAGAATGAGTTTTAGGCAGGCAGACAAAAGTGATTAGATGCTGAATGACATGCAAGTCCTCACTCAAGCAGCTCCATGACAAGTACAAGGGCTGTACTCGTCATGAAGCCATCATCCAGTGCCGTCAGTCATCAAGGACAGGCTGAGTCATGCAGGGCTGACCCATGCAGCTGACCCTCTGAGAATGTACAGAGGTGCTTACTGCTCTTGCCACCGCTGCGGCTGCAGCCTGACTGTCCTGGTACTGCCTGGCCGCACCAAGGCGCACGTCTTTCGATGGCCCATAAGATGCATAATCACTAGCCTGTGGAGGCTGCGTCCTGAAGTCGCTGGCTGTACTCCCGTACGCGGATCCATAGGCAGGCTCTGCAGACAATCTGGCAGCATACTGGGGCGGCGGCGTGACTGAGCCATATGGTGCAGCCTTGACAGAGTTGTAGTCGGCGGCGGTCTTCTGGTACTTGGGCAATTCGGCACTGTAGCCGGCAGCCGATGAGCTGTAGCCAGTGAGTGCAGCCTGCGCCGAGCCCTGCCCGTAGGCAGCTGCGCCAGCCGCCAATGCGTACTCGGGGGACCTGGCAGTCCGTGCGGCTGCGCTCAATACCTGCCAAAGCATGTGCGCAGCCACAGGCTGAGAAGCACCACCCCAGATGAAGGTGCCGGCCGAAGAGTCACCTCCAAGAGCCAAGAAGCGCAACGGCTGTGCAGCAAGAGGACAAGCTCGGCTCGTGTACTCCAGCTCTCAGGAGTACTTACATCAGAGCTGGGCGCTTGTCCATATGCCGTGCGCGCTGTCTGCGCAACCGCTGGCTGAGCTGCGTAGTTGGCATAGCCTTGACTCTGCTTGGAAAGCACGGCTTGCAGAACCAGTCGTCAGACTAAAGCTGCAGAACGGCAAGCCAGCATGCCTTGCTCAAGTCTACACGGCAGTCACGAAGCTGAGGCTGTGCCAGAAGGTGCGGTGTCTGATGTCAAGACCTGCTGTTGGCCGGCCTGCTGCGCAGTGCCGTAAGCACCATAGGCTCCACCATACTGGGCCTTGGCCTGCGTGCCCGTGTGGCCCCCAGCAGCAGACTGCCAGGCCGCTGCTGGCTGCTGCGCGGCTGCCGCACTGACGCCTCCATAAGCTGCATCGCTGATGCCTCCACCATAGACCACCTGCTGCTGCTGCTGTTGCTGCTGCTGCTGCTGGTGCTGCTGCGCCGCGACAGCAGCCTGCCATGGACGTGGCAGCAAGGACATGAGACCGTGGTGCTAAGACCACGCACGCTTGATAGCACCCTGGAAGCTGAGCTGATGAGCGACGCCGATGGCTACGAGCGAGCAGCAGCCACAACGTCCGAACCTTGACGTAGCCGCTCAGAAGCTCGCTACCGACGTTACTGCCGCACTCGCCGGCGTACGGAAGGCTGGCCGGCCAAGCCGGCTTGCAGGCAAGGTGGGAAGAGCGGCGGCGGGGGCGGCACCTGGAGGTCGTAAGCCGTTTGGGCGTACTGCTGCTGCCCGTAGCTCGCGGCCGTCTTCTGGCCGTACGCGCCGCCGGCGGGCGCAGCGGCCGCCGACGCCGCCGGCGCCGCCTGCCGATACGCGGCGGCGGCGCCGGCCGTGCCGTANGGCTCATGGCTCCGGCGCCTCCGCCGCCGCCGCCGCCGCCGCCGCCGGGCCCGGGGGGTTAGGGTTTGGGAGGGGCCGACTGGGGCGACGCGCGGGTCGTGCGACGCCGTCGCACGCGTGCGACTGGGTGCCGTGCGACTCTCCCCTGCCGCCGGATGGCGCCCAATCGGGCGGCCGGCGCGGCGCGGGCGCCCAGGCCCTGCCCCGTCCGGCAGCGTCTCGTCAATTGGGGCTTCTTGATGGGCTTTCGAAGCGGCGGATGCCGTTGAAGGAGGAGCCACTTTCCTCCCGTTCGTTCGCAGTGGTCACTTGCATAGCTGTGTAGTTGAAGTTCGCTGCTGCCTTTGGCTCTGGCCAGGGGACCCACTTTCAGGAGAGCCTGGCCTGAGGCTGCTTAGCAGGGGTTACTGAGTGATACGTAGCTTCTTTGTTTCTGTGTGTGCTTGTTTTTCTTAGCGCTTCCCCGCGCTTTTCTTAGCGCTTCCTTTCTCTTCCTTTCTTCCCCTGGCCCCTTTCTGTTACTTAGCGCTTCCCCTGGCCCCCTTCTCGTACTCTGTTCATTCTTTTTCGGGCTGGTTATTCCAGCCCCTATTCTCAATGGGCGAGCACTTTCCTCTTTCTTTGCAGCGTGCCCAGGCTAACGCCTTGCACCAGAAAGCTGGGCGAGCTCTAGTTGGTGGCAGAAGGGCTTCTTATCCGACATCTTGTATTCAGGCATCGATTAGCGACCTTTATGTTTTGACCCGCGGTTACTGAGCGGGTCATTCTGCTGTAGGTTATATAGGTCTTAGATGTGCTTGCCTTTGTACTTGGCCATTTGGCTTTCGTTTGTTTCAAACACACGAATTTTCCTTCTCGTCCTTCGCGTCCTTTTGTTTTTGGGCTGGCTTTTCCAGCCCCTATCCTCAATGGGCGCGCCCTTTCTTCTTGAGTTCCCCTTAGCCAGCTCATTACCCAGTTATTAGGACATTTGTGTGAGGCTAGAATTGGCCTCCCTTTCAAATTTATGCGCACCGCGCGCCTTCTCTCTCTCTTTTGCGCCTTTCGCCTCCCAGACGCTACGCAAGAAAGTGGCTCTCCGAGAGAGCGTGAGGAAGCGAATCAGCTCCTCTTAAATGACGGCAATAGCTGTGAGAGGCGAGCGCAGAGGGATGGGCAAGGTCTGAGAGGGCCGGATGGCGCAATAAGCAGGATATTTTTCTCCAAGACGTCAGTAAAGTGGGTTCTCAATAACCACTAGTCAGTAAGTGCAAGTCAGAATAAATAGAGGGCTGTAACCCAAGGGTCTGCCTCGCCTTGACTGCTGTCTCCACTTCTCGGCAAGGCAACTCCTGTCTTCATGAGAAGCCCCAAACTTGATACTGGCTTTGCCTGTACAGTGTACTGGCTTAGATTTGCCACCTTATAATTTATGCGCACTGCGCGCCTTCTCTCTTTCCAGCTTCGTGGAGACTTGCATGGCTTTATGATGAAGGCTTGTCCAGTCCTATCGGGCTTAAGGGCTGGGAGGCATCAAGACTGAGACCCGAGATACTTCATTTGAGCAACGAAGTGACACATACTTTAAGGCCCTGCCTCTGTCCTGCTCTTGTTCCTGGAGAGCTGTGGACATTATCAATGGCAAACATCAACCTCCCTAGGAGTTGTCGTGCCCAGATTTCCAATCCACACCACAAACAGCATCACGATAAGTCAAAAGATCCATAAAGTTGAACAATCACCATCACCTTATTATTATCCAGTCTGCTTTCTTATTGTTTTCTAGAGTGTGCGCTCAACTGGGCACTTTGTGAGTCCCAATTTATGAGTCCCAAAGAATGTGTGGCACTAATATCTGACATCTCATCCAACAACGCCAACCAAACTCGTGACAAGGCTTGGAGGGGCTCTCACGTTGGGCGGGCAAAACTTGCTTCCCGGAAATGCACTAAGATTTCCCCGAGGAAGTGCTGTAGCAGGGAGCTCTCAAAATTGTAAGAAAGCACAACACTCACGTGCTAACTTTCATCTGATGCCGCTCTGCTTGGCAGCCACATGTAGCACAGAGTAAATCTGTCATAGGAGCGAGGTTGGAAAAAGCTCAAAATGACAGCGAGGGCCTGACGTCCCCCAGGATGAAGCTTTTCAGATGTAAGCACTGCAGCCTTACGTCCTGAAAGCGCGTCTGGAGGGGATGATAAGGAGAGCAGTGGTTGCCGCAGCTCTGGTCACAGCGCCACCGGTGGAAAAGATAGAGATAGAGGTCTAGATGACGCGGCATCTTGCTGCAGGCAATCCTGCGAGCACCAGCAAGAGCTCGGGCACAGCCCCTGCAGCTTGGGCCGATCCGGGTTGTAGGCAGAATGTACAGGATCCGCGCAGGGCGCATCCAAAAAGATTGCCATCGCGGCCGAGGCTGGAGAAATTGTACAAGGGCTCTAGTGGTGCTTGCGGTGCATTTACAGGTTGGTCAAAGTCTTCTTCTTCACTCCAAACAGGCCCTTCTTCCACATCACTGCCGGCTTCATGCAGTCCTCCAAAATCGCCAAGATCTGCACACTTGAGAAAGACGGCACAATCGTCCATCACCTTTCTGAGTCTAACAACCCCTAATAAGTGTAAGTTAGCATCTCAACCGTCAGCCTCAGATACAATACAATGTCGTCAATGCAGAGCATGACGGCAGCGTCGGCAGCGAGCATGACTCCGCGCAAGAGAGTGTCAATCTATTGGTTAGCAAACAGCATTATACCCACTTGCTCTTTGATCTTATGGAGCAAGATGGCTGCCATCGACAGGAAAAGAGGTCAATGACCACTGACGCGTACCTCGTCAAACTCGGGCCTATCAGCAGGATTTGTACTCCAGCACCGCTGAGCAAGCTCCTTCAGCTTGGGTGGGGCAGTCGTCGGCATGACGGGACGCAGTTGTCTGCAAGGTCAAGTAACTTCGTGAGTATTCAACGGCTGCTAGTGTTGAGTTCCACTTAGCTGCTGGCACCTGCTAGCACCTGGCTGCGCATGAGCATAACAGCTAGTTGATTATCTCCACTCCCTTGCCACACTGCCATCACACCTTTGAACAACCCCGATAGCCGCTTGCAGAGGCGTGAGGCCCGCGTATGGGATGTCCCCAGTCAGGATCTCCCAGATCATGATGCCAAAGGAGTACACATCGACTCTGTGATCGTATGGGCAGTGCTCCAGCACCTACAGACGAAGCAAAGTCAGTAGTGTGAGGCAAACTCGTGGAAATCCTGTACCTGTATGACAGGTAAACAGCCATACATGCCAAACAGCACAACATAGATAAGAGAAACTGTTAGCAAGGTTACGCACAGTTTAAGCTGTGACTTGTCTGCAAGGGTGACCAGCGCTAGGCTGATGCATAGATGTCATTAGATGCAAGTCTCACCTCAGGGGCCATCCAACGGTATGTGCCCGTCTCGGCCGTCATCTCGGATGCTTCTCCTGCCGCCTCACCAGGCCCGCCGCCGGGCTTCATCCGTGCCACACCAAAGTCACACACCTTGACTACCTGCATTGCAGTTGGCAAGTCCACAGGTCGAAATGATGATACACAGTGAGTGACATATGGCAGCCGAGATGTGCTTTAAGACACAGCATACACCCCTGTCATGTACATACTGAGGCGCTCTTACTCTTGAGCTCTTTTTCTATGATCTGTGCAGAACCATTACTACGCCCAAACAGCACTGCCAAATGCCGGGGTCGGAAAGTAACACATGTTTGCCTACCATTATAAGCAATAGACACGGCAAAGAGAAATATAGCAATCAAGGAGGACTTACATCATGCTCATCAATCAGGAGATTAGCTGCCTTGAGATCTCGGTGGACAACTCCTCGTCTGCAAGGAGGGCCGCCACAAGGTCCATGAGAACAAATCCTAGTCCCAACAGTCATACTGATCCTCTTTGTATCGTTGATTACAGAGAGGGTCCTCAGTAGTGCACCTGGAGGCAGGGAGGCCTTTGCTTGGCAATCTAGCCACAGGACCTCAAAGGTCTCAAGCAAATGGCATCCTGGGCTAAGCTCCCTAAACCCAACAATCCGAGGTTCTACCATGAATTCTTACACAGACGCGTGCTGACTCACGAGGACTTGCACAAGTGGGAGGGCGTGAGCAGCACGGACCTGTGTAGGAAATCCATGCCCCTTGCAGCGTCCCTCAGCACCTTGAGGGCGGCGAGCGGCTCAAGGCCCCCTCCTTTGTTCTGCATCATGTCCCTCACACTGCCCAGAGAATTGCCACTGTCAGACCAAGCTCATATAACTGCAGCAATAAGTAGCCTCAGCAGATACAGCAAAGGAAGGAGAATATCATGCTACTCAAAGTGTACTGCGTAGATTCTACAAACAAGCCAAGCGTTATATGTCCAACTGTGATTGGCAAGCTCAGTTATGAACAACAACCTGCCGCCCGCCATGAGCTCGGTCACAATGCACAGGCGAGGCCAGCATAGGCAGGCTCCGATGAACTGGATGAGGTTCTTGTGGCGAACAATCCTGGCCCATCAGCATAGCACACTCGCCCATCAACACCAAGGCCAGAGCAACAGACATGGAGCTCACCGCCACCGAGCCCAACAAGCCGCCAGCTTTACCAAGGCTCTTGTGTGTGCAAGAATGCAACTCCTATCTGCACCTAGATGCCTAGACCTCAAAAGCAGAAGATATTCACCTCATTATTGCCACTTCCTGCTTGAACATCTGCAGAAGCTCCGAGCCAGGAGCAGGCCGCAGAGAACCGGAGATCCCTTCCAAGGAGCCATCCGCGAGCATGATGACCTTGACAGCCACATCCTGGCCCCGGTACTTCGCTCGATACAGGCGCCCGGAAGATCCACCCCCAAGTCGGCTGCCCAGTTCCAGCTGCAACTAAGATGAGGGGGACACCCTGACTTAGTAAGAGCTCAATATATTCAGCAGCAAGTGCAATGCATCACTTGCTCATCCCACGCATATGATGACTGAGCACACGCAGACTAGCAGATTGCAGCAGTTAATGTTAGCCCTTCAAGGAGGTCACTCACATCCTGAAAGTTGACAGCCCAATCCTCGTACTGAATGGCTTCAGCAGCTGCTCGCAGGCTCTGCATCTGGAATTCCTCGGACAGCTGAAAAGGTGCCCCAAAGTCCTTGCCATGAAGCTTGTCCACTACCGCCGCTAGCACTGCTTGTTGAAGCTCTTCAGGCTGCTTGGAAAAGAGGAGCTTACTGTAAGTATGCAGATCGCAGACAATACGTGCTAAGTAAAGCCCCTTTGGACTGTATACATGTGGACCTTGAAAGGAAGAGTCAGATGATGCCCATATAATTCAATTCATGCACCTTGATATGAGCTTCCATCGACTAAGCAAGACATTGAAGCAACTTGTGGTGCTCAAGCAAGCACTCACATCATCGCCGCTCCAACCTTCCACCACAAACACCTCCAGAGCCATGCTATCTATGGAGCTGAATACATGAGCTTCCTGCAGATAAATATCCAAAAAAAAATGGTGAGCCATCTCATTGCAGACACCATGAATATAGCAACTGATAGATCCTCACTCTCCTATTTCACACAGAGAGTGAAGATGAGATACGACAACCACGATGGACTGTCATCAGGCATGCCAGACACAAGGAAGACTACAGTATTGGAAGGGCATGCAGATCAACTACAACTTGGTGATGATAAGAGGTTGGATGGAGCTTTGGCATGACGTGCACCTTGATATCAAGCTCGAGCGACGAGTTGCTCAAGACAGAGGTGAGATACTTGAGGAGGCCGTGGATGTCAGCGGTGGCAACCGTAATCTCCCAGTGGCTTGTGCGCGGCGCGTCGTCCTCGCCCATCTCGGCAAGGTTGGTGTACGAGCCACCGAAGGCCGGCCGAGGGAGCCGCGGCCGGCCTGGCGACATGTCCCGCAGGCCCGGCGGCGTATTCCTGGACTGCAGCGGCGTGAGGCGGCCGTAGGAGGAGGACCGCGGGTACGAGCGCGGCAGCGAGCCGACGCGCGGGCTGCCGCCGCTCGCACCCATGGCCGACAGGTTGGTGCCGGACCCAAAGGCCGGCCTGGGCAGGCCCGGGATCGGGATGCCCTGCCGGCTGCCGCCGCCGCCGCGGCTAGCATCAGCGCTCCCCATACGGCTGCTCACGCTCCCCATGCTCAAGTCGCCGTCATCATCCAGCTCCGCCGTCCGGATGGGCCATCCAGTCCGCGGGCTCGTCCCGGAGCCGATGGCAGGTACAACGAGGGCCACCCGCCGCACGTGGACGCAGGGCAGCACGTAAGCCTCGTCCCCCGTACCGCCATGGCTGTGGGCGGCCACGTTCTGGGCCTCCCGCGCCTCCGCCATGAGGCGCATGTGCAGCAGCAAGTCCTCGTACCGCTGCGGGTCAATGTTCAGCGCGTATCTGCAGGGCACATGGAACAGCCGGCGCTAAGGCTAAGTCCCCGACGGAACCCATGTGAGACTCCTGATGCCCTTGGACTCGTTCACCGATTGCATCGAGTGCGTCGAGTACAACAAGGGGTCCACCAGTCGGCTGCCAGCAATCAGTGTCATTGCCCAGTCCTCGAAAACCTGCCATCATTGAAAGCCCTCGCCCATGGCAACTGCTCTGGCCATGTTCTCGCCACCATTTGAGCATCAAAATGATCACCCATGCTCAACGGCCACACTTTGTTACCAGTTGCTGATGGGGCTGTCACAATTGTTGACTGATCAAGGGAGCAGCATGCGACCAGTGACAAGAATGTTCTCGAAGAGGTGTTGCTCTATGTGTGCGCGCACCTGGCAGGAAGGCGAGCAAAGTGCTTCTGGACATCCTCCACGACATGCTCGCTGAGGCCGGCGGCACGGCAGCGCTCCACGACCTGCTTCACCACCGCCTCGCACAGGGACTGCTTCACGCAGTACTGCTGCACCGCCACAAGACGCCGCGCGACCGTCGTCAGAATCTCTCCACGCCTCCATAGCAACAGAGTCTTCCCTGTCAGATCTGTCTTGCCTCCTGTCAAGGTGACTGCGTTCAGTCCAGCGCAGCGGCCAGCCTGGTCCACTAAGTCGGAGCTTCACTTTGCTGCTGCTTGCCACAACATCAGGACACATAGTCCTTCTGCAGGAGCTCTTGCTCCAGTGGACAACCGGAATCTGCCATGCAGCACCGGCTCAGCTCCCCTGCCGTTGTGTCAACCACTCAAAACTCCTCTGAAATCAGCCCCCCCCACACCACCTTCTCCTGCTTGCACGGGAACGCCCTCGCTCCTAATTTGGCACCCAATTGCGAGGGCAACACCTGGAGCTTCAGAAGCTGATTGCCCACTACTTTGCCAGCTCCACCAGCGCTCCCGCTGTGACCTCGAGAGAGGGAGTAGGCGGCAACCGAGCATGCCTCGGCGACCTCGAGCAAGACTGACTGAGCTGGACCGGCGGGCATCAGCTTCTTCGGTGAGGAGGGGCCCTGTGGCTGCAGCCAGAGCTCCCGCCCGAGGCCGCGCGGCGCAGAGAGAGCTGCTGCGGAGCTGCCGGCATGGCCGCCGCTGCCAGTGCCGCCGAGAGGCCAGCCAGGACGAGGAGGCAAAAGACAGCGGAAAATGAATGACGAGACGGGGATTCGAACCTGGCCGCGGCCGCGGCGGCCCTCGACGAAGCGGCGGGAGCTGCCCATCTTGCCCGGGGACCCCGCCGTGGCGCGCGCCGCCGCTGAGCGGGCGCGCGC
>WELB01000006.1:201107-213183 GCA_009602725.1 Spirogloea muscicola | reverse complement strand
GAAAAGCGCGGCCGAATTGACTGGTGGCTGGGAGAAGCCAGCCCCCAAAAAAAAAAAAAATGGACAAGGTCAAGAGGAGCCGAATGGCGCAGAAAGCAGGGGACTAAGTGCTAAGACGACAAGGAGGCTCTCAGTAACCTCTAGTCAGCAAGTGCAGGTCAGAATAGCTAGAGGGCGGGAAGACGTCGCCCTCTAGACGTCGCCCGAAAACAAGTGGCTCGCCCAAATAAAACTTTAGTGTATTTGAAACAAACGTAGGCCAATGGCCAAGTACAAAGGCAAGCACATCTGAAGATCTACATAACCTACAGCAGATTGATCCGCTCGGTAACCACGGGTCAAACCATAAAGGTCGCTAATCGATGCATGAGTACTAGATGTCAGATACGAAGCCCTTCTGCCACCAACTAGAGCTCGCCCAGCTTTCTGGTGCAAAGGCGGGCAAGGGCTGTGAACAACTGCCAGCCCGAAATAGTTGACACAAGGTCCGAAGGGGGCCAAGAAGAAGTGGCACTCCCAATGAGGTTACTGAGCGTCCCCTGGCTGATGTCTTAGTCCTAGTCCTTCGCACTCGCTCATTCAGACCTTGTCCATTCCTTTGGGCTTGCCTTTCCAAGCCACCAGTCAATCTGGCCGCGCTTCCTGTTTGTAGCTGTTACACGCTTGTAGGCCCCTCCGAACCTTTGTCATTGAAGAAGTGGCACTCCCAATGGGGGCAAGGGCTGCGAAAAGCCAGCCCAAAAAGAATTGACAAAGGTTCGGAAGGGCCTACAAGCGTGTAGCAGCTACAAAGGGGCCTGAAGATGCTATGTCAGAACAGGGGGAGGATGGATCACTCAGTAGTTACGAGTGAGGAGCCTCAGATCCGACAGACTAGCTGCCGGAAAACTATCCCCCTGACGACAGCCGGAGGCCGCAGCGAGAGCACGGCCAGCACGCAGATGCAGAGCGTGGGCCATGGACCGCTGAAGGGATACGGACAATCTCATACGATAGACTTGAGCCCACGAGCCAGCGGCGTTGAAGTCCGCCGGCTCACCCGCGCCTGCGGGACACAGCGCGCCGCGCAAGCCTGGCCAGCAGGTCGAGCCACTGGGACCCGAGAGCCCCGTGCACGTCCACAGCCAGGGGGACGAACACATAAGCCAAGAAGCGCACTTGAAAGAGCTTTTCCGGCTTTCGTGGCGGCGCTCCAGCTCCCCAAGTTAGCTTGTCAGATTTGTTTGTGCTCACCCGTGGGTACTAATGTCATCTTAGGTACCTTAGATTAGGTCTCCGTATTATGTAGCATTGTTTAGTCTGCACTCGACTCTGCCTGAACAATGTATTGGCTTGAATTGGCCTCCCTTTCAATTCATGCGCCCCGCGCGCCTTCTCTTCGGAGAGAGATTGAAAGAGAAAGACTCTTCTATGAGGTCGATGGTTGTGATTGGCCAAAACCTTCGAAGGGCCTGGGAGCGCTGAAGCACATAGCGATTCAAGTGGCCACTGACGTGTCAACTAGTGAGCAGCCGCAGGTCAGAGACACCAAGAGCAAGCTGTGGCGGCTGGGAGCTCCTCAGCACCCGCCGCGCCTGCCCACCGCGGCGGCAGGCCCGGCGAGCGGGCGAGCACCCAGCCCTCGATCTGCGTCCGGCCGTCTCGTCGCTCGCTAGCCTCCATTCCCAAACACCTTCGCAGCTCGTCGGGCGGTGGCTGCCGTCTCAGGCGCTCACCCCAAAGGGCATATCCTCCTGCACCGGCGCGTCCGGCCCCTAGTCAGGCTGACCACCCTTGTCTAGCAATTCCTCAGGGTGGCGTATACGTCCGCTGAAGCCTGCTTGTACAGCTGCGCCGGCCTTCTCTGCTGGCACCGTCCCGCCCCATCTCCGCACTCTGCCCGCGCTGGCCATTCCCAGCCGTGACCCTCTTGACACGGCCGTGTGGACCTCTTGGCCGAAGCTCACTGATGACTCAGCCGAGAGGCGGAGTTGTGGACTGGCTAACCGGACGCAGGTTGCCGCACGTTGGGCCACACACCCCACAAACTCCGAGTCCGAACAAGATTGGGCCTGCAAGATTACAGTGGCACTCGATGCTCAGCTGCATTAGCAAGGCCGTGCAGCCATCTTGGGTATACCGTCGCAAAATTGCACTGCATAGCCTCCCTGTCTCGTGATGGTTGCACTGCAGACATCTACAGAATCTGTCTATCGGCAGTTATCTTCCATTGGAAAACAACTGCTGCTGCAAGAGCAGCGGGTCTGGCGACAGTGCCACCTCCCAGCTAGCAGCCGAGCTTCAGAAGAGGTTGGAATTGCTCCAAGCTGAAACGGACTGCCGTCCAAACTCGGGCTGCTACATATACTTCAGAGACTTACGGGGCCAATTGTTTGAACCGAGAAGTTGACATTAAGGAAAATGACGCTTTCAAGATCTACCCATCAAGCACTCTCAGGTAGCAACAGCGATGACCTTATACAAGCTGTTGGGAGACAAGCTCAACGTGTACTTCGACCTCCTCATGACTACTTTCCATGCTAAGATCTCGGCCTCGGGAAGTACAGAAACAAGCACTGAGTCTCCCACCTTTTGTGTTATTGAGGCTTAAACCATGCCTGTCATTTTGAATACCATAGCACGCCATACATACATATAGCAGCCCCAAAGACTCGTATTGTCACCCTCAGAAAGACATCTGGCACATGACTCCAACAATTTTGACATGAATGGAGGGCTAGAAATATAAATGATCCCGGTATTAAGTACCAAGTGTGTTGTACTAGTCACCTGGTTGTGGCACAACGATCTGGGCCACCGCTCCACAGCCTGGCGAGAGTCTAGGATGATAAAGCCAGGGTAAAGGGCATGGCACAACCTTGAGCACGGTAAGTCGCGCCCTTGAAGAATGTGTTGCAGACGATAGGGGCCTAAGGAGTACTGAAGCAGTACAGGTGGGGCACAGGGAGAGCTTGGGAAGAAGCACTAGTCGTCAGAAGGTTATCTTGCCTTGTCCATGTCTGGAGCGAAAGCAGCTCGTCTTTCACTGGTCTGTCCAGCTGAAGGCGAAGGCAGAGAAAATATTGCAGTGGTTATGATGTTACCAGAGGAGGCCATGGGAGGAGGTACAGAGGTAGAGGGGGACAGGAGCTCCCCAGCGAGTGGCCTGAGGCTGGACTGAGGCCGGAAAGTGCTCCCTTGTGAGAGGTCCGAAGTCTGTGACGAGGTCGAGCCCGCAGACCGGATGCAGTAGAGCTCGTGGACTCTGAGCCGGTTCTCCGTCCACCAGGCCTCAGCCTGACGCTCACTGAAGAGCTTCCGACTGGTCAAGCAGGCACACGGTGAACTTTCAGTCGATTTGTGTCCCATGACTACGGCATCAGCTCTGACACTTGAGTGGGGTTCACTTAGCTACTGTGAGCTGTGAGCAATTAACAATCTTGGCACGTATGGAATTTGCAATGACACCACATACATCATCATCTGCATCTTGTGTCTGCTTACGTGATCTTTCTTCCTGTGCGCCTTAATAAAGCAGGTCAGATTCTATCACACTTAGCAGACAGCACCTGCAATGGTGAGAATTTGCATGGCCAGAAGGCCTGACATCTTACCTGAAGCGAACCCTTCGCAGTTCCGTGCCTTGTTGTAAGGGCAGCGACTGGAGCGTGATGAAGACGCCCTGCTCAACCTGCTCAACCCACTCCCCCTCGGCTCCTGCCTTCACCTCTCGCTCCGCCCTCCCACTTCGTTTCACGCATGGCTCGCCTACATCCTCAGGCAGGCCCTCGTCTCCCTCTTTTGCAGAGAAGCCGTTACTGGAGCTGTGGCACAACACTTTCTCATCAATGGATGACTGAGAGATATGCATTATAAGACTTGGCACCGAGGCAGCTGAGCAAGGTGTGCTGCTCCATGCAGAGAAAATGACGCTCTCTCATTGCACGTCTCTCACCTATCCATTGCAGGCCGACTCAGAGATGGTGGAAGACTTGGTCTAGGACGACTCCTCCCTTGAGAAGGAAGGCCTGCGAACAAAGTCATGATACATCAACGTTTTATTGCAGTCAGACCTGTTGCTATTGGAAATCAGGTACAGCCGACTACACTGTAAAGTGACCACAGTCTGTCCACTGCGCCATCCATGCTAAGCAAAGAAACTCCCACATGGTTGAATTCGTTGGCACTGAGTTCGAGTGCCAAGAGTACGGGACGTGAGTGTTTCATTCTCATGCAGAGCTTCGAGTTCTGCACACTACCCTCGGTCACTCGCCCAAGTCTCTATCTCCCTTTTGCTCCGCTTCTGTATCCTATCTAATGTACGGGCTTACCTAAGAAACTTCCCGACGTGCTGGAAACATCGACTTCACTGGCGTCAACTGCTGACACGATCATGCTGGGTGGTCGAGCTACCGCTGTAGCCAGCAACATCTGCATGCCCGGCCAGAACGGAGGTGCTGCCGGCCCCATGTCTGCTGCCACTTGCGCCTTCCTGGCCTGTGTCGTGCGAGTAGCCTCAGCCATG
The DNA here is from genome assembly GCA_009602725.1 of Spirogloea muscicola. Classification (NCBI taxonomy): domain Eukaryota; kingdom Viridiplantae; phylum Streptophyta; class Zygnematophyceae; order Spirogloeales; family Spirogloeaceae; genus Spirogloea; species Spirogloea muscicola. Next base: position 208,679 of record WELB01000006.1, on the reverse strand, counting down.
GAGGCAGTCAGGAGGGAGTCCTCCAGGGCTTCAGTGCCAGCCGTCGTTCTGTCATCAGCGCCCCAGACAACAGAGTCGTGACCTGCTCTCACACTCATGTTGGCGTCCTCCGAAGGAGGCTTTGGGCTGGGAATGGAGTCTTCCACGGGGTAAGGGACCGTGCCATTCAGCGAGGCACTCGGTAACATCTTCATGCCGCGCAGAGCGCCCTCTGGCAGCCTCTCCATTACCTCCTTCAACTGCAGTACAGGAGGAGCTTGTGTCAATACTGAGCCCTTTGCCGAACGTCATCGTCAAACACAACGACATATCAGCGGACATTGACGTCAAAGCTGATGAGCCTGCTTAAGGAAGTACTAACACCGCAGATGAATGAATAAATACGACTTGTGCTGCTTGACAAGACTGCTTGACTGCCTGAGTCCAGAAAGGCAAGCAGACATACTTGTGTAGAAGTAAGGACTTGGAAATCTTAGACTGAATTACATTCCAAGTTGATGTCAGAATCAAAGGAGCTGAGGTCTCTGCTAATGCATTGCTTCTGAACGACCATATACAGCAGAAGCCCATCCAAGAAAGAGGGCTGCGAAAGAGTGCCGACCTGCAGAGAGAGGGACTTGATGACCTCCTTCGCTGCAGCTGCTTTGGCAAACTCCTCCCCTGCAACGGTCACTGCCTGCTGCACCTGCCTGCCTGCCTCTGCTCGAGACTGGGCTAGCTCCCTCTCCTGAGCCAAGCACCTGGCTTGCAGCTCCTCAATCTGCACACAGACGAGTCACATGATGCCCTGAGCATGACAAAAGAGTGTCGTTGGACGGCAGTCACTGCCTGTACTGAGCTAAGAGAAAGAATCATGTGTATTAGCCTGACATTCACTAAGTCACAGAGTAGTAAGCCACAATGCTTGCTCCTAAGAGTATAAATGGCCTGTCCCCAACAATTGATCCTTGGCTTGCGGCCTACGCTGAAATATATCCACTCTGCACGCACCTGTCTCCTCAATGTGACGGTCTCCAAGGACAGGGCATCATTGGTGCGCTTGAGATCATCTACCACAGCAGACGACGCAGAGGAGCTTGCACTTCCTTTCGAGCCACTCGGCGCTGTTGAGGGTCTCGGTGTATTTGAAGCTATAATTTCCCTGGGAACCACTTGTGCCACTGCTTTTGATTGACTGTCCCTCACTCTGTCAAGCCCGCCGCTCAAGCCAACAAGTGGAGGCAGGTCGCTGGGTCGTGCTGCAGACTGGCCCAACGAAGCTGGCTGTGTCGCGTTCACCACAGCTCCAGTCATCTGTTGCTGTGCAGGCCTTGGAAAGGATGGGGGAGCGTTGACGATACCCCACTGCGGCGCCGGATGAATGCGGTCAGACTTCTCGCCCGGCCACCTGGTGCCCCTTGCTCGCTGGCCACCAGGGCCAGGGTTGCTGCCTGGCGCTCCGGCGCCTGGGGCCGGAGGAGGATAGCTCTTCGACACAGAGGGCAGAAACGTGGGGCCTCCTGCTGCAGCAAGTGTGCGTGGCACAGGTGACAGTGCTCTATGGCTTGTCAGTCCCACTTCTGACAGCAGCTGGGGTCCACGAGGCATTGCAAGCATATCACACAAGCTAAGCTACAGCTGAGGAGGAGACCCTGTGCAGGCTTTGTCATGCAAATTGGGCTCGCACTCACAGCAGCAAACCTACTGCTCCACTGATCTGCTGAGACTTGACGGAGGCTGATCATACATCTGGCCTGCTGGCAATCCTCAAGGCAACCTGAGAAGGTTCTTGGCCAGATACAAAGCGCCCAACAAAGTCACCACTACGGAAGGCAACACGCACCAGAAGATCTGTTTGTCTCCAGCTTTCCTCTTGCAGCCTTCCACTTTGTCCCAGGTATAGATCGCATGGAGCTAGTAACGAGCTCGCCCCCCTCACCAAGATTAGAGATTTTCAGGAAGCAGGAGTCACAAACTCTGTAGGCCTTGTTGGGGTCTGGAGCCATTGCAGCCCTGCCAAAGCATGACAAATGTGCTCAGTCTGGGAACCTTGGTGAGGAGTATTGAGCATGTTGAGCTGTCACGCGCCCCTGACACAAGGTGCTCCCGTCAACCCCATACAACTGGCCTTCACTTGACCATTCATTTTACTGCAAACATGCAATTGAAGAGTTCATACAGGAAGGAGAGAACGTAACTTACCGCAAGGCCCGCTTGGAGGAGCACGAGCTGCAGAATATGTGACCACACTGATAGCAGTTGTGGCGATGGCGGGTGAAGCCAAACTGCTGCTTGCATTGAGTGCACATGCTATGGTCTGCTCCAGTCACAAACTTGTGCTGGCTGATGACCACAGTGTAACTAACCCCACAAGCCACCTGCACAACAGCACATCTTCAGTGTGTTGAGAGTCGCGTGACAGCAATGGAGTAAAAGAGATCCTCAGAAAGCTTCATGACCACAGGCTGCTCTATATCTCATCAAAAATCAAGCTAACTTCCTGCTCAGTATGTCAGGAATCACTTGTTCACCCCTCTGAAGTGCCAATTTCACAAACGTTTTCCACAATGACTCATTGCTCGCACAGAGACATCTGACAACACATGATTGACATATTTCGGTCAGGCTCCTCACATGCGTGACGCGTTTGTCTTTCAACGCTGTCACAAGAGTAGGTGACTCTCGATCTTTGCTGTCACCGTGGCCAAGCCTTCCACTTGCGCCATTGCCCCACGTGAAGAGTTCGGCAGTGATGGACAAGGCTGCAACATGGAAAGCACCACATGCAATCTGCTCGACAGGAGATCCCTTCAATTTACCCTCCACAAGCACTGCATGATGACAATCCAAATTTTGCGTTAGCCCATCTGCCAAAGACTGCACATTGCCAGGTGTAAGCTTGAAGGCTGCGCTGAGATGGAGACAAGCGTCACAAAGCCAGTTGTCAGGCTTCAGAGTTTGGCAGCAATGAAAGGAAATGCTTCAATCTGCCTACTTGTTGTGGTGTACGTATACCTGGATCTCGACCAGAAGCTCCTGGTACACCGAGTTGGCCGTAAGCACTGCTTCCCATTACGTAAACTTGTCCCAGGAAGGTCAGCGCCACAGTGATGCAGTGACCGCAGGCCACCTGACTGAAGCTGTGTCCTTGCAGGGACTCAACAATCATCGGCACTGACACAGCAGAACTGCTCTCAGGCTTGAACCCAAGCCGGCCTTTGTCGCCATCGCCCCAGGTATAAAGGTCACCTGCAGCATTGACATGTTTGTGCATCGGCTTCAGGTCTGACAGGGGCTGCTCCATTTACACACTCTCACAGCCGGAAAGGGGAGTACCGCAAGTCACTGAGAGTAGCCCACAGATTTGAGTTGGCCGGGATAGCAATAAATATCCTGACATGCTTCCATATACAAGAGGTTGCTGTGCCATATTGCTTGTGGTGGTTACCAACCAGGTGGAGAGAAGAACCCGTCTGCAGGCTCGAGAGCCCCTGCTACATCGCCTGGTAAGAGGACTGAACGTCTCTCAACAATGGCTGCCATGTGCCACACTCCACAGGCTGCTGTGGATACATACATGTTTTTGAATGCATCCACTTCCTTCGGAGTAGAATAGCTCCTGCTTGGCAGGTTGTCAGAATGACATAGCTCAGGCACTATAATGCTCCAAGCAAATCTATAACAGCTATCAATGGCCAGCAAAAGTGGAGGTGTAAACCGAGTCAATAGACGGAGTCAGAGATGTACTTCACATTCAGGCAAATAAGTTGCCCATGTCCCTGCTGATGAAAGACTTACTTATAGTCGCCGTGGCCCAGAGCACCAAATGTGCCGTCTCCAAAGGTGAAGAGCTGGCCCGCTTCAGTGATGACAGCACTGTGCCATGGGCCACACGAGACTTGCCTGACAACCAGCCCGTCCAGGGGTCCACTGATTTTGCGCGGTATCCAGTGGCTGATGTCATTCCCATGCCCGAGCAGCCCTGAACAGTGTGTCCCGTCTCCCCAGCTGTAGACCTCCCCTGCCTGAGTCACTGCACATGTGTGGAACTCGCCACACGCCACCTGGCACAACAAGCACTCAAGTGCATTGTAAGTGCCATCTACTCTTTAAAATACTGTCCACAAATTGTGGGAAGGTTATATGTGAATACTACAAATGGAATGATAACCTGTGGTGCATACAGTGATGCGTGCTTGGTTTCATAGCAACTAGTAAGTCCTGGTCTCTTCTTTGACACACAAGATGGGCTCGCTACCTGCACGGTATTGGTGCTTGCAAGAGCTTCCACTAGCTGAGGATGGGGGACATCGCAATCAGTGCCATGGCCCAGACGACCGCCTGATTCCTCACCCCAGCAAAAGACCTGCTTTGTGCATACTGAAGTATAGTCAAAGTGGAGTGCTTGGAGCAAGTACTGAAAGTAGCAAAGGCACAAGCTGACTCCTCTGAATGATACAAACAAGCGGCGACCCAGTTCTCCAAGTACACAAAGTCAGAGTGTAAGTCAGTAGCATGGCTAACCTCCCCTCTTCTGTTGACCAGAGCAGCATGTCGTCCACCGCAAGCAATATTAATGACGTCCAGCACCACCGATGACTCTAATGCTCGGGGCAGGAGGGCATCAGAGGTTGCACTGATGCTTTCAGCCACTCCGGATCCCATTGCTGCCAGGCTTCCCTTTCTCACCCCTCCTCCAAGAACTCCCCCTGCCAAGCCTTCTCCCCAGGCATGCACGTCTCCCAGCACTTCATCTTCGCCCTCAGCTCCTGAGCCTTGGCTACTCGTTGTTGACAACTCCCGGCTTTGCCGCATGTCTAATCTTCCACTGTATTTCCACTCGCCAAAAGTTGCACTCTTGGTCGTGTGCGTAAAAGAGTCTTCCGAAACCAACGACATAAAGCTCCCAAAAGGAGGAGGCGATCTGCCGGACGCCAATAGCAGGACTGCGCCATTGCTTTTCTCGCCACCCGCCAGGCCTGGTGATACCCTTCCCCGCCTTTCTAGCAACTCAGCACCCATGAGAGACGACCCAGGGGACCTGCGGCCTGACCAACTGGCTGGGCCAGCATCAAACAAGATCTCCCCTGATTGCCTCATCTCGGCTAACAGCTGAGCAAAGTCATCGGAGCCCCTGGAAACGTGGTGTGGGCCTGATGGGTCCAGATTCCCACTCCCGTCACCTTCCTGAGGGGAGGGCAACTCAGAGTTCTCCCTGCTGGGGGAACCTGGAGTAGATGATCTTTGCGAGGTACCCCCCTGAGAAGAGCCACCGGCAATAGCCTTCTGCCAACACAGAGAGTTGCACACGAATAAACTCAGCTGGTGCTGGCGCTGTTCTGCAGTGAATACCTATCAAAAGGAAGCGTATGCAACATGGCGGCAAGGGCTGACAAGAAGGATGAGAGCCGAGGCAATGGCGGGAGTCACCTGGACGCCCTTCAGTGCCACTGAGACACTGCTGATCATTAGCGAGATACAATGTCCCGAGGAAGACAGGACTGTGAGTAAGGCAGGAGGTTCGGAATGGGGGCCTACCTGCAACTCGTCTTGGCTGCCGTAATTTGCCATGTCAAGGAGGCTGCTCCTTGGACTGTTGTAAAACTCCTGAGATGATGCAACCTTTGACCTTGACCCACCCAAGCCTCGACTTTCGAATTTGGGCTTCCGGACATTTGTGATGAGGGCCTTCAATCCCATAAACCATATCTCTGCCTCGTCCTTGTCCTTGCAAATCTGCGGTGAGCACATAGTGCAAGGACTTGTCACTGTGCAGCAACAGTCCTTTCAATCTCCACGAGGGCTCAGAATCAGATGGACAAAAGTGAATGGCAACACATAACCACAGGGATTTCATCTCGCGACCCATATTCAGAGGGTCAAGCTGTACTTACAAGATCGAGTGAACGCTCCCCATTCTGATAGATCAAGGAGAATGACTGGTACTCTTTGTCTGGTCGTGGGTAACGCTTAAAAACCGGCTGCCAGAGACAGATTAACAACCTCAATTAGCAGTCTGAAAAGCGAGACTCGTGGTCGTTCAGATCGTGTTTAATAAGTGCTGGATTGTTCAAGATAGTAAGTCTCACATTGCAGCAGTGACTTAGCAGGTCAGAGTCTCTACAACGCATAAATTCATTTGGTCAGTACATCCTCAGCAGTTACAAGCTGAAACATGCTGATCCTTCTCTGCTTACTGTTCGCTGCCCAGGATATATTGAAGACACAGTACTTAATGTAAGGGTCTTCTCTGACGCTCCTGAGTAGTAGACCAAGTCTGCTTCGTCCTGCATTACACAAGTCTCCCTTGGAGTGTGAGAGATGAGGACCATATCCATGTAAGATGCTGCAAGTAGAGCTTGCCCATCCCTCGTTGTGAGCTGCTGAGGTCCTTGTCACGAGGATCACTTACTCCTGATAGCTTGAAGGAACAAAACTTCGGCTTGCCCCTTCGCCCATATTTCAGCAGATTTGCGCCCTTCTTAAGAGCAGTGATAGCCTGCACAAGGAATCATGATAGTACTCAAATTGTTCAGCAGGTGTTGCTGTTTCTTCTGAACCGCCCATGCATCCGGCAACCATACAGAGCACTCTGGCACCCCAGTTGGAATGAAACTCAAGTCATCTGCACATTCAAGCCTAGACTTGTCCCCGATGAGCTCCGCTCCATAGCATATGGTGGCAAAGCTCTCTCTCATGAGATACTGCTCCCTTTCGTCATCTTACTAACAACTTAGGAGACTGTCAGACTTTCAAGAAGTGAATCATCAGCAGTACCTGCTCAATGTCTCGCTCTGCAGGACCTCCACGAGGGAACACCTGCTCGGCAGCTTTTGTAGGAGGCAGCTTCTGCCCCTGCTTTGCCATCTCAAGTGGCCCCCGCGGAGCCCTGCTTGCCCTTCCAGTGTCCTGACATCCGAGGGTCTCCCAAGGGGCTTGGGCCCGAAATTACAGTCACCTAGCGAGCACCATCTGCAGACACCACCTGCATTTCAGGTCAATGAAGGTGGATTGCAGAGCCCAGCCGCTCAGATATTGCTTCCATCTCGTTTCTGCTGAAGTCATGCATAGAATATTGACACCTATACTAAGGGCTTGCAAGAGGAACATGCCGATCCGGCTTCGTCTCTGCTAGGTCGAAGCACAGTATCGCAGGACCCAGCCAAGCTTCACCTTGTCGTGCTTCAAGTGCGGATCTCACACTGCTAATGGGCCTATGCAAGCCATTCCTTGGTCGGCCAAACCTAACAACGCCCACACCGTCAGACTGATGGTGAGAACAGGTCCTGACGGACAAGGAGTGAGCGTTCGTCAGAGTGGTAAGCTGTTCCGCACCTGCTTCATTGCTCATTCCCAATTGCAGTGCTCAGGGCAAGCACGTCGCAAGCCCCCTTGGTCACAGCGATCCCATCGTCCAGGCCCACTGGTCTCGTCGACAATCCACTGCTCTGGTCGAGCGCGACAGCGGCGCGCCGCTCGCCGCCCCGCCCTCAGGCCGTCGCACGGCCTCCCAGCAGCATAGTCGGAGCGACGAGCGGCACGCGCGGGCGCCGCGCGACCTTCTGGCCAGAGGGCGCGCCGCGCGCCGCCCGC
>WELB01000006.1:161206-174448 GCA_009602725.1 Spirogloea muscicola | reverse complement strand
AGGGGACCCACTTCCAGGACCCTAGCCTCTCTGATTTGCGGCTGCTTAGCAGGGGTTACTGAGTAATTTGTAGCTGCTTTCTTTCTTTGTGTGCTTTGGTTTCTTAGCGCTTCCTCTGGCTTCCTCTGGCCCCCTTCTCGTTCTTTGTTCATTCTTTTTTGGGCTGGCTTGTCCAGCCCTTATCCTCAAAGGGCTGTGATAAACACGCCAGCCCGACAAGAACTGACAAACGGTTCGAAGGGGCCAAAGTACGCCAGCCCAAAGGGAGTGGACAAGGTACCAAAGAGCCACAAGGGAGGGGGCCAGAAAGCGCAAGCCGCAACATCCACGCAGAAAGTGCTTGCGGGCGAATGGGTTAGCGAGCGACAAACTTGACGTGGAATCGCTTGCAGCAGGCTCCAGCTCGGCGGGGGCCCCCCGCCACGTCGGCAGGCGCGTCCCGCCAAAAAGGGGTGGGCTGCTGCCGCCGGCGCGCCCCCCCCTTCGCGCCCAAAAGGCGCGCACGCAAGGCGCGGCGGCCCCAAGCTCGCCGCTTGGGCGCCCATTGGCCCCCACTGCGCGCCGAGCTTTCGCCACGCGGCGGCCCATCGACGGCCCCACAGCGGTCCGGCTCGCCGATGGATGCCACGCGGCGTGATACAAGTGGCTAAAGGCCCCTGGAAGGGGGGTTGGGTTTGACCGGGTTGACCGGGGCTGGCCCCCCCGCGCGCGGGAAGCCGGCAGCTTGGCGGCCGCGGCCGCCCCCCCGCCGCCGTCAGCTCATCAGCTCCCCCTCCGCCCTCGGATCCCCCTCACTCCCCCACTCGCCATCCCCCGCTCCCGCCGCCCTCGCCGCCGCCGCCGCCGCCGCATCCACCGCCGCAGCCGCCGCTGTTGTCTCTTGCTTCGGCGCCGGCGGCTGTGCTGTGATTCCGGAGGCTCGGGGCGTCGGGATGGCCCGTGTGGCGCTGTGGCAAGGCCCCGCGCCGGCGCCGGCGGTGCTGCTGCTGGCGCTGGCGCTCGCTGCCGCGGCGCTGTCGGCGGCGCCCGGCGCGGAGGCCAAGAACGGCATGGGCGGGCACCACAAGAGCCCGCCGCCGAAGCCGCGCCCGCCGCCGCCGCCGCCGCCCTCCTCGTTTTCCTTCCCCTCCACCTTCCACGCCGACATCGTCGTCGCCAAGGACGGCTCCGGGGACTTCAAGACGCTCACTGTGCGCCTCCCACCACACCTTTCTCCACCAAACTCCAGCCAGCCTGCTCGACTGCTGTGCCTTGCCTGGTCAAGGCGAATCCTGCGCTTGTGTGGAAGCCGAGGATGCGGCTTGTTGTGGGAGTCTCGCTCGACCCGTAGATGGTGCCTGGGTGTCGAGGGCTGTGTTGTTCCTTGAAATCCCGTGCGGAGGCGCGCTGGCTTCTTGCTACGCAGCAGGGATGCTGCTTGATGTAGAATCTGTGGCATAGCAGTATAGCTTGCAAGGGCCTCCGACCAGCTCTTCTGCCATTGGGCAAGATTCCGGCAGTGCCAAGGGCTTCCGCGGGCACAGTCGACAGTCACAGTCACTGTCTTAGTAACTGTTACAGTAAGTGTTACGGCCTGGCCAGCGTACTGCAGGCCAGTAGCACCTTCGTGCAAAGCCTGCTGCCTTGTCCTGCACTGGTTCCTCACCTCCATGCTTGCGTCCCACGTCTGGTCTGTGCAGGCTGCAGCCCAGCACATCCGTTCTGGAGCCACGTCCATTTCCCAGACGACCATTGTGTACATAAAAGCAGGCTTCTACAATGAGTCGGTCATCTTCAACAAAACTCAGGTGGGGGCAAGGGGGCTTCTTATCATCCTCCATCATGGCCGCTTCTTGCCTCTGCATATTACCTGTCAGTCGACTTGCTATCAGCTGGGGTGATTGCTTGGTGATAGGAAGTTGTCAGCTGCATTTTGTCATCTCATTGCAACCTCACGTTCGTTGCTCATCAGTCATGCTTCTTTACTTTCGAGCAAGCTCTAGTACAGCAACTTCTTAGTCTGCTGGAGTGCTTCCGTGGTGTGCAGAATTTTGTCACGCTCATTGGTGACCCGGGGAGGACAATTCTTGCATACAATAAGTACTCAGCTCTCCTTGATGCCATGGGTAATCCCCTCACTACGTCAGGCTCTGGTTCTATCATTGTCCTCGGCAGTGACTTCACAGGAATCAACCTCATCTTCCGTAACGATGCCAAACGGCCGGCGCCGAACACCTATGACCGCCAGGTAATGTTGAGAGGCAGAATCTTGCACCTAGGTCCTGGCACCTCTGCATTCAGGTCCAATGCAGGTCTGCTGTATGTCTTGCCTTCTCATGTTGAGCTCGGGTTTGGTGACTGATAGGGCCTGCCTCGTCCTGTCTACTTGAAGATTAAGTCATGGAGCTTGCGATGCTCTGCTTCAGAGACATGTGGCTCTCTTGTTGTATATTGTCTGACTGGGAAGTGCAGCTTGCTTGACCCATTTAAGTCTGGCTGAGTTCAGCCTCACCAACCTACTGAGCAATGCTTTCCATTGTCTATACATTCTGGGCTGCAGTCAGTGGCATTGCGCCTGAACGGCCCTCGCGCAATGCTGGTCAACTGTAGTGTCATTTCCTTCCAGGTGCTTGTTGCCATATCACTAAATGGTTGTTGTCTATTTCGGTTTGCAATCATGCTAGTATTAGGACCTGTTACTATGCAGGTATTTGCATCGATGGAGCCTGATATGGAGCCACTTGTTGATGTTGGCTTGAAGATATGCACTCAATTTGCATTGATAATGCATTTACATTTTCAATTATCACAGTTTACAGGTGTGATCCTTCTCTTACATCTGCTTCTTCCTGCCTGTGAGCAGGATAGCTTGTATGCCCAGAACTTCCAGCAATACTTCAAGAATTGCTACTTCACGGGCAACATTGATTTCATCTTTGGTGGTGCAAAGGCGTACTTTGAGGACTGTGTTATGAACATATCATCACTTGGTTACGCTGGTGAGCACGTCTGACATGTTTGGCATGTTTGCATGCTAACACCCTTCCGCTTATTTGGTGCTTCAAGTCAGCCCCTGCAAGAGCATGACAAGGTCTTCACTGCACTACACTTTCTACTACCATGACTTTCTGCGGTCTCTATCCTACCACGCCGTAAAGGCTTACATAAGAATGCATGGCACTAAGTACTCCCTTGGATACACTCCATCCTGGATTCTTTGCAGGCATTACTGCACAGCACAAGGTGTATGCCACGCAAGACAGCGGCTTCGTCTTCAATAGAGGCATTGTCACAGGCACAAACCAGGTGAGCTAGCTTGCTGCCCAGGCCCAGACAGTCTGCCTCATCTGGCATATCGACATATCATGCATATATGTTGTCCACTTTTGTATGCAAATGCAGTACCTATGCCAAACAGGGACTCCAGGGTCAGCTGGAAGCCGTTTTGTTATGAGTATTCTATGTCCAAAACGATTTTGTGTACTGACCGGGCAACTTGCAATCTTCTCAGGGCTGGTTGGGGAGGGCCTGGGGCAAGTACGCCTTCACAATCTTTGCAAATATGTACATGGACAACGTGGTCATGGCAGATGGTAAGTCACATGCTTGCTGGCATTACATATGCTTGCCAAGGTTGATGGTTGAGCTCCTGCTGTACCAAACATAGGTCTGAGTGGTGGCGCGTCTCATGTCAGGACTCCAAGGCTTCACCAGTGACAGTGTAGTAGGAATGCCTGGACATCAGCAGACAGCTGGGTCGTTGTGGCTTGCGTTGCTGGGTCATGCAGCACGATCTCAGCAGTTTAGAGCATTACATTGATTGACCAATGTTGCTTGCCTTGCCTGTGCAGGCTGGCAGGACTTTGGCATCCACTCCCGCCAGCTCACATCCTTCTATGCCGAGTACAACAACTACGGCATTGGCGCCAACAAGGAGGGCCGCGTGGCATGGGAGCGGACTTTGACGCCGGCCCAGGTCAAGGCCTGGATCACTGTCGACTTCATTAATGGCCGGAGCTGGCTGCGCCCGCTGCCCACGCTGCCGGGGAACGTCCGGCCGCCGTGGGATATCCCCAACGCGTACGGCAAGGGCTTCCCCAGCCCACCGCCGCTGTCACCACCGCCGCCGTCACCATTCCCGCCGCCGCCGCCACCGCCGCCTCCTCACTCTCCACCGCCACCTCCTCCGCCCGCCCCCAAAACCACGTCAACAGATTCCCTCTCACCCCCCCCCATGCCACCACCGCCGGCCTTCGTCGACTGCCGGTATCCCGGCATGACGGCGGCCGCCAAGCTGCGGAGGTGCTACGTCTGCTGCAAGTCAGGCCACTACCCCCAGCTCGGCGACTGCTTCAGGACATGCATGACGAACTGAGCAACAGCAATTCGTCATGGGCTGGCATGCGGATGATGTTGGGACAGGCCCGTAAAGCCCTATCAGTGCACAGCATCAGATCAGGTGGGCGGACGTTGGGACGTCCGCCTAGTCACCTAGTGCCTTCTCCAGCATCCGAGGACCACAACATGTGCTGTGGTTTACCAAAGTGCTGCTGATTCAAACTCTTGTTCACCTTCCTCTCTCATTGCCCTCAGATGTGCTCTTCCGAGAGCAAATGATGTCTGGCAATGCATTAGAAGACAGTGACTCACCCTTCTTACTTGGAACAGGAGCAGGAATGTTGCACAGTATATTTTTGAAGACATGTCAAATCATGTGTCTTAGAGTGTCCTGTGCATTTAGTGCGCTGCAGTCTTTACACCATTGTCTCTACGATTTTTTTGTTCCATGAAGCTCGCTCGGTATTCCGAGGCTGACAATGACACCCCATTCACATTATTCTTTTACACAAGGCTTATCAGCGCACATTGAGCAGCCATATTGAGTGAGCACAGCTTGCTGGGGTTGCTTCTCTTCTGTTCTTCTGGTCATTTTAGTCTTCAATGCATGTTTGCATTGATAGTGCAACTTGTTAGGCAGGGCCTTGGACAGACTCATGCTTATCACACTGTTAGCTGAGCAATTTTCTGTCAAGGGTGTCCAACGTATTTCAGAGAGTCATGGTGCAGAGACATGGTATCGTGTCTTGCTGAGTCAGATCGAGTGAACTGCCAGCTTGCATGCAGGACCAAGAAGCCATTCTTGTCAAGTCAATCAAGTCTGCGTAAAGGTGTGTACAATCTACTTTTTGTGGGGTGCGGCTTTTTTCAGGGTGAAGCTGCCCTCTGGCGTGCGGTGCACTTCGACATTCATGACTTCCTCAGCAGTGCCGCGTTTGAGTTTGAGGGTGGTGTGGAATGTTGTCCCTTGTCCAACCTGCGCATTCGCCAACAGCACAAGTGCTCAGCAACCTGCTGCGGGCCTTGCTTTGAGGCAGAATTATTGGGCTGGCTGGCTGTCATGGATGTCGCTGCTATGACGGATATTTACAGCGCTAAAACTCTATCCTCACACGAATCAAGCACCAAGAGAGCCTTGACCTTGCCCACTGCATAAGATAAGACAGCAATGCATTGGGGATGGCAGATTTAAGGCAAGAGGACGGTCGCAGCTGATGCTTTGCTTGTGCTGCTGACTCGCCTGCGCCTTGGAGGAGAGAATGTCCTGGAGCTCATAGGGAGCCAGAGAGTTGGACTGCTCCTGCAGCTTCTTGACAGCAAACTCCACCGCATCTGCCACTGCTGGGTCGTCCGACGGCACATCCTTCATGTCCTCGTTGTCTTGCGAGCCTGCTCAGGCACCATCAAGTCCGCACGATCAGACATCCTTGTCAGCCAGGCACTGCAGAGCAAGCTAGCACACAGGAGAAGCATGACGAGTTGGGTGAACCACCGGCCCCCTCCTCAGAGCTCTGCCAGCCTGCTCTTCAAGTGGCTGCCAAACTAGCTTGGCACATACTGAAAATCTGGGGTGAGCAAATTCTATTATCGTGGCAAGCTACCAGATAGTTTGTCAAGCAGGGAACCGCCAGGCATGCAGCAGCTAAGAAATTTCATCCTGTACCCAGACAGCGGAGGCATTCTGCCCAGATTCTAAAATTACAACAGCGTAACACCTTATTCAATCAAGGCAACCACTTACGCAGGCTCTAGGGTCAGCCTGCCAAGGGAAGAGCATGCACAGCAGCCACCGTGCGTGCCTAAGTAGTGCCGTGCCTGCCAGTCAGACATCATGACGGGAGGACCCGCCCAAAGATGGGCCTACATTGCAGACATGCAGGAGTGTGCTTAGCAAGGTGCGCCCTTGCTTCCATGGCCAACTTCACTCAGGCACGGCCCACTGCCCCCAGACGAGACATTAGCCAGTATTATAAATTTCAGCAAAATTAAGACTAATAGCGTCTGAGTGTTATCAGGGCACACAGGCACCCAGGTGGCTTCGCCTCAGAGCACAGCCCGACTGCTGGCAGCACCATCGCCGGCAGCTATGCACAGTAGGACATCTGAGGAGAAGCGCGGACGGTCTTGGCGGCCGATCAAACGACTAGACCACTGATAGGGGCGCCGGGCTCTTGCGTCATGGTGGCGCCCGAGCACCAGGACGTCCTGCCTGCAGCGGCGCCCGCTCTTGGCCAAGTGGGCGCTAGCCTAGCTTGGGGCGAAGGCGAGGCGGAGCAGGGCCCATGGCGGTCAGTCTGTACCGGAGGGCAGGGCGCCGAGGTCGGCCGCCGTGGCGCCGCCGCCGTCGCCGCCGCCGCCGCCGCCGAGCGGCTGGAAGGCCTCGAGCGAGCGGTGGTTCTCCCACGGCTTGGTCCACACCTTGGCCTCGTACTGGCGCGCGCCGCCGCCATCGCCAGACGACGAGGCCTCCAGCGTGATGAGGTGCAGCGTGCCCGCCACCACCTGCTGCTTGGCCGACAGGACGCGCCCGAAGGCCAGGCCCGCGCCCTCCTTGGCGTTGTGCTGCTCCACCGCGAACTTGGCGAGCTCCTCCACCTCCGCGTCGTTGGCGCCGCCGTCCGGCGCGTCCTTGGGCGCGCCCAGGAGGCCGGCCATGGCGGCGGGCGCGAGGAGCGGCAGGAGGAGCAGCAGGAGCGCCGCGGCGGGCAGCAGCAGCAGCAGCAGCGGCGGCGGCGGGGCGCGGCGCGGGCGCGGCTGCGGCGCGGGGGGCATGGACGGCCCTGGAGGTCTGCTTCTCGGGGGGCCTCCACGCGGGTGCCCTGGGGTTTCCCGAGTGCAGGGGGGGGCCTTCAAGGCCCTTCGGTGGTTCCAACGCTCCCTTGCCCACGCCGTCCACAATCGAGCAGGACGTGCTCTGGCCGCCGCCTCTGGGTCTCGGCGGAGTGCCTCCTTCCCTGCAGCGAGCTACTCCGACCTGACGTTGCTCACTCGCGGGTACTGAGCTTCCCTAGTGTGTTGTCGTGTTTGGTAGTGTAGTACTCTTTCGGCCGGCACCTCTTTCTTTGGCTTTGGACATTGTCCGTTGTTTCTGGGCTGGCTTTGCCAGCCCCTCCTCTCTATGGGCGAGCACTTTCTTTGTGGCCATACCTCCTGCGTCAACACACATTGCTGGCCACGGAGTGGGCAGTGCAGAACACAGAAAGTTGCAGCGTTCCTCCGGTTCCCCCCAGCGATCGGCTCCTGCCAGGTCCTCGTTAGGTCCTCGGTTCCACACTCTCCTTCAGCTTGTTGCCAATCTAGTCTATGCACGAAGTGCAGATGTGTTTCCGGCTGAGGTGGGCTTGACCAGCTGCATGTTTGTGGTTCTTGCGACGACGAGTTTCGGACTGTTTGCAGCGCACTCAGGCTGATGCTTTGCACCAGAAAGCTGGGCGAGCTCTAGTTGGTGGCAGTTGGTGGCTTCGAATCTGCCATCCAGTAATAAGGCATCAGCTTGCGACCTTTCTGTATTGACCCGTGGTTACTGAGCGGGTCAAT
Source organism: Spirogloea muscicola (assembly GCA_009602725.1). Lineage (NCBI taxonomy): Eukaryota > Viridiplantae > Streptophyta > Zygnematophyceae > Spirogloeales > Spirogloeaceae > Spirogloea > Spirogloea muscicola. Next base: position 166,594 of record WELB01000006.1, on the reverse strand, counting down.
CTGCTGTGGGTGATGAACGTCATCAGATGTGCTTGCCGCTGTACTTGGCCATTTGGCCTTCGTTTGTTTCAAGAACCTTTCCTGCGCTGGCCCTTCCACAGCCCTGCCCCCTTTGGAAGAAGTGGAGTCACGCTCGGTCGATCAACACTGTGGGCCCACCGCCGGTGGTGCAAGTCGACTGGCTCGGAGTCTTGGAGATAGGGGCTCTTCCAAGTCTGGAGGTTGTGCGCTGGCCTCCACGCGGAGCTCCAAGACGGTGGAGTGCTCTGGTCGTCAGCAACAGATGAGCAGGACATGTAGCCAATCTTGACGAAGATAGGCATTGTCAGACTCAGCTGCTGAAAAGGTATGCAACTGCCATCTGGAGTACTAGGATGACGCGAGGCACTCGGTCGAGTCTGAGCATCCGACATGCTGAGCTGCGGAGATGCCGGAGCCGGAGGCTTGGAGTGGCGGAGTATGCACACCCTCAAGTCGCGTTTGGCCTGCACAACACGAGCACGCTGTGCACTACTGCGCCAGCCTCTCACATACCACCACCAATGTCGCTCACCTGAAGCCTATGCTTTATCGATAGCATCCTCCTCTGAAGAAGCTACCCCCCAAGCCCTGGATCTGTCTGGCATCCCCTTCCACAACTAACCGTGCATGAGCTGCTGTAGCAGCCTATTCGAGCGAGCTTTATATACAGCTCTGTCTGCAAGCGCCGCGCACTCAACAAGGGCGGGGGCTGCGCCGTGCAGCTGCTGCCACCCAGCCCTGTCTGCGGTTGACGCGCTACATCCAAGAATGGGGGTGGGGTGTGAAGCGGAGGNGGGGGGGGGGGGGTGTGAAGCGGAGGAGCCTTGGGAGCTGCGACCTCCCTAAATCTGTACGGGCCACTCTCTACCGAGTCTGCACAAGAGACGCGGCCGGCGCGCCCCTGCCGCCAAAGAGACCGCTGTATACAGCGAACCAGCGTGACTATGTATATCGAAGGGGGACCTCGATCTCGGATCTGGGACCTATTCGTGGCCCAAGTGGCTCTATACACTCTCCTCCTCGACTGCTTGGCTTTCCTGTCCTGCGCGCCACCTGAAGCTGCCTCGAGCTAACTATCTGCTGCGACAAGGAGCCCCTGCCTTCGCTTGGCAACCCTACGAGCAATAAGTGGGAGCTGATTGACCGCATCCATCTATGGACTAGGGCGCCCACCTGCTGAAGGAAACATGCATCCTGCGGCCCACGTGGCTGTGAGGTCGGGCGACGCAAAAATTACTGTGATCTTCACTGGATGATGCTGCTCTTCATCTCCCTTTCAGCCTCCTCTTTCCTCTGTCTTTCCCTTTCCCGTAACTCTCGAGCCTCCCGCTGCGCCGCTGCGTGCTCGCTCCTTGCCTGCATGCGCCCTGCTTGCACCCCAATTCTCGTCAGATTGCTGCAGTGCCCAGAGGATCGCTGAGCGCTGAGCTTGCCAATAAGCAGTAGCACTTGCGGCAGCTAAGCTTGTCGAGGACTCGCACCTCCTGCAGCGACCAGCTTCTCCACACGGGCAACAATGTGCTTGCCATAGGTGTACTTCTTCAGTGCATGTAGATGCACACGGATGCGCCCCAGGAGCATCTCACGCTGGCTGTCGTCGCACGTCTCCAGCACCTTTTGAACGACGTAGTTGGCAAACTGATCCTTCATCATCGCCTGCGTGCTCACACTTGTCGGAAGGTGTGCTTCAGCCCGAAGGTAAGCTAAAATGGATGTATACATTCATAACCTTCATGTCTACATTCATAACCCTCATAATTTTCACATCAACATTCATAACTTCCAACCACCTTCTAGGCTGCCGTGGGCGGATTCATTGACCTGGAGGGGCTCGTTCTCCTCAGTGTGGCCGAGCATCTCATTCAAGAGAATCTGCCGCTCGAACGGGCCGCCGAACTGGAGGCACTTCTCCACCACGTTGCTGGCAAATTTGTGCTGGCTCATCTGCACAATCTGGCCAGCCAGCTTGGTAATCACCTCCACGCGCTCGCGTGCAGACCCGTGCTCCAGAACATGCTGCAGCAGTGAGAACAACACCCAGTTCAATCTACATCAGATCTTGTGCAAAAGGCAAGAATTACACAGGTTGTGGAAGCTGCTAAGCAGCTTCAGGCTTGTCTTGTCAGCAGAGTACATCAAAAAGCAGGATGCAAATCGACTGCGAGGATCTTGAGCTGAGCAAGGGAACGAACTTGGACTACGTAATTTCCATATTGGTCCTGTGCCAACGTGCAGGTTGCTTTCAGGATCTCATCCATGATCCCCCGACTCTTCTGCTCAGGAGTGCAGTGCTCCAGAACCCTCTGCAAAAGGCCCGTCACAGGTTAGTATTTGGTACCTTGTCAGCATTGACAACAGGTCTGGTTAGAGGCTGGAACGCCTGCGCCATAGAGCGAATCACTTGTTCACCTCTACATCTTGCAAGACGAGACCGCAGCACACGATGGCCTTGGCAGGTTGGAGCCACTCACCTGGATGACGCGGCAGCCGTAAGGGTGCGTGGAGAGGGCCACGACATGGCCGTGGAACGCCTGGATAATAAAGTGGATTCTGTCTGGGGGCACGCACTCAATGCACTTCTGGATCACATGGTTGCCATTCTGGTCACGCACGCACCGCATCACGTGCCCGTCCAGCTCTGCGACCAGTGTTGCCTGCTGCCCAATGTCCACTACCTCCAGAGCCTGCAATCGCCCCATAGGTGGCCCCATTCACTGAGCCACTTACTAGGTAGTGGAGCTCGATGGGCTTCACTAATCAAATTCTACCATTCATGACCTCCCGTCTTGCAGTAATCAGCGCACTCAAGCACACTAATGATGTTGTGGGCTTGAGCACAACATGCTACAAAGTATGGCCGTGCCAGGATGGGGAGATCACCTTCTGGATGACGCGGCAGCCATACATCTGCAGCGACAGCTCAAGAACGTGGCCTGACAGCTGACGGCCGAGGTCGGCGCGCTGAGAAGCAGTGCCATGCTCAAAGAACTGCACCACCCAAGATTGAACACCAGCTCAAGCTGGATTGAGAGCCTGCTCATTGGGGTACAAGGCATCTCAATATGATACAGGCGACGCCGCACAGCACAGGAAGCAGGGACAGTGGTGCGCACCTTCTGAATGACATAGTTGCCAAAGACGTCCGTCATGAGGGTGTGGGCACGCGGCAGGACCTCCGAAAAGATCAGGTTCTTCTCGTCCACCACGGCTGTCTCGAGTTTCTGCTGGATGAATCGACTTCCATGCTGATCTGCACTGAACTCCACAACATGCCCCACGATGTCCGCTAGCTCAAAACGCCGCGTCTTGCTGACCTTGAAATCCTCAAGCAGTGACGAACCGCGCCCCTCACCGCCACCGCTGGAAGCAGCCTCGGCCGCCGCACTGTTGTTGCGGTCGCTCGGAAGGGCCTGCCAGCCCGCATATAATGACTGCGGAGCAGACCCCCGCTCCCCGCGGCCCAGGCCGCCACCACGGCTGCGACCGCCACCTTGGTGCTGGTGCTGCGGCGGCGGAGCTACAACCATGTATGAGGACATCTGCGGGGGGCTGCCGTAGTAGACAGGTGACAGACTGCCGCCATTGCCCGCGCCGCTGCCGCTGCCGCCGCCCGGCTTGCCGCGTGACGAGTACAGCGACTTGGCGGCATCAGGCTGCTGCTGCTGCTGCGGCATATACGCCAGCGCATTACTGACAGGCGAGCCCGACAACGGGGAGAGGTCCCCGGAATGATGGCCCAGCACGAAGCCGCCGCTGGCACCGTCCCCTCGCGCAGCAGCGGCGGCGGCAGCAGCGGCGCGCGCCTCCATGTGCTGCACGTAGTTGATGTACCGCGGGTCCGTGAGCTGCATCCCCGCCGCCAAATGGCCACCGCCTCCACCGCTGGCGCCGCTGCCGTTGCCTCCACTGCCGCCGCCAGCTGAGCCCCCTGCGTACTTGTAGTGGCTGCCGCGGTGGCCTGCCAGTCCGGCACCCTGCACGCCAGCAGCCGCAACGGACCCCGGCGCCTGCAAGGCGAGGGGCATGCCAAGCTGGGGAGGCGGCGGCGGCGGCAGGGCAGCCCCGTAGCCGGCCAACATGGGCTTGTACATCGACGAGTAGTGCGGCGGCGGCGCTGGCACCGACGGCGGGTGGCCAAGGCCCATGGTGCCATAGTGCTGAGCTCCGTAGAGGGCGGCCATGGAGCTCTGCAGGTACGGGTTGCCCGCCATGGAGTACATGGCGGCAGCCGCCGCCGCCGCTAGCTGCTGCTGCACCTGCGCCTGCGCTGCCTGCAGCATCTGCGCCTGCGCAGCAGCCGCCACCGCAGCCTGCGCCGCTGCCTGCGCCGCCGCCGCTGACGACGGCCCGGCTGAACCCTGGTACTTGGGCATTGCACGGTAGGCCGAGTCCATCACCGAGAAGCCGCCCGAGTACGGCACCTGCTGCTGCTGCTGCTGCTGCTGCTGCTGGAAGCGCTGCGCCGTCACGGCAGCAGCCGCCATCTGCCGCTTGTACTGCTGCTGCTGCTGCTGCTGCTGGCGCTGGTGGTGCTGGTGCTGTGCTGTTGATGCTGCAGCCGCCGCCTCGCCATCCATGTCCTGCTGCTGCTGCGCCGCAGCCGCAAGATGCTCCTGGAACTCCTGGAGCGTCGCCACTCTGGCCGCGCTGCCAACGCCGTCACTGCCACCGACACCGCCGTTGCTGCCGCCACCGCTGCCGCCGCCACCATCTTGCATGCTGAAGACCTGCAGAGAGGTGCTCAGCTCCGCCGCCGAGGCCGCCGCAGCTGCCGCCATCGCGCCAATCGACATGCTGCGGCTGAGGGCTGAGGGGGACTCCACCACCATCGAAGCCTGGCCGCCTACGACGCCCGGGCTGACTGCGCGGGACGAGCCCGTCGGCGTCGGCGGCCGCGGCGACCCTGCCCGCGGCGCCGGAGAGATGGACAAGCCGAGCCCACTGCGCACCGAGCCGGCGCCGCCGCCGCCGGCAGACAGGCTCGGCGTGAGGGAGCGGGAGCCCGCCGCAGAGCCCAGAGAGGGCGCCGCGGTGAGCGCGCTGAGCTGCTCTGCGGTGCTGATGACGTCGCGCAGCTGCGCGAGCTGCGTGTCAATGGCCTCGGCGGCGTCGTCGGGCCCGCCGCCGGCGCGGCTGGGCGTGCGTGAGTGCGTGTACACGGGCGACGGCGTGCGCGGGAAGTCCTCCTGGATGAGGTCCACGAGGCTCTTGGGCCGCGCGCCGAGCCCGCCCAGCGCCGTCAGGCCCAGCAGGCCCCCGCCTTCGTCGGCGTCGCCGCCAATGTCGCTCCAGTTGCCAAAGTGCGTGGCGGCCGGCGGGGAGCCGCCGGCCTCCTCCTCGGGCTCCTCCTCGTGCGTTGGCAGCAGA
>WELB01000006.1:122218-146422 GCA_009602725.1 Spirogloea muscicola | reverse complement strand
CAGGCGGCGCAGCGCCGCGCCCGCCGCCGGCGGCGGCATGGCCAGCCGTGGGCCCGCGGGCAGCCTGTGCCACGGCTTGGCTTTGGCGCCGGGAAAGCGGCCCTTGCACCAGCGGTCTACTGTATGGCCCGCGCGCTGCACCTGCGTGCCCGCAGGAAGAAAGAGTAACGAGTGGCACGCCCAATGGGGGCAAGGGCTGCGAAAAGCCAGCCCAAAAAGAATTGGACAAAGGTTTGGAGGAGCCTGCAGCGATTAGCAGCGAGTGCCAGCCACTCTTCTCTCTTCTTCTTGAAGCAGCCGCGATAGCGCAGCGAGTGAGCAACATCAGGTCAGAGTAGCTCGATGCAGGGAAGGAGGCACTCCGCTGGCTTTGCCAGCCACTCTTCAGAAGACTCGGCTCCACTCTTCGCGAGCACATTCTCTGCAGAGATAGCGCGGCCCGCACGCGAGTGGACGGCATAGGCGAGGGAGCGTTGGAGGCGAGGGACACGGAGAGCCGCATCCGGAAGACCTGGGCCAGGGAGCCGGCCGCGTTGAAGCCGGGCAGCCCCCCTGGCAGACCCGGCCGCCGCTCGATGGCCTGCCGGGCAAGCCGCTGGAGGAGGTCCAGCCAGCCACGGCCATAGGCCCCGTGGACATCGATGGCCAGGGCTGCGAATTCGTCGGCAGGCGGGTGATCTGCATATTTCCGTTCTTTGCCGCGGGCCGCCACAGCGACCGCATGCCCAGCGGTCGTCGCCGACTTGAAGGCGTTTGCGGAGTCGACACAGTCGGCGGTCACCACATCCGCGATGAATCGCGGACCGCCACCGGGCGGGATGGCGACGAGGTCAGCGCGCCGGGTGTGGATCCGGCCGTCGTCGTCGCGCAGGATGGGCATTATTGACGAGTGCTCCACAGCCACCTTGTAACCCGCCTCGAGGAAGACGCCTTGCATGCCGTCCCTGAGCAGGTCATGGGATCCGGTCCGCTCGCCGCCGTGGGCACAACGGAGCATGTGGGCCGCCAGCGTCGCAGGGTCAGCGTGGCGGGCACCGCACTCGCATTGCGTGACACCGACGAGGCAGGGGGGGAGGAGGCCAAGAAGCTGGTGCACCGCCGTCCTGTAGACTGCATCGGGCATTGTGAGGGCCGCGTAGATGGGGAGCGCGGATACCCACGCCGCCGCCCCGGGGGTGGAGGCTGAGAGCAGCCTGGCGCGCCCGCGACTGTCTTGCGGCGGAAGGAGCTCCGCCACCTGGTCGTAGGCCGCTTTGTCCACGAGCGCATTGCAGCGGGCCTGGGCCCGCGGGTCGGGGGTGTGCGCCAGGTGGATGAACGGAACAACCTGCTGCGACATGTCGGGGTGGGCCGCCAGGAGCCCGTCGCGGGCAGCGCGGAGGGCCTCCTGGAAGGGCAGCGAGCCGCTCTCCACCTCAGCCACCACCCGCTCCACGGTGCGGATGCCGTGAGCTTGGAAGCGCTGGCTGATGGGCGCGGCAACCTGTGCCCAGCAGCCCAGGTAGGCGGCCTCGCAGGCGCGGGCGACTGGGCGGCAGCCCAGACCGCCTAGCTGTGATAAGCGAGCCCAAAAAGAATTGACAAGGGTTCGGAGGGGCCGACAAGCGTTTAGCAGCTACAGAGGGGCCTGAAGATGTCATGTCAGCACAGGGGGAGGATGGATCACTCAGTAGTTACGCGTGAGGAGCCAGAGGGCGTCCTGGAAAGCAAGCACAAAACGAAGCATAGCTGCTACGAATCACTTTGTAACCCCTGCTAAGCAGCCGCAGATCAGAGAGGCTAGGCGCCTGGAAGGGGGTCCCCTGCCCAGAGCCAGAGGCAGCACGAGTGCGCGGCCGGCACAAAGGTGTAGCGCGCGGGCCATAGACTGCTGCAGCGAGATGGCCAGGCGTATACATTAGACTTGCGCTAGCGACCCAGCTGCAGGGAAGTCCACCGGCTCCCCATGGAAGCGACGGGCGATGGCGTGGCGGAAAGAGCTCGCCCATAGAGAAGAGGGGCTGGCAAAGCCAGCCCAAAAAAAATGGACAATGTCCAAAGCCAACGAAAGAGGTGCCGCAAAAGGACTACACTACAAAACACTGCAAAACACGAGACGATGCAGGCGCCTAGCCTCTCTGATCTGCGGCTGCTTAGCAGGGGTTACTGAGTGATTCGTAGCAGCTATGCTTCGTTTTGTGCTTGCTTTCCTTAGCGCTTCCCCTGGCACCCTACTCGTAATTTGTTCATTCTTTTTAGGGCTGGCTTGTCCAGCCCCTCTCCTCAATGGGCGAGCCCTTCTCTCGAAGGTCAGTACCCGCGAGTGAGCACCATCGGGTCTGAGTAGCTCGCTGCATAGAAAGAAGAGAAGAAGGAAAGAGGCACTCCGCGAGCTGCACGACATGCAACTGTCGTTGGCAATGCTGACCAAAGCCATTGCGCAGCGACCCCAGTACTTGGTGCGGGCCACCCCGCCGTCCCCAGGGGCGCTGGCAGCGTATGCGGGTTTCGACGCCGGCATGGTGGCGAGCCTGGCGGCCTTGGTCCGCCACCAGGGCTTCATCCAGTCGCCGGCCGCTCTTCACCAGGCGACGCTATCCCCAGCTTCGGTGGTCCCGGCTTGCGCCCGCTCGTCCGCTCCTGCAGGGCGGCATATCTCGCCAGCTGGGCCCAGACAGCCGCCTCCGTGGCCCAGCGCTTCTTGGTCCAGAACCGGCGTGCGCTGGAGCAGGCGGTGGTGGAGGTAAACACAGGCGTGCTGCCGTTCCAGGCGTCGCTACGCTCTGCCCACCAGGCAGCGGTCTATGGCCCGCGTGCTGCACCTGCGCGCCGGCAGAGCCCTCGCTGCTGCCTCTAGCTCTGGCCAGGGGACCCACTTTCAGGAGCCTAGCGTCTCTTACCTGAAGCTGCTTAGCCGGGGTTACTTAGTGATACGCAGCTGCTTTGTTTGTTTGTGTGCTTTGTTTAGCGCTGCCCCTGGCCCCTTTCTCGTCCTTTGTTGATCCTTTTTTGGGCTGGCTTTCCAGCCCCTATCCTCAACGGGCACGCCCTTTCTTCTCCGCCGAGACCTAGAGGCGGCGGCCATAGCACGGCCTGTGCGTGTGTGGACTGCGCGTGTGGAGCCCTCGCTGCTGCCTCTGGCTCTGGCCAGGGGACCCGCTTCCAGGAGCCCAGCTTCTCTGACCTGAGGCTGCTTAGTAGGGATGACTGAGTCCTTCGTAGCTGCTAAGCGTTTTTTGGCCCCTTCGAAGCTTTGTCAATTCTTTTCGGGATGGCTTTTCACAGCCCTTGCCCCCCCCATTGGGCTCCCCCCCCCCGCGGCCCCCCCTTTTTGTGGGTGTGCAAGCTGGTGGAGGACCACGGGCCCTGGTCGACGTGGTTGTTACGGAGGCGTATAAAGGTCCAGCATCGACATACATCGCTGGCCACGCAGTGGGCATTGCAGAGCAGAGAAAGGTACAGCACTACTCCGACTACCCCCGGTGCGATCAGCTCCTGCCAGCTGCAGTTGACACTTCTGGCTGTCTGGGTCCGCGTTTCCACACCCTCCTCCAAAACATTGGCAATCTAGGCTACACACGTCGTGCAGATGTGTTTCCGGCTAAGTTGGGCTTGCCAGCTGCATATCTGTCTTTCTTGCGACGACGTGTTTCGGCCTGTTTGCAGCGTGCTCAAGCTAATGCCTTGCACCAGATAGCTGGGCGAGCTCTAGTTGGTGGCAGAAGGGCTTCTTATCCGACATCTAGCATTCAGGCATCGATTAGCGACCTTTATGTTTCGACCCGCGGTTACTGAGCGGGTCATTCTGCTGTAGGTTATATAGGTCTTAGATGTGCTTGCCTTTGTACTTGGCCATTTGGCCTTCGTTTGTTTCAAATACACGAATTTTTCATTGGGAGTGCCACTTCTCCTTTGTTTCTCTTTATGCTTGGTTTTCTTAGCGCTTCCCCAGGGTCTCGGCGGATTGCCTCCTTCCCTGCAATGAGCTACTCCGCCCTGATGTTGCTCACTCGCGGGTACTGAGCTTCCCTAGTGCGTTGTCGTGTTTGGTAGTGTAGTCCATTTTCGGTACCTATTTCTTTGGCTTTGGACATTGTCCATTCTTTTTGCTGGCTTTGCCAGCCCTCTTGTCACAGGTTTTCACAGTTTTACACACTTGACATTGTGGGCGTGCAACCTGGTGGAGGACGACGGGCCCTGGTCGACGTTGTTGTAACGGAGGCGTACAAGGGACCAGCATCAACACACATCGCTGGTCACGCAGTGGGCGTTGCAGAACAAAGAAAGCTGCAGCACTACTCCGACTACCCTCAATGCGATCAGCTCCTGCCAGCTGCAATCAACGTCTTTGCTTGTCTGGGTCCTCGTTTCCACACCCTCCTCCAAAACATTGGCAATCTAGGCTACACACGTCGTGCAGATGTGTTTCCGGCTAAGCTGGGCTTGCCAGCTGCATATCTGTCTTTCTTGCGACGACGTGTTTCGGCCTGTTTGCAGCGTGCTCAAGCTAATGCCTTGCACCAGAAAGCTGGCCGAGCTCTAGTTAGTGGCAGAAGGGCTTCGTATCTGGCATTCAGGCATCGATTAGCGATCTTTATGTTTTGACCCGTGGTTACTGAGCGGGTCAATTTGCTGTAGAGTATGTAGGTCTTTAGATGTGCTTGCCTTTGTACTTGGCCATTTGGCCTTCGTTTGTTTCAAATACACGAAAATAATATTGTCTATGGGCGAGCACTTCTCTCTTTTCCCTGGCCCCATTCTCGTACTTTGATCATTCTGTTTTGAATTTTCCAGCCCCTATCCTCATTGGGCGAGCCCTTTTCTCATCGCTGCTGCCTCTGGCTCTGGCCAGGGGACCCACTTTCAGGAGCCTAGATTCGCTGACCTGCGGTTGCTTGACAGGGCGACGGTTCGTCCATAGAAAAGGAGGGGCTAGCAAAGCCAACCCAGAAGAAAATGGACAATGTCTGCAGGCCTTAAAGTAGGATGGCTCGCCCATAAAAAAAGAGGGGCTAGCAAAGCCAGCCCAGAAAAGAATGGACAATGTCGACAGGCCTCAAAGGCCACAAAACAGTGCCCGGAAAGACAAAACTACACACCAAGACACATGATGCAGATGGAAGCTCAGTAACCACGAGTGAGCAACAGCGAATTGGAATAACTCGAAGCAGGAAAAGCGGCACTCTGCCGAGACCCTGAGGCAGCGGCCATGGCGCGGCCAGCGCGCGTGTGGACCGCATGAGCCAAGGAGGGCTGGAGCGAGACCGCCAGTCTCATTCGATATACCTGAGCGAGGGAGCCGGAAGCATCGAAGCCTGCCGAACCCGGCCGCCGCTCGATGGCCTGCCGGGCAAGCCGCTGGAGGAGATCTAACCAGCCGCTGCCGAAGGCCCCGTGAACGTCAATGGCCAGGCCCGCGAAGTCATCGCCTGGAGGGTGGTCAGCGTACTTGCGCTCCTTACTCCGAGCCGTCAAAGCAACCGCGTGTCAGGCGAGCGTCGCCGACTTGACGGGGTCAGCGGAGTCGACGCAATCTGCAGTCACCACATCTGCGATGATGCGTGGACCTCCTCCAAGCGGGATGGCAACTAGGTCCGCGCGGCGGGTGTGAAGCTGTCCGTCGTCGCCCGGCTGGTTGGGCATGATTGTCGTGTTTTCCACTGCTACCTTGTAGCCGGCCTCCAGGAACACACCCTGCATGGCGGCTCGCAGAAGGTCGTGTGCAACGGTCCGCTCGCCCCCGTGCGCGCAGCGGAGCATATGGACAGCCAGCGCCGCAGGGTCATCGTGGCGGGCACCGCACTCGCACTGTTGGACCCCGACGAGGCAGGGAGGGAGGAGGCCCAGGAGCCGGTGGACCGCCGTCCTGAAGACCTCGTCTGGAATTGTGAGCGCCGCGTAGATTGGGAGCGCTGACAACCACGCCGCCGTCCCGAGGGAGGAGGCGGTGAGGATCCGGGCGCGCCCTCGAAGGTCGTGCAGCGGATGGAGCTTCACCACCTGGTCATAGGCGGCTTTGTCCACCAGCGCAGTGATGCGGGCGGCTTGGGCCCGCAGGTCGGGGGTGTCCGCGAGGTGGCCACACGGAACGACCTGCTTCGACATGTCGGGGTGGGCCGCCAGGAGCCCGTCGCGGGCAGCGCGGAGAGCAGCCTGGAAGGGCAACGGGCCACTCTCCACCTCCGCTACCACCCGCTCCAAGGTGCGGATGCCGTGGGCTTGGAACCGCTGGCAGAGGGGGGCAGCGACCTGGGCCCAGCTGCCCAGGTAGGCGACCTCGGAGGCGCGGGCGACTGGGCGGCAGCCCAAACCGCCGCGGCTAACGGGCAGGCTAGCCTGGAGCAGCGCGGCTGGCGTGGTGAGGGAACCGGGGTGCTGGAGGAGAGTGGCAGCGCTCGCCAGAATGCCAGAGTCAAAAGCCGCGTACGCCGCGTTCACCGCCAGGGAGGGAGGGAGGACGCGCCAAGTAGTGCGGACGCTGACCGCTGGGCATTGCACCTAGTCAGCATAGCGGTCGCCAGCTGCATGTCTTGCAGCGTGTGAAGATGGTCCGCCGGCCGAAGGTGCTCCAGCAGTCGTGCCTGGAGCTGCTCCACTTCAATGGCTGGGAAGCCTGTGGGGGCGCCGAGGAGGGTGAAGCCCCCGGCTGGTGTCTGGCAGCCCGAGGGCAGGCGCAGCTGGGCTGGCAGGCCCTGGGGAAACCAAGCACTGCATTTGGCTGCGCGGATGCCAAGGCCGATCGCGCCCAGCTGCACTCCGAGGGTGGCAAAGGCAGCCACGACGTCGTCTGGCGGCCCGACCAACGTGGTGTCGTCCGCGACGTGGGGGCGAGGACGCCTGGGTGAGCCGCGACCGTTGCCAGCAGCGCACGGTTGTGAGCCAGTGCGTAGTACAGCCCCGCCAGCGGATCCCCTTGGCGCGCGCGCCTGTGGAGGTATGGAGGACCTCCACCCCACCGTGCCCTGTCCGCCACAGCAAGTCGCTTGGCTGACCGTAGCCCAGCCTGAAGAAGGGTAGGAGGCTGGGGAAGGCCGCTCGCAGCTCCTCTGCGATGACATCCCGGTCTGCGCTGTTGAATGCATTGCGGACATCTACCGCCAAGGCCATCTAGCCGGGTTTTAGGTCCAAGGCGGCCCCGTACGCCGTGCACGACCACCTCACCACCGCTCCGCAGCCCCGCGCCGAATTGGTGGGGCGCCAGGTGGGCCTGGGCCAGCCCCGCGTGCTGTTGCCATAGCGCGCGCCCCACCAGGCGGTAGAGCACTTCGCCAATGGCAAATGGGCCTGACCCCATTGGCCTTGCTGAGGGCCAGCAGCGTGCTGGTGCAAATCACGCCGCGGATGCTGGCCGGGACCTGGTCGCGAGCAAGGAGCCGGCACATCTGGTGGAGCGCCTGGAAGTCACTTGGTTCTCCCTCCAGGAAGAGCTCGCGGAGATGCTCGGCGAGCATGTGTGACGGACCTCCAGCTGCTGCGCGACGGCTGCTCTGCAGGGCCTGCCGCAGAGCGTCGGTGTCGAGGGCCACCTCCTCCGGCGGTGCGAAGGTGGCCAGCCACGGAGGCAGGGGAGGGGGTCTGAAAGGGTCGGATGGCGCAACAAGCAACATACTTTACGCTACGTCGTCAGCAAGTAGGCTCTCAGTGACCTCTAGTAAGTAATTGATGGTCGGAATAGCTGGAGGGCGGAGAAACGTCGCTTTAACGGAATTCGGAGCAGCAGTCAAGGCGCGGCCTGCACGCACGTGGACGGCAAAGGCAAAGACCTCTGCAGGGAGATGGCCAGGCGATCCTGAACACTTGAGCAAGCGACCCGGCGGCATTGAAGCCGGGCTGCTCGCTCTGCTGCCCTTGGCGGCGGGCGACTGCACGCCTCGCAAGGCGTTGCAGGAGGTCGAGCCACCGAGTTTTAAAAGCTCCCATGGACGTCGACGGCGGGCGGGACAAACTCGTCGCCCGCTGCTTGATCGGAGTATTTTCTCTCCTTGACGGCCGCCGCTTGACGGACTGCGTAGCCCGCCTCCTGCGACGAGTTTTAAAAGCGCTGGGCGCTGTTAAAATCGACGCAGGCCGGTGGTGACGACGTCTGCAATGAGCCAGGGCCCCACACCCAGCGCTATGGCGACTAAATTGGCGCGCCGAGCGTGGAGGCGGCCATCCGCCCCAGCTGTCAGAGGCATGACACCAGAGATTTCCAGTGCCACTGTGAACATGAACATGCCTCCATGAACATGCCGTACATTGTATTGCGTAGCAGGTCGTGAGTGCTGGTCCGCTCCTCACCTCGTGCGCAGTGTAGCATATGGGCCGCCAGAGACGCCGCGTCTGGACTGCGCTTACCGCATTCACATTGCACCACGCCACTGAGGCAGGGTGGATGGAGGCCGAGGAGGCGATGTACAGCCATGCGGAAGACGTCATCGGGCGTCCGGAGCGCGTCGTATGTGGGCAAGGAGGACAACCAGGCTGCAGCCCTATAAGGAGGATGCAGACAGCAGCCGTGCGCGTCCCTGATAGTCGTCGGAAGGCACAAGCCCCATAGCCGCAATGGAGGCCGCATCCACCTCCGCCATGAGGCGAGCTTGGGCCCGGAGGTCGAACGTGCGCGAGAGGTGGGCGAAAGGGACTGCTCTTTGCACCGGGGTGGGATGGTCCACGAGCAGCGCATGCCGGGCCGAGCGCAGAGCCGCCTGGATAGGCAACGCGCCGGTCTCTACGTCCGCAGCCGCCTGCTCCAGCAGGCGACCAATAAGCCGGATGAATCGCTGGGCCACCGAAGCCGCAACGCCCAGCTACCCAGGTACGCTGCTCGGCAGGCGCGAGCCAGCGGGCGGCAGCCCAAACCACCACGGCTCACAGGCAGGGAGGCCTCTTAAACCGCAGCCGGCGACTCCAGGAAGGCCGGGTGTTGGACCAGGGCCGCTGTGCTGGGCCAGGATACCTGCATCGAAATTTGCGTAGCCTCTCCGGCCTGCACTGCCGGGGTGGGAGGGAGGGATCGGGCCAGGTACTGGGAATGTAGTGGAATGCTCCTCGTCAGCATGGAAAGCGCCAGCTGCATGTCGTGCAGCTCTGAGAGGCGGGCCGGCGGCCGGAGGTGCCTGGAGCCAAGCGCGCAGCTGCTCGTCCACGAAAGACGGCGAGCCGAGGGGAACCCCCAGCATGAACCCCCAGCATGGTGAGCAGGAGAGTATGGCACCCTGGGGGCAGGGGCAAGGGGACGACAGGAAGGGCCCGAGGAGACCACGCGACGCACTTCTCGGCTCGGATGGACATGCCGAGGGCGGCCAGCTGCTGCCGAAAGGTGGCGGTGGCTGCCGACACGTCCACTAGGCTGCCGACCCAAGTGGTGTCGGCGGCGTAGGTGAGGAGGACCTTGGGGCCGACCCTGGTCACTCCCTCGGGGGGGAGGTGGTGGCAGGGGGATCGCTATCAGTAGTAGGCCGAGTCCTGGACTCATCAGTCGGACCAACGCCGAGAGAGACAGCCCTGCTGCTGCCTGCTGACGCAGCCGCAGCCGCAGCCGCCGCCACAGCTCTGCTGCTGCCGCCTGCTGCCAGCCCGTCGCCGCAGCTTATCGCTGCGGGCCTCGCCGGCTCTCTATGAGTATATGCATGGATGGACATGCCGAGGGCGGCCAGCTGCTCCGGAAGGTGGCGGTGGCTGCCGACACGTCCCCTGGGCTGCCGACTAGGGTGGTGTCCTCGGCGTAGTTGGGAGACCTTGGGGGACCCTCATCACACCCTCGCGGGGGAGGAGGTAAGAGGGATCGCCTTCAGTAGTAGGCCGGGGCCGGACTTATTAGTCGGACCAACGCCGAGAGAGAGCCCGGCTGCTGCCTGCTGCCGCAGCCGCAGCCGTCACCAAAGCTCTGCTGCTGCCGCCTGCTGCCCAGCCTGTCGCCGCAGCATATCGCTGCGGGCCTCGTCGGCTCTCTGTTAGAGTATGGCTGCCCCCATGTGGGACGGCTACTGATTCTCGGTAAAGTTACCGTCTTTGGGCGATGCCTCAGGGTAACAATTCCGCTGCGCTGTGAGCGCGAGTATGCGCTGTGTGCCCTGGCGTTCCACTCTGTAAGGAGTTGTCTCATGAAAACCCTACGTCCGTACCCCAGACAGGACGTGACCCTGAATTTGTATTCGGGATAGGAACGTTACACCAGCTCCCGGGCCTCCCCACGTGTTCTGGGCTGGCCTCTCACAGCCTTTGCCCTCTCCTGGAAGCGTCCTTCTTCCACCTTACAGGACTCGCAGCTGGCATTGTACCATCCTCGCCCGGTGTGGCCCGGCTGGAAGAGTCTTTCTTGCCCGACGTCCTACTTACCTGTATTCCCCACCTCTAGACTAGACGCATATACTCCACTGTGGAGACTCCACCCGGAGACTATTTTTCTCTGACCTGCGGCTGCTCAACAGGGAATATTGAGCATCCAGTGGCCACTTGAGTCGCCGTGTTCTATACAGCTTCTCTGGCCCCTTCGAACGTAGTTCATTCTCTTTCCTGGGCTGGCCAATAACTGCCATCGCCCTCTGCTGAAAGAGTAATTTCATACTACTTTGGATTCCACCCTCCAACGGGCTCTTGTCGGCGTGGTGGACTACCCCTCTCTATTGTCTATTTCGGGTGCCCGCCTCCAGCTGGACAAGTGGCCCGTCCAGGTGGCGGGCTGGCTTGCCAGGCAAGTGGCCCGCCTGGTGCGGGCCCTGCCCGTCCCAGAAAGACCCTCGCCCAAGTGGCCTCCACCATCTCCGGCTGCTTTACTTGAGGAGGTCAGGCTCTTTTCAGCATCCGCCAAATGGGAGTGGCAACGAGTAACCTGCCCTTCCAGCTTACGCTCACCACGATACGACGTGTCCTCCTACATTCCTTTGCCTTCACTTGCGAAGGGCCATGCAGACTTTGTGGCATGGCATGCTGTGCCAGTAGAAAAGAAAGTCCCACTACACGCACGCGGCGGACGAGCAGGCCGTCCCTGACCTAAGAGGGATGCTCGAGGACGATGGACGTGGTCTTACTTTGGTCCTTCCTATAAGCACTCCGGGTGCGTCCAAGTTAAATGCGTTCTGATATAAGATTGCCTTCGGCTCCCAGACAATCTTTCGCACAGCACTGCATCATTACCTCACCTTTGCTTGGGACGCATCGGCCAATGGGCGTCTGGTCACATAACCTGATGAAAGTCACTCTCGCTGCGCACATGCTGAGGGTCTTTGAGGGTGGTGAGCACTGCCTCCCACAATCTACTCAAAGATGCTATATCATCTGACACGGTGCCCTAGGCGGGGTATCACCCAGCAAAGGATGTGCTAGGCATCATGCCAAAGGCAAGCCATACGTGCGGCGTATGGACGTGGTCACCACCCCTCTTTGGAGGGGTTGGCCTCGCCTGCTCCTGGACGTTGCTTACGCATTCGAAGCTTGAGCACCCATGTTAACTGTGCCTGGCTGTGTAACGTTCCCACCCGTTTGTGAGCGCTAAGCAGCGCTCTTTAGCGGTTACATGAGTGCAACGCACGGTATGTTCCTGTGGCGTTCCAGCAAACGTCCCGTCATCGTCCTTACGCGACCTGGCTTGCCAGGTGGCTACAGGTGTGTCGTTCCTGCCCAAGAGCTAGGTGGCGCCAGGTGGGTCGGTCCCGCCGTGCTGGACGCCGTGTCGCAGTGTGCAACCGAAGCGCCACAGCGCCGCTACGTGTCTCTGGCAGTTGCACAACCGTCTCGCCAATTTGTGTCTTGCACCGGTAGTCCCCGTTCGTCAAGCACAACCCACGGGGTAGCCAAGGGGCAATCCCCACACACCCAAGGGAAAGGGTGGCACGGGAGAAGCACTATGAGGGTCTGGCCACGACCCGGCTGAGGGAGCTCGGTTCGTTGAAGCTGGAGAGAGACGCAGCGCTGCTGCCTGCTGCCGCAGCCCGTCGCCGGCAGATCGCTGCTGGCTCGCTGCGAGGCATCCGTGGCCGGCTCCCAGTTGCCTAGTCGCTGGCTGCTGCCCAGGAGGTGAAGACGCTGCCTGACGGCAACGCCACGGGCCAAGTCTTCCGCTGCGCAGATGCTCGAGAATTTATTCCTGTAGGGAGTTCGCTCCCCGCCTATGTCCGTACCCAATCAAACCCTGATTTCCTGATTGCCTGTGTACTGGGTCGGGTTACTTCAATGAGTCAGAGAAATTCTTGCATCTTGCAGGTCTGATTTGATTACAGACTGCTGATGCACGGATCCTCCTGATGCTCTGGCCTGACTTTCTCGCTTCATTGAGAGTATCCTGCCAGAGCGGGTACGTATATTTTTACTGCAGTCCGGTCGGCAATCGCATTTTACTCCCGGCGCCACGACCATTGGCATTGGCTGCCAAATGTCCCTGGACACACGTATCACGTCTGTCGGCGGATTGCCTCCTGAAAGGAGTTGAAATCGGCAGCGGCTGGGCGGTGCAGGTAACTCTTCAACCAAGATCGGGTTTGTGCTCCGAAGTTGGACCTTCTCTGCAATTTCTTGTCTGCCTTGCTGTTTGGAGGTACGCGTTAGCGCGCTGTCCTGCTTGCTCGCTTGCTGATGGCCACCAGTATTGCGGTGTCTTGCATTTGATATGGAGACGTATAAGCTGACCAGTGAAACCTGAATTGATCCCTCAACGCTTCCCCTGACAGGCATGGAGTCACGCAACTCCAGTGCGCGCCCCAGCCCTTGTGGCCGCCGGTGAAACCGGCTGCAGGAGGATAAGTGGTCAAGGAGCGACACAGCTCCGTGTGGCTTCTGGCCAAGGGGGCCTGTCGCCTGAGGACTTGCGCCATGCCAAGTCGCACTCCTCCCGAAGCGTCTGGAGGCGGCGATGGCTGTAGATGGCTGTAGTACCTGCCTCCTACGCCCGCTGAAGGCGTTGTGCAAGGAGGTGCAGGCCGCGCTCGATCGGTTGGGTATAACCGAGCGTTGGCCTAGAAGGGCCAGGGTCCAGATGCATGGATTGAACGGGGTCCAGGCGCCGGATTGCACCACGGCCAGAGATAGACGAACACCCTTCATGGGAAGTGCCACGCGTCCGCACCCCAGAAGGAAACTGGCCAAATGGAACTTGGTGGCCTCCAAGCCTGGCTGGAAGAAGTCACGGCTGGTTCGTGCTATGCGGCACGGCCGAGGAGGCAAGAGTGATCTTGGCGCTGCTGTCCTCATTGGCGAGCCTCTCCAGTGGTGCAACTCCGTGAAAATCAGCTCCAATTGCGAGATGTACAAGCATATGCGAAATTTTATCGCTGTGTCTGCTTAGGTACACATATGCAACCTTGGGCTGGTGTGGATCCCATCACGACGGAGGCATTTATGAAATTTTCATCGGTGGCGGCGTACGTGCGCAAGCTTGCAATCTTGCTTTGTCACCCATCAATCACACGCTCTCCTGCTGAGCGGGCGTTCCTTCTCACCAAGCTCTGGTAGCTCGAACGAGGCGAGGCCCACTGTGGGGCCGCATCCAGCTCCGCTGGAGGCTTGAGGAATGTGGCAAGGAGCCACGTGGTTGCTTCGCTGTACTTGACTTGCACCACCGTTTCAAAACTGCAAGGCTCCCGGGCCTTCAACCTCTCTGCCGGCACGTCCCTTTGGGGAGGGACAAGGGCAATGACAAAGGCACACGCGAGTACCTTGCCCAAGCTTTGATGTATGAGCTCAAACGACAAGCTGTGTGTAAGCTATTTGACTTATTTGCCAGGCCTGCCTGTACGCTCGATCTCTGATCTCTTGCAAGCTCTGGAGGCCGGTAGGCCTCAACTTGTGTCCCACGCTGACTTGCAGCGGCGAAGATCTACCTGAGTTGGCCTTCTCGTCGTCGGCCTGAAGACATGGTGTTCATCATTGTGCCTTGCAGGCGCAACGTCATCCATCGACCTCCGCGTGAGATGTCGCTGCTGTGTTCGTCTGATGCGAGACACCAGTTCCTACTGCTTGCGTTGATAGTACTCAGAAGAGGCCGCACCCAGCATGACTGCTGGTCTATGTCGCTCACACCCCAAATCTGAGCACTGTACACGAGGTACATACGACGCCTGCTAAGAGGCTTGTTGCTGATGTACCGGCTAGAACCCTCATGGCTCAGGGGCCACAGGGTCCTCTTTCGATATGAATGTCTAAAGCTTGGATGTGGAATCCACTGCTTTGAAGGGCGTGCGCATGGCCAACCCACCGATGTGCTGGGTTTGTAAAGGTCCCATTTTGCATTCTAGACGAAAGGTCAAAGTGTCTTGTATGCCATGGAGCTGGCTGGAAATTTTAGTATGCTCTTGGGTAAATATTGGCTTGGTGCCTCGTCCGCATGCCTTGACTCTGAACGTACTACTTGCAAATTTACAACCTAGCGCTCCGGCTCCTTATCCTTTGCAATGAGCAGACCTGTAAACCGCCAAGGGCGTCTGGGACTTCGACTCTGCTGTCCGCCACGCAGATAAGGAAGCTGCTGCACAAGCACGCGGTCGAGCCCGCGTACCTTGTGTGAATGACGTCGTGTGACGAGTCTGCCCCTGACTCGTATGTGAGCGCTGCGTCCTCACCAGACGAAATTTCGATGACTTGATGGATGATAACTCGGGTGTGGTACCGACGCTCTCCCGGACAATCTACCTCCTCACGGACGTGTGGCTCATACCAATCCGATGGAGTCAGGCGCTGAGCCGCCATACAGACCAATGTACCGACTGGGAAGACTAAGAATGTCGAGAGATGCAAAGCAAGTGGAGCATTTGCTCAGGAAGGGTCATGTGGAGCCTTCTCAGTCGCCGTACGGTGCCCCGATCCTCTTCGTGACGATGATCGGCAGTCTTCGAATGTATATTGATCATTAAGCTTTGGGTAAGCTCACTGTTGAGAATCTGTACCATTTGCCACTTTGACCTAAAAACGGGTTATGCGTCGACCTCAAGACGACTTTGGTCGTATGGGGGTTGGCCTGTGCTACGGGTTGTGCCTTAGCTGCGATCCTCGACAAATCCCATTTATAAGTTTCCACACCTATGTGAAAATATTGACGGTCTCTCATACGAGCTCACTCGTAAGAACGTACCCAGGAAGTGGTCGTCCGAATGCCAGAGGGCATTCGAGAATACCTCACAATCAGTTACACCTCCGCCTGTTTTGGCCTTTCCTCCAGAAGGCGTGCCGTATGAGCAGGTTTGTGACGTCTCTTTGACCGGCATGGGTGCCGTGCCCGTGCAGGAGGGCCACCCGACAGCGTTCGCGAGTCGCCTGCTGATCCTCGCAGAGCGAAATACACTATCGGTGAGCAAGAGCTGCTCTGCTGGCTGTGGTGCAGGTCTTTCGTGTTTGGTCTGCTACCTGGAAGGTGTCGACTTCACAGTAATCACGGATCATTGCCCGATGAAGTACTTCCACACTCAACAGCAAATGACGAGGCGGCAAGCTCGGTGGTCTGATAGTATGGCATCATCCCGATTTTCGTGGGAGTACCGCCCTGGAAGGCTTATTTTTGCGGACTGATTTAAGCGCAACAGTGCAGAGACTGCCGCAGTAATTGCCTCAAAGGCGGTGGGAAGGAGTACGACAACTCCCGGACGATGCTGCGCGCGGGGAAAGCAGCGCCTCTCGGACAACCTGGCGGGCGAGGCCGCCTGCAAGTGCGGTACGAAATTCGGGGCCCTCGGGACCGTACTTAGCTACACGGAGTGCAGCAGACTTCCCCGCACCGTTTAGGACTCCAAATGGTAGATACAATACGCTCATGTGAGGTTACCGGCACCGTTGGCACGCCCAAACGGGGGGAACGTTACACAGGAAGTGTTCCGGCCGCAGTCACCTTTACTGGCATCCTCATTTAGGCCCAACGACAAGCACGGCATCTCCTGGGTGGTTGCCCAGAGACGGCAGAGTGCTTATGCTGACCAATGTCGGAAGGATGTGTCCTTCGACGTGGGTGCTAGAGTACTGCCGAGCACAATGCACCTGTCCTTGCGGGCAGTAAGTATGCGCAAATTGCTACCCAAGTGCTTTGGACATCCCTTCCTGGTACGCCTTATTGCCAGTGCATCCTATGAGCTCCGTAAACCGGTACAGTGGAACACTCACGATGTATTTCACGTGTCCCCGCTCCGGGGCGCCTATCCAGATGGCCGCGTTCAACCGCCCCCTCTCTTGCTTGCGGATGTGCTTGAGTACGAGGTGAAGGCAATCTTGTCACACCGGGACAGTCTCCGTGGGTGACAAAACTCGTAAGTATCTTGTGAAGTGGCTCAACTATGGGCCCGAGCACAATGCATGGGAGCCTGCCGCCACTCTGGCCAAGCGCCCGGCTGCTCTGCCGCAACACTTGGATATACTCTCCTGCGCTTCTGTCCTGTTCCCGAGGACGTGAACAACTCATTGGGGATGTAGTGTTCCTGGCCCTAATCACACAGTTAGGGTTAGAACATCCTGTTTGGGTTTCAGACATAAGGTGTTTAGGAGACAACCCTCATACAGGAGAACGCCAACGCACATACGCGCACATGGCGCAGCGGAAGTCTTATTCTGAGGCACCACCTTAGGGCGGTGACGCTACCAAAGACTTACAGAGAGACGGCGGGGCCCGCAGCGACGAGCTACGGCGACAGGCTGGGCAGCAGCAGAGCCGTGGTGGCGGCGGCGGCGGCAGGCAGCAGGGCTGGCTCGGCAGCAGCAGGGGTGTGTCTTTCGCTGCGTTGATCGGACTCCGGAGCCCGCCCAAGGCCAACTACTTAATGCGTCCCTCTGCCACTCCTCCCCCGACGGTGTGACGAGGGTCGCCCCCCAGGCCCTTCCCTGGAGGGGCGGGCCGGACGAAGGGGACACGGAGAGCGGCGCCTTGGGCGGCACCAAGGAGGCGCGAAGCGCGCCTTGGGCGGCGCGACACGGCGACTCGGGCGGCACCAAGGAGGCGCGACGACGGCGCTTCAGACAAGCACCAATGATAGGCGACGGGGCGCCTGAGGTGGTACCTATGAGAGATGGAGGGGCGCCTAAGGTGGCACCCCCTGGGGCGCGACGGGGCGCCCTGTGCGGCACCAAGGAGGCGCGAAGCGGCGCCTTGGGCGGCACCAAGGGGGCGCGGCGCGGCGCCTCGGGCGGCGACACGCGGCGCCTCAAGTGGCTCCAAGGAGGCGCCAAAAGGCGCCTTCTGGGCGGAGCACGTGCGGTATGGAACCCGGGGCCTCGGGCCGTACTAAGGGCCAGGTTACATCGGGGTCGGTCGGCCGCGCCGAGGGGTAAGTGTCGCGCGTTGTATGGAACACCGGCGTTACACTGGCGCGGGCCCGGTCGTGGTCGCACGCCACGAATGCGCCGCATCGGACGCTGACCAGGCCGAGGCCTGCTCAGTCGGACCGGTGACGCCTAGAGAGGCACAGCCCTGCTTGCCTGCTGCTGCAGCCGCCGCCACAGCCCTGCTGCTACCGTCTGCTGCTCAGCCCGTTGCCGCAGTTCGTCGCTGCATTCATTGCCGCCTCTCCGTAAGTGCCATGCTTGCGCCCCATCTGGGGAGAGCTACTAAGCCAGACCCTCTGAAGCATTCTAAGCCCTTCACAAGCAGTTAAGGGTTAGGACGTCCTGATTGGTTTCTGTCTCTGGGGTTTAGAGACGAAACCCCCAGCACAGAGAAGCACCACATGCACACGCAGCGGAAGACCTTGCCCTGAGGCGCCGCCGACAGGCGGCGACTCACCTCTCGGTACGGGCCAGCAACTGTCCCCGAAGGGAGCAGCCACAGTCTACCTTCAGAAGAGCCGATGAAGATCCGCAGGGAAAGGTTGCGGCGTCGGGCTGCAGCAGCAGGCAGCAGCAGGGCTGCGCGGACGAGCTGCGGCAGCAGGCGGCAGCAGGGCTGCGCGCCTCTCTCTGGCGTGGGCTTCGCTGACCAGAGCCGGGTCCCCGGAGGCTGGTCTCAGCCCTACTTATAGTGCTTCATGTGCCACCCCTCCCCAAGGGTCTCTGGGAGGCTCGCCTCAAGGCCCACCTCGAGAAGGCGGGCCCTACGGGGGGATACGGGTTGTGAGGGCGGCGACGCCGCCCTGCGCGGTGCCGCCCTGCGCGGCGCCGCCAGGCGCGTCACAGCGCTACACGCGTCACAGGTATGTCACTACGAGTCCGGCGGCCAAGAGGTGGCGCTCACCAGTTCGGCGGACATGCCGCCGACGGGCACGTCGCAGTGCCGCCCTGCGCGGTGCCGCCCTGCGGAACGGTCGTGAGGGCGGCGGCGGCCATGGCCCGGGGGCCCGGGCGGCCCTGCGGCGACAGCTCCGGCGAGCCGCGGTGAGCTGCGTCTCACTTGCCCGCGCGTCGCCCACGTGTCGCACGCCAACGATACCGGGGCCGCGTGCCGTTACCACGCGTTAGCGTTCAACCCACGGTTAAACGTCACGTAACGGATGGGGACGTTACATTCCTCCCCACTTTGATGTTCACGTCCTCGGGAACAAGGACTTGGTACGGAAGGAGAGTTCGTCAAATTACTTTTGACGGGTAGTCATAGAAGTACTACGCAAAGGAGGGAGTTTCTTCTTTGCAAGATACTTACGGAGAACGGACGGGCAATGGGCAAGATGGCCCGAAGGTTCCCACGTATTGTGTTCAGGCCCATAGCCTTTCCACTTTACAAGATACTCTCGGGACTTACGTCGCCCACGGAGTTTGTCGCGGTGAGACAAGATCTCCTCCACCTCAAACTCTTCATTATCCTTGACGACAAGGGAAGGTGGGGGCGGTTGGACACGACCATCCGTATGGAATGGTTCGAGCTGGGACACATGGAATACTTTATGGATTTTCCAATGTACCGGCGTGTCCAGCTCGTACGCAACTTTGCCGACCAGACGCACTACACGAAAAGGTCCAACCCACTTTGGTAGCAATTTAGGCGTACCGACAGCCCGCATGGAGAGATGCTTTGTGCTGAGTAGCACTTGAGAACCCACGTCGAAGGATATATCCCGTCGACGTCGATCAGCGTACTGCTTTTGCCGTTGCTGGGCAATCTCCAAGCATTGCCTAGCCCTCCGCTGAGCTTCCAGGAGGTTCCCGGTAAAAGTTACTGCGGCCGGCACACGTTCCGGCCTCCCCACCTGTAAAGGTGCTCGGGGATGCTGACCATAATTAAGAAAGAAGGGTGTATTCTTGGTTGACTCGTAGAAGGCATTGTTCACGGCGTACTCCGCTGGAGCAAGATACTCATCCCAGTCACTTTGACTGGGGTTTACAAAATGCCGCAACATGTCTTCCAACACCCGATTCATTCTTTCCGTCTGACCATCTGTCTGGGGATGGAAAGCCGTGGACATGGATTGCTGGGTGCCAATCAGCCTGCACACTTCCTTCCAGAAGTGCCCCGTAAAGCGAGGATCGCGGTCAGACACGATCCGCTCGGGGACTCCGTGCAGTTTCCATACGCGGTCCACGAAGATACCAGCGAACTCTTTGGCTGACACCTTTGTGGTCGTAGGCACAAAATGCGCCATTTTACTCAGACGATCCACAAATACGACAATGGCATCATGACCCTTTTTCGTCTTCGGCAAATGGGTGATGAAATCCACACTTACATCAGACCAGTTCCTCGGAGGAATCTCCAACGGTTGGAGCAACCCGGCAGGCTTATGAGAGCGTGCCTTACTGCGCTGGCAGGTGGCACAAGTCCTTACAAAAGACTCTACTTGAGCTTTCAAGTCCGGCCACCAGAAGAGAAGCTGGACGGCTTTCTTCGTCTTTCCCATACCCAAATGACCACTATACGGAGGCTCATGCAGTTCTTGCAAGATACTGGTGCGCAAGGCATTGCAGTCAGGAACTACAATGGCGTCACCTCGCCACCAAAAGCCTTGGTCATTTACTAGTGTGCGTGTATTGGTTTTAGCCGCAAACCATGGGTCTGTGCCATACCCATCACGAATACGCACATACAGCTCAGAGAGGTTGGCGGTGGACTGCCGAGCAGTTCCACGAGTAGGCCGCACGTCTGCGGTCTGACCCCTTGAAGCGTGCAAGACAGCCGCCACAGCAGCCCCTGCAATGTTGCGACTTACCGGGTCCGCAACATTCATACGTCCAGGGCGGTACAACCACTGGAAACGGAATTGTGCTATACACTCAGCCCACCGTGTTTGACGCCTGCTCAATTGCTGTTGTGTGTGAAAATAGGTCAACGGGCAATGATCCGTTACGACCGTAAAGTCAACACCCTCGAGATAGCAACGCCACACACGTAAGGCGTGCACAACAGCAAGGAGCTCTTGCTCCCCCGTAGTGTAGTTACGCTCTGCAGGACGAAGCAGGCGACTTTCAAATGCTACGGGATGACCCTCCTGCAAGAGTACGGCACCAATGCCGATCAAAGAGGCGTCACATACTACTTCAAATGGCACGCCTTCTCGAGGCAAGGCCAAAACAGGTGGATTCACCAGGACCCGTTTGATATCCTCGAATGCCTTCTGGCATTCCGACGTCCACACCCAGCTGACGTCCTTACGAGTGAGCTTCGTAAGAGGAGATGCCGTACTTCCGTACCCTTGTAGAAACTTGCGGAAGTAATTTGCGAATCCCAAGAAGGACCGCAACGATGGCACATTCCGTGGCACAGGCCAGTCCTTTACTGCTGAAGTCTTTTTGGGGTCGACGCGTACCCCGTCTTTGCCTACAACATGCCCTAAGTAGGTGAGCTCAGGCTGGTTGAATACACATTTGGATCTCTTGGCATACAACTGGTTTGCACGTAATAGTTGCAGCACTTGCCGCAAATGACGTACGTGCTCCTCAGGCGTTTTACTAAACACCAGTATGTCATCCAGATAGACCAGCACAAAGTCATACAGTAGGGGGCCAAAGACTTTCGTCATTACCGCCTGAAATGTGGCAGGTGCGTTGGTCAAACCAAAGCTGAGCACCTTGAACTGGAAGTGACCGAGCGGCGTACGGAATGCCGACTTCGGGACGTCCTCAGGGGTAATACGAATTTGATGATAACCACTTTGCAAATCGAGGGAGCTGAACACATTAGCTCCCGCTAGACGGTCGAACAGGTCGTCTATTCGAGGCAAAGGATACCGATTCTTGACGGTGAGCTTGTTTAAGGCTCGATAGGCGATGCACATACGAAGACTACCATCCTTCTTCTTTACGAAGAGGATTGGTGCACCGTACGGCGACTGGGAAGGCTCAATATGGCCTTTCCGTAGCAATTCCTCCACTTGGGACTGCATCTCCCGAAATTCGAGAGGACTCAGTCGATACATTGGACGGTACGGCGGTACAGCGCCGGGCTCTAGTGGAATTGTATGAGCCACGCCTCGGTCAGGAGGCAAACCGTCCGGGAGGGCATCGGGGAACACATCCGCAAATTCCTCCAACAAGCTGTCAAGAGCCGCACCATGTGAGGCCACATTACTCACTACTACTGAGTCAGGGGGGGACTCATTTTCCATCACCATTAGCAGATACACAGCCGAGGTGGGTTCTGCGTGAAGGACCCTCTTAAACCGCACAGCCGACAGCTGAATAGAGGACTCTGTCACAGGCGATGGTACAAAGGGAACGAACGTCTTTGTGCAGCACAAAACGACGAGAACCCTGTCGGCCCGAGCAAGTCCGCGCGTCAAAGTCAAGGAGGGCCCCATTAGAACACAACCAGTCATCGCCCAATATCACATCAAAGCCCAGTGCCAACTCAAGGACATGGCAAGACACGACCGTCTTTAAGTTTTGAATGTGTAGAGGAACTTGACATAGGCCCACAATTTCGGCACTTTGTCCATTTGCCAAAGTAGCTTGTGAAATGGTAGTAGGTTTTACAATCAAACCATTGTCACTCACAAAATTCTTACTAACACAGGAAACAGCAGCCCCTGTGTCTATAAGGATCTGGGCTGGCTGACTAGCCACCAGTCCTGAAAATAACATATTGGCGCGTCAGCGCTGAGTGCTGAGGCACCTACTGCCGTAAGAATATAACTACTAGCTACGAAGATGAGCAGTTTAGAAGGTCTTGGAGATCCGTCCTTCACTCCGTACTTCACGTGAAGGTGGCCCGCCTTCCGGTGACACAGCAAAGCCAGCCCCTTTGGAGGTAGAGGATTCATTCTGCGACTGCACGGCACAATAAAGAAGACAGGTTCTTTAGTACCGTGTAATCTGATCCAGCCCAAACACATGTTCGCAGCTTTCTGCAGCTGATTAGAAGGAACCCATACAACGAGGGGGCCACCATCTACCAGTGCTTGCATAAGCTCATGCACAGAGCATACTACTGGCACAACGGACTTTGGACATGCTCGTCCTACAAGTTCAAACAGCATATTCACACCACGCTGCTGAATTACACATAAGGAAGTTAAGGAAGGGGACTCACTTTTCCCTTTACCCTTGTCCTTGTACTGGCCCTTAGGGCGTGTCGAGGATGGTGTAGACGACGCTGGAGTCTTCGGCGGCTGTAGGCAGTCCCGAATGCGATGCCTCTTGTTGCCGCACCGGTAGCAAGCTCGGTCTTCCTCAGGGACGAAGGCCTTGGCCTTGCCCTTGGGCACTGCCGCCGACCGAGGCGGGGGTCGAGGCTTACCACCATGGTTAGGCTTATGACGCTTCACCACCGAAGGCCCTGGCGCGTCACGGTCCTCACCTCGGAACAAGCGCTTCTTTGTTGGGTACATCAAGAAAGATTGTCGTGCTTGTTCTATGAACTTATCGAGGGTATTGACTACATCATGGGTGAGCTTGTCAAGCTGGGACAGTACAGCCACATGTTGCGGCAGACCAGCTTTGAACCTCTGGACTTGGTCCATCGGGTTCATGTTACCACATTTCATCAGAATAAGATGAAAACGACGCACATAATCTTCGAAATCATCGTCTACCATACGAATAGCATCGAGTTGATTACGCGCCTTAAGCTCAGCATGGACCTCTCCGTACAAGGTGGTCAACGAGCGGGTAAAGAAGTCCCAGGTATTATATTCTCTGGGCGTCGAGGACTCCTTTGTACTCTCCCAAATGGCGGCTGGATCACCGGTGAGGTAGGTGGCAGCGATGTCCACGCGGGACGTCACCGGCGCCTCGCATAGCACGAACCATGCATTCATCTCTCTGATCCAGGCTGCGAGGCTACCCTGCCCGTCAAACTTTGACGGTTGGCACGGCTGGGCACGGCCCAACCGCACACCACGGTTGACCTTCGCTCGGAGGCGACGAGTGCGCTGCTCATCCGAAGACAAGCGGCTGATGAGAACTCGTACCTCCTCGCTCAATGCCGTCAGGACTGGGGTTACCAGCGGGTTCCCACCAGGGGCCGCTGCCTCGACGAGCTCCCTCAGGCGCCGTAGGCGCTGCGCATCGGCCGTTGTAAGGCCGTCTGATCCGAGCGCGTGGAGCTCCGCCAACTCGTTGGCCACATCCTCGACGTCGGCCGGTGGCACTCCTTGCGGAGGGGCGCTAAGTTGCGCACTTGAGTCCTTGGACTCCATGCCTTTACACCAACACACTGAAGGCCAAGTCAGTGGGAGGGCGCAAGACACACCGAGAAGACAATACTACCACAACACACTAAGCAAGCTGGTGCCCCAGCAAAGCAAAGCAATCATGGCAGCGCGCAAGCCATATCCCCAAAACGCAAGCAGCACGCGCAGCCGAGGGAGGGGCCAGAACTGGGTACGGACCAGCCTCTGGCACATGGCCAGACTCGCCGCTCATCGGCGGTCGGTTTCACCTCCTTGTCAAAAGACAGGCAATCCGCCAACCGCAGGTGGTTACGCGGGCGAGTACTGACCTGGCAATGTCGGTGGCTGCCGGGGTGGTGGAACACTTGACATTGGTCGACCCCGGGCTTGTGGATGCAGCGGGCGAGTGGACAACAGTATCAATCGGCCCGTCGATGCAGATCCACGAGTACGGTCTGGCAAAGTGTCTCAACCACAAGAGACTAGTCAGTGCCAGAGCATAAGAAGGAACCTTGCATTGTCAGCCGTATCATCACAGAATACAAGGCTAGCAAGATACATGGACCCCTCTGATACCAAATGAAGCATTCTAAGCCCTTCACAAGCAGTTAAGGGTTAGGACGTCCTGATTGGTTTCTGTCTCTGGGGTTTAGAGACGAAACCCCCAGCACAGAGAAGCACCACATGCACACGCAGCGGAATACCTTGCCCTGAGGCGCCGCCGACAGGCGGCGACTCACCTCTCGGTACGGGCCAGCAACTGTCCCCAAAGGGAGCAGCCACAGTCTACCTTCAGAAGAGC
>WELB01000006.1:94340-122154 GCA_009602725.1 Spirogloea muscicola | reverse complement strand
CTCCCAAGCGCTTGCTTTGCACCGCCGCGCTGGTCGCGCCCTTGCAGCAGCCTCTGGCTTGCGCAGCGGGGTTGCTCTTCCTCCCCTCAGCTCATCTGACTTCCTACTGCTGACACGGGGGTATTGAGGGCGCCCTGTCTGCCTAGCCTTTGGCTCCGTCATGAACACCTGTATGCATCTGGCTGGCATTTCACAGCCGATTCTTTCATATCAGCAGCCGCTTTCTTTGCGGTGCCGCCCTGCGGAACGGTCGTGAGGGCGGCGGCGGCCATGGCCCGGGGGCCCGGGCGGCCCTGCGGCGACAGCTCCGGCGAGCCGCGGTGAGCTGCGTCTCACTTGCCCGCGCGTCGCCCACGTGTCGCACGCCAACGATACCGGGGCCGCGTGCCGTTACCACGCGTTAGCGTTCAACCCACGCTTAAACGTCACGTAACGATGGGGACGTTACACCCTCAGTGGAGTCGCCGCCTTCCGGCGGTGCCTCAGGGTAAGACATCCGCTGCGCGGTATGCACGTATGTGTTCTGTGTGCACTGGCGTATCCACTCTGTAGGGGGGGGTCCGCAAACCCTAGGTCCGAACTTCAATCAGGACGTACTAATCCCTAATTGTGTGTCTAGGGCTGAGAACGTTTCAGAGCCGGCGATGTAATGAACCAGCCGTCCAAGCCACATGGCTCTGTTGGCATTACATGACCGACAATTTAGGCCAGGTAACCCGCCAGCTGGCGGGCTGGCTGGCCGGGCAAGTGGCCCGCCCAGAGGCGGGCCCCGCCCGTTCTAAAGTACCCCTCGCCAGGATCCACCCGTTTAAGGGAGGATCTTTGGCCTGCCGCAAGGCGGGCCATGGGGCGACCCGCTCACACCCCTGGAGGGGGGGTGGCACGGGCAAGCACAAGGAGCCTTGTGGGCTCTACAATCAGTTCGAAGCCCGTGAAGCCCGGAGCAGCCTTGCCGCTGCTCGCCACCGCAGCCGCCGCCGCACTCTGCTGCAGGGCCTGCTGCGCCGGCCTGCGCCCAGGAGGTGGAGTCGCTGCCGGACAGCGGCGCCACAGGGCCTACCTATATTCCGCTGCGCGACGCGCTAGTGCTATCACGTGTAGTGGGTTGGCCTCGAACTCACTACGTTCGAACTCAATAAGGACTCTCTCTCTAACTGCATGTTTAGGGCGAGGTTCCTTACAATTTGGTATCAGAGGCGGTCTTGCATTCATCGCGCTTGTGACTTCTTGTGCTCGCCGCTGATGATGCAAGGAGCACCTTGATATGCTGGCCTGACTTCTTCTGTCAAAATTGAAGTGATTGCCAGACGGTTGGTCCGTGAGGCGGCTCAGCGGAACCGCCGGGTGCAGAGGCATCTTTGCGCAGAGCTAGCGACTACCAACGCCAGATTGCAGTCTGATCCTTGAGGACCACTTTTTGCTTTCGCTACTATTGAGGTGTGGCTTGAGCTTGCAGCCTTTGTGTGGTGAGGTCAGTCGTGGGACCAGCATTGATCGTGAGCATCGGTCTTGGTCACATCGCGACTGTCTGCCTGCCTGCTGATCGAGGTGTGGAGTTGCGCGCTGCCTTGCTTGCTCGCTCGTTGGTGCACCAGCTTGCGATGTCCTGTATTGCAGTATGGAGTGTGTGATTTGCTGACTGTCGGAGCCTGAATTGATCACTCAGTGTCCATCAGACAGCATGACTTCACATACGTCCAGTGCGCGATCAAGCCCTCCTCGGACGGCGGCGCGGTCTGCTGCGAAAGCACCGGCTGCTGCGGAGCGGTCGGCTGTGGATGCAGCGGCTGCTGTGGCGTGGTCGGCTGTGGATGCAGCGGCTGCAGCGGAGCGGTCGGCTGTGGATGCAGCGGCTGCGGCAGGGCCAGATACTGCGGATGCAGTGGCTGCTGCGGGGCAAGCCCTTGAGGGGCACGCCAAGCTGAAATCCGGAGGCCACGAGGGCTTGTCGGCTGAGGAGGTGCAACGGATGGCCCTCCTCGTGCAGGACCTGGCAGCAACCCAGCCTACGTCGGACTCAGCC
Organism: Spirogloea muscicola; assembly: GCA_009602725.1. Lineage (NCBI taxonomy): Eukaryota > Viridiplantae > Streptophyta > Zygnematophyceae > Spirogloeales > Spirogloeaceae > Spirogloea > Spirogloea muscicola. Next base: position 120,131 of record WELB01000006.1, on the reverse strand, counting down.
CAACACCGGCTCAACGCGAGGATCTGCGCGGAGCAGCGCGCCCTCCTCGTCCGGCAGCGCGCCGCAGAGCGGCATATGCAAGAGGTGGATGCCTCGTTGCACTTGGTGCGCAAGAGCTCGGCCACACGGAGCATGGACTTGCCCGGGCCCATGCACCCAGGCAGTACTCAGGTCACGGCGACCGGGGTGGGTGGCAGCCGTGGCTCGATAAGATGGTTGAGTGGTTCATATATTTGCTCACGGACGCGGGGGCACGCGTGCGCCTCGCGTCTACCTATCTCACAGGGGACCCCCGGGAGTGGTGGAATACTCTGAAGAAGGGCTCAACGCCCGCAGAATACAATCGCTGAGAATTCTTTTGCAGCTCGCTCTTGTCCACCTATGGTGACCCCTACGAGGAGCTGCGCGCTCGTGATGGGCTCGATGCTCTCCACATGGAGGGCGAAGGGAGCGAGGCCTTTGAGGCCTATGTGCGGAGCTTCCGGCTGCTGCTATCCAAGCTACGCAGCGAGCCCATGAGGCCTTTTGAGCAATGCCAGCGGTTCAAGGCTGGACTGCCTACACGTTATCGCGATTGGGTCGCGGTGGATTTCGCGACGGGGAAACAGCTCACGGACTTCACCACGATGGTGGAGCACGCCCGCAAGGTGCTCAGCACGACGAACCTTGCCGGTCCAATCAAGCGTCCCCTGTTGCAGGCAGGCGGGTCTAATGCAGACCGAAGCAACAAGCGTTTCAACCTACGCCAGGGCTAGAACGCGCGTCCTCACGGCGGCTTTCCCAAGCCACGCGTGGAGGGCGCTGGCTGCTTCAAATGCGGTGACAAGAGCCACCTGCTCAGGGACTGCCCGGCGGCATCCTCACGGCCACGTCCACAGCGCCCTCAGGGCCGGGACAAGGGCAGCTTCAAGGGGAAGCGTGAGTGCCTGACCCTTGCCTTTGAGAGCACTCGCATTCAGCCAGATGCACTTGCGCTGTTGCTCTTGCTGGCATTGCTTGCCCGCCAACCGTGCCGGTTGTGCGGTCCATTCCTGCTTTGTTGCAAGGTCTGGAGGCCGGAGGGCCTCTATTTGTGTGGGTTGCTGGCCTGAGAGCCGAGGGGCTGAAGAAATGATGTTCTTCATTGTGCCGCAGAAGCGCGGCGTGACTGATCGAGCTCCGCTGGGGATGTCGCTGTTGTGCTCGCACGAGGAGGGACACACGCTCCTTAGGCGTATCGTCGAAGTCTCTCATTGTTGGCCTTACCCGACCTTGGTCAGGGTCTACGTCACTCGCACCCCATTCCTTGCCAGTGTCCATGGCGGACATACTATGCTTTTTGAGGGGTTGGCTGCTTCGGCACCAGCTAGGATCCTCCTCGACTCAGGGGCCTCAGTGTCCTTTGTGAGTAGGGAATTGGTGTGTTCCGCTGGCTTGCATTTGCCGGTGGCATTTGCCGGTTGCAGCAATTGAGCAGCTTCTGCAGCGTAAAAAGCTGAGGTTGCCTACCTTTCTGAATGAGATGGATGAGAAGCAACGGAAAGTCACTGGAAGGTGGGGTGAGGAGTTCGTATGTAGGCAGCTGGTAGCCAAGCATGGCCCTGAGAATGCGCAGTGGATGAATGAGCTTGTGGAAAGCGGGGCTTGCTTCGACCTCATCTTGAAGCCAGAGGGCGGGGGAGCACTGCACTATGTTGAGGTGAAGTCGACAAGCTCGGATTATAAAGAAGTGATCAATTCAGCTCCGACAGTCAGAACATCACACACTCCATACCGCATTCCAGGACATCGCAAGACTGGTGCACCAACGAGCCAGCGAGCAAGGCGGCGCGCAACCTCACATCTCAATCAGCAGGCAGGCAGACAGCCGCGATGTGACCAAGACCGATGCTCACAATCAATGCTGGTCACACGACTGACCTCACCACACAAAGGCTGCAAGCTCAAGCCATACCTCCAGAGGAGCGAACGCAGCAAGTGATCCCAAGGATCAGTCTGCAATCTGGCGTTGGTCGCCGGATCACGGCGCAAGGATGGCTTTGCACTTGGCGCTTCCGTGGAGCCGTCACACGGACCAACGTCTGGCAAGCACTTCAACTTTGGCAGGAAAAGTCAGGCCAGCATATCAAGGTGATCCTTGTTGCATCATCAGCAGCGAGCACAAGAAGGCACAAGCGCGATGGATGCAAGACCCCCTCTGATACCAAATTGTAAGGAACCTGCTCTAGATATCAGTTAGAGAGAACAGTCCTTATTGAGACGTAGTGGGTTTAGGAGCCAACCCACTACACAAGGAAGCACTAGCGCATAGGCGCAGCGGAATATACGCCCTGTGGCGCCGCCGTCCGGCGGCGACTCCACCTCCTGAGCGCAGGCCGGCGCAGCAGGCCCCGCAGCACAGTGCGGCGGCGGCTGCGGCGGCGAGCAGCGGCAAGGCTGCTCCAAGGCTTCCCGGGCTCGAATTGATTGTAGAGCCTCAGCCCCCAAGTATCCTTGTGCTTCCCCGTGCCACCCCCCCTCCAGGGGTCTGAGCGGGTCGCCTCATGGCCTTGCGGCAGGCCAAAGATCCTCCCTTGAACGGCAGATCCCGGCGAGGGATATTTTAGGACGGGCGGGGCCCGCACCCGGGCGGGCCACTTGCCCGGTCAGCCAGCCCGCCAGCTGGCGGGTCACCTGGCCGACGGTCATGTAATGCCGACAGAGCCATGTGGCTTAACCAGACGGCTGGTTTATTACTACATACAGTCCACTTCGAGCAGGACATAGAGCCGCACATAATCTCGTCAATACCCGACACACGGAGCTTGATATGTAGGCACCCTAGGAATATACAGGTGAAGAAAGTCTCTGGGTGCTGCAGGTAGCATTGACAATATTTGCCACCCTTTTTCAGCACACCGACTTAGCCCGTAGCCGTGATCACATCATCAACAGCTATGGAGAGCCATGGACTTACACTGGAAGTGGATAACACCGAGGTGCTACTGACCAGGGCCGCATAAGCCGCTAGGTCAATGAGGATGGCTGCCAGCCGAAATTTTCATCTCACTATGGTGCCAAGTACCATAGTATGTCAGTATGTGGGGTGTGCCAACACACAAAGCAAGGAGAGGGCGCACCCGCCGCCAACACCAGAGATTTGGCAAGGTGAGTACCAAAGCAGGGGCCACCCATGCTGAGGCATCCCACAGTACTGATCTCACGACCACGTCCACAAGTTTGACGGGCAGAAGCCACAGCTAGGCCGGCTCGGATTGGGCCTTACTACATCAGAGCCTAGACTCGTACAGACTGATGATTCCGGCAAGCCCGTGCTGACTAGCAGCACAGCCGATAATTGTCACACAGGGAGTGTCCTTGTTAACACAAGCGACGATCCCCACTTTGACGAGGACGAATACATCGTTCAGCACCAAGCAAGGACGCAGTGGCAAACACGCCACATGTCATCCACATCAAAGCCGGTTGCCAAATCCATGGCACCACTTCAATCATACACTTTGTACAAACAGGGCTGACACAGCTTCAAACGTGACATTGTCCCACTTGAACAATACTGACATGTGTTGCGAACAACCCGCATTAAAGCATTACAGTTGATGTTTAGCGTTTATAGTACCGCAATTTATCAACAATAAATGAAATTGCCGTACAAACTTCTCGAAGTCATCGCCCACTATGCGAACAACATCGAAAACATTGCGGGCATGTTGCGCAACGCGAAGCATCTTTCCGTACAGGATGGTGATTGAGCAGGTGAAGAAGTCCCAAGTGTGATTTCACACTCTGGGGTGGGAGGACGACTTCATGGATTCCCTCCCAGACAGTTGCGGGATCCGCCGTGAGGTACGTAATTGACATCCCCATACGGGATGGTACATGTGCTTCACACAGCACGAACCACACGTTCAACTCACGGAGCTAGGCGGCGAGGCTACTCTGCCCATCATACTTGGCAGGCTGGCACGGCTGGACACACCAAGCTGCGCGCGTGGCTTAATTTCGTCTTGAGGCGGCGAACCCGCTGCTCACTCGCGCACATATGGGCAATCAGTGTTCGCACGACACCTCTTCGCATCAGACCCCCAACACCGGGTATACCAGCAGATCCCCAATTGGGATTGCAGCCTCTACTTGCTCACTGAGGCGCTCAAGGCGCCGCGCCTCGGCGGATGTCAGGCCGTTCGCGCCCGGCGCTTGGAGCTCCGCCATACGTTCACCATCTCCTCGACCTCAACCGCTGGTACTGCCGGCGGAGGGGGGCTAGGTTGTGCACTTGAGTCCGCGGACTCCATGTCTTTACACCAACACACTGAGGGCCAAGTCAGAGACGGGCACAGGACATTCCGCCAAGACAATACTACCACAATGTTGCTGAACAAGCTGGGGCGCCCAAGCAAGCAAAGAAATCATGGTAGCGCGCAAGTCATACCCCCAGAACGCACAGCAGCACGCGCAGCCGAAGGAGGGACCAGGACCGGGTACGGACCAGCCTCTGGCAGAGGGCCAGACTTCGCCGCCCAGCGGCGATCGCTTTCAACTCCTTATCATACAGACAGGCAATCCGCCGACCGCAGGGGGTTGCGCAGGCGAAATACTAACCTGGCAATAGAGATTGCCGCCAGGTGGAGGACCAGTTGACATTGACCGGCCCCGGACGCGTGGATGAAGCGGGCGAGTGGATCACAGCTCCAATCAGCGCGCCAATGCAAATCCACGGGTACACTCTGGCAAGGGTCTTAAGTCACAAGAGACTAGTCAGTGCCAGAACATCAGAAGGAACCTTGCATTGGCAGCCGCATCATCAAAAGTATACGAGGCTATCTAGATGCACGGACACCTCTGATACCAATGAAACGTTCTAAGCCCTATACACGCAATTAGGGATGAGGATGTCCTGATTGGCTTCGATATTGGGGATTTAGAAGCAAACCCCTACAGAGAAGCAATACTACATACAGCACATAGCGGAAGTCTTACCCTGAGGCGCCGCCAGAAGGCGGCGACTTAACTGTGGGTCTGGCATGATCGCTAACCCGCATGGGGCGCAGCCATGGTACTTACGGAGAGCCGGCGATGTCCGCAGCGACGAGCTGCAGCGACGGGCTGGGCAGCAGACGGCAGCAGCAAGGCTGTGGCGGCGGCTGCGGCAGCAGGCAAGCAGGGGTCTGCCTCTCTCTGGCCTCACTAATCGAACTGACCCGTTCGGTCTCAGCCGACTACTTGTGATGCTTCAATGCCACCCCGCTCCAGGGTGTGCGGGAGCCGCTTCAAGGCCCACTCCGTCAGGGGCGGGCCGCACGAGGATCGGTCGCGGGGACATGTCACGCCCACGTGAAGACCTCGATGGTACCGAAGGGTGGACAGGTAACGTCCACGGGCGGACCTCGAGGGACCCGTAGGACACGAGACGTCCACGGGCGGACCTCGAGAAAACCGCAAGACAGGGGTCACGCCAAGCGGCACGACGCTGGTGGTAGAAGACAATGCGCGCGGGAGAATACACGAAAGTAGACCGCGCGACAGAGACCACTTGTACTAGATTATAGGAGGGCAATGCGCCCAAATGGGCCTAACGCTACAAGTATGCCCAAAGTCTGTTGTGCCAGTAGTACGCTCTGTGCATGTGCTTCATGCAAGCGCTGGTGAACGAAGGCCCCCTTGTTGTATGGCCTCCTTTTAATCAGCTGCAGGCAGCGGCAGAAATGTACTTAAGCTGGATCACTTCACACGGTACTAAAGAACCGGTCTTCTTCATTGTGCCGTAAAGTTGCGGAGTGAAACCTCTACCTCCAAAGGGGCTGGCTTTCTTGTGTCGCCGGAAGGCGGGCAAACTCCACGTGAAGTACAAGGGGGAGGATGTTTCTCCAAGACCTCCTAAATTTCTCGTATATGTAGCTAGTAGTTATATTCTTACGGTAGTAAGTGCCTCGGCACGTAGCGCTGACGCGCCAACCATGTTGTTCTCGGAACTGGTGGCTGATCAGCCAGCCCAGATCCTCATAGATACGGGAGCCACAGTCTCCTGTGTCAGTAAGAATTTTGTCAGCGACAGTGGTTTGATTGTAAAACCGACTGGTATTTCGCAAGCTACATGGCAAATGGACAAAGTGCCGAAAATATGGGCCTATGTCAAGTCCCCAACGCATTCAGAATGATAAGGCGCTTTTTTCTTGCCATGTTATTGAGCTGGCACTGGGTTTGATGTGATATTGGGCGACGACTGGTCGTGTGCTACCGCGGCCCTCCTCGATTTTGACGCGCGGACTTGCTCGTGCCGACGGGGTGCTCGTTGCTTTGTACTGCTCAAAGACGCTCCCCTTGTATCATCGCCTATGACAGACTCCTCTATTCGGCTGTCGGCTGTGCAGTTTAAGAGGGTCCTTCACGCAGAATCCACCTCGGCTGTGTATTTGCTAATAATGGTGATGGAAAATAAGTTCCCCCCTGACTCAGTGGTAGTGACAAATGCGGCCTCACATGGTGCGGCTCTCCATAGTTTGTTGGCGGAATTCTCGGATGTGTTTCCCGATGCTCTTCCAAACGGTTTGCCTCCTGATCGAGGCGTGGCACAGACAATTCCATTGGAGCCATGCGCTACGCCGTTGTACCGTCAGATGTATCGACTGAGTCCTCTCGAATTTCGGGAAATGCAGTTCCAAGTAGAGGAACTGCTACGGAAAGGACACATGGAGCTTTCCCAGTCGCCATCCGGTGCACCCATCCTCTTCGTGAAGAAAAAGGATGGTAGTCTTCGAATGTGCATCGACTATCGAGCCCTGAACAAGCTCACTTTCAAGAATCGGCATCCTTTGCCTCAAATTGACGACCTCTTCGATCGTCTTGCGGGAGCTAATGTGTTCAGCTCCCTCGACTTGACAAAAGCGATAATCATCAATTTCGCATCACTCCTGAGGACGTCCCGAAGTCGGCGTTCCGTACGCTGCTCGGTTACTTCCAGTTCAAGGTGCTCAGCTTTGGTCCAATCAATGCACCTGTCACATTTCAGGCTGTGATGACGAAGGTCATTGGCCCCCTACTGTATGACTTGTGCTGGTCTATCTGGATGACATACTGGTGTTTAGTAAAACGCCTGAGCAGCACGTACGACACCTGCGGCAGGTGCTGCAATTACTACGTGCAAACCAGTTGAATGCCAGCCACAAGATTCAAAAGTGTATTTAACCAGCCCGAGCTGACATACTTAGGGCATGTTGTGGGCAAAGACGGGGTACGCGTCGACCCCAAAAAGACTACAGCGGTAAAGGACTGGCCAGTGCCACGGAATGTGCCAACATTGCGTTCCTTCTTGGAATTCGCGAATTACTTCCGCAAGTTTCTACAAGGGTGCGGAAGTATGGCATCTCCTCTTACGAAGCTCACTCGTAAGGACGTCAGCTGGGTGTGGACGACCGAATGCCAGAAGACATTCGAGGATATCAAACGGGTCCTCGTGCATCCACCCGTTCTGGCCTTGCCTCGAGAAGGCGTGCCATTTGACATAGTATGTGACGCCTCTTTGATCGGCATCGGTGCTGTAACGTCCCCCGTTTGTAGGAGCCAAACGGTTCCAGTAAGTGCGCTTCACGCGCATCACGCGCCGGTCACGCGCGCCACGCGCCAATCACGCGCGGAACGCGCCAGTCCCCTGGACTTGTATCCCATTGGTCAGGCTCGCGCCACGCGCAGCCCGCAGTATGCACGGCACGCCCCCCTGTATCCTCATTGTGCGGGTCCGCTCTTCCAGGGGCCGGACCTTGGGTGTAACATCCCTGCCCCTAATCACACAGTTAGGGCCAGAATGTTCTGGTTTAGATTCAAGCATAGGGTGTTTAGGAGACAACCCTCATACAGAAAAAAGGCCAACGCACATACGTGTACAGAGCGCAGCGGAAGTCTTACCCTGAGGCACCGCCTAGGGCGGTGACTCTACCCATAGACTTACAGAGAGCCGGCGGGACCCGCAGCAACGAGCTGCGGCGACGGGCTGGGCAGCAGGCGGCAGCAGCCGAGCTGTAGCATCCCTGTCCAGAGAGCCGGCAGGGCCCGCAACGACGAGCTGCGGCGAAGGTTGGGCAGCAGACGGCAGCAGCAGAGCTGTGGCGGCGGCGGCGGCGGCAGGCAGCAGCGGGGCTGGCCAGGCGGCAGCGGGGCTGGCTAGGCAGCAGCAGGGCTGTGTCTCTCTCGGCGCTGGTCGGACTCCCGAGCCCGGCCAGGGCCTACTATTTATATAGCGTTCCATCTGCCACCCTCCCCCGAGGGTGTGACGAGGGTCGCCCCCAAGGCCTCCCCCGAAGGGGCGGGCCGGACGAAGGGGACACGGAGAGCGGCGCCTTGGGCGGCTCCAAGGAGACGCAAAGCGGCGCGTGAACGCGGCGCTATGGGACGGTGCGGAAGGGCGCCTTGGCGGAGCCAATGAGGTACGACGGGGTGCCTTAAGCGGCATCAAGGGGGCGCGACGCGGAGCCTCGGGCGGCGCNGAGCCGGGGCCTAGGGCCGCGGCGCCGGGGGCGGAGCACGTGCAGTACGGAACCGGGGCCGCGGGCCGCGGCGCCGGGGGCGGAGCACGTGTGATACGGGACTGCGGCCTCGGGCCACGGCGCCGGGGCGGAGCCGGGACCGTTGGAGCGTTACCCGCGACAAACACAAATACAAACATGTAAGGTAACCGGCACCGTTGGCACTCCCAAACGGAGGGAACGTTCCTCCGGGCTCCCCGCGCCAGTCACATCCCCATTGTACTGGTCCGCTCCTTCGGGGGCCGGACCTTGGGGCTACCCTCGTCACACCTCCGGGGAGGGTGGCAGGTGGAACGTTATAAGTAGTAGGCCGAGGCCAAGACTCTTCAGTCGAACCAGTGACGCGCAGAAAGAGGCACAGCCCTGCTTGCCTGCTGCCGCAGCCGCCGCCCCAGCTCTGCTGCTGCCGTCTGCTGCCCAGCCCGTCGCCGCAGCCCGTCGCTGCGAACATCGCCGGCTCTCCGTAAGTGCCACGGTTGCGCCCCATCTGGGGCCAGCTACTAACCCAAGCCTCTGTTGAGCCGCCGCCTTCTAGCGGCGCCTCAGGGTGAGACTTCCGCTGTGCTATGTGATGCACTTGAGTACACCGTGTGCGTTGGCGATCCACTCTGTAGGGGGTAAGTTCTTAAACCCCCCAAGGTTCGAACTCAATCAGGACGTACTTACCCCTTACTTCATGTCTAGGGTTCAGGACGTCACAGGTGCCGTTCTCTTGCAGGAGGGTACTTGTAGCATTTGAAATTCGCCTGCTTCGTCCTGCAGAGCGTAACTACACTACGGGGGAGCAAGAGCTCCTTGCTGTTGTGCACGCCCTACGTGTGTGGCGATGCTATCTCGAGTATGTTGACATTACGGTTGTAACGGACCACTGTGCGTTGACCTACTTTCACACACAACAGCAATTGAGCAGGCGTCAAACACGGTGGGCTGAGTTTACAGTACAATTCCGTTTCCAGTGGTTGTACCGCCCTGGACGAATGAATGCTGCGGACCCAGTGAGTCGCAACACTGCAGGGGCTGCTGTGGCGGCTGTCTTGCACGCTTCAAGGGATCAGACCGCAGACGTGCGGCCTACTCGTGGAGCTGCTCGGCAGTCCACCGCCAATCTCTCTGAGCTGTACGTGCGTATTCGTGATGGGTATGGCACAGACCCATGGTTTGCAGAGGAAACCAATACACGAACACTAGTAAATGACCAAGGCTTTTTGGTGGCGAGGTGACGCCATTGTAGTCCCTGACTGCAATGCCTTGCGTAGCAGTATCTTGCAAGAACTGCATGAGCCTCCGTATAGTGGTCATTTGGGTATGGGAAAGACGAAGAAAGCTGTCCGGCTTCTCTTTTGGTGGCCGGACTTGAAAGTCCAAGTGAAATATTTTGTGAAGACTTGTGCCACCTGCCAGCGCAGTAAGGTACGCTCTCATAAGCCTGCCGGGTTGCTCCAATTATTGGAGATTCCTCCGATGAACTGGTCTGATATAAGTGTAGATTTTACCACCAGTTGCCGATGACGGGGAACCGCTATGAGGCCATTGTCGTATTTGTGGATCGCTTGAATAAAATGGCGCATTTTGTGCCTACGACCACAAAGGTGTCAGCCAAGGAATTTGCTGGTATATTCGTGGACCGAGTATGGAAGCTGCACGGAGTCCCCGAGCGGATCGTGTCTGACCGCGACCCTCGCTTCACGGGGCACTTCTGGATAGGTGTGTGAAGGCTGATTGGCACCCAGCAATCCATGTCCACGGCTTTCCCTTCCTAGACAGATGGTCAGACGGGAAGAATGAATCGGGTGTTGGAAGACATGTTACGGCATTTTGTAAACCCCAGCCAAAGTGACTGGGATGAGTATCTTGCTCCAGCGGAGAACGCTGTGAAGAATGCCTTCCACGAGTCAACTAAGAATACACCCTTCTTTCTTGATTACGATCAGCATCCCCGAGCACCTTTACAGGTGGGGAGCCCGGAACGTGTGCCGGCCGCAGTAACTTTTACCGGCAACCTCCTGGAAGCTCAGCGGAGGGCTAGGCAATGCTTGGAGATTGCCCAGCAACGGCAAAAGCAGTATGCTGATTGACATCGTCGAGATATATCCTTCGACGTGGGTGCTCAAGTGCTATTAAGCACAAAGCATCTCTCCACGCGGGCTGTAGGTACGCCAAAATTGCTACCAAAGTGGGTTGGACTTTTCGGGTAGTGCGCCTGGTCGGCAAAGTTGCGTATGAGCTGGATACGCCGGTACATGGAAAATCCACAAAGTATTCCATGTGTCTCAGCTCGAACCATTCCATACGGATGGTCGTGTCCAACTGCCCGCACCTTCCCTTGTCGTTGAGGATAAGGAAGAGTTTGAGGTGGACGAGATCTTGTCTCACCGCGACAAGCTCCGTGGGCAACGTAAGTCCCGCGAGTATCTTGTCAAGTGGCTCGGCTATGGGCCTAAGGACAGTACGTGGGAACCTTCGGGCCATCTTTCCCACTGCCCGTCCGTTCTCCGTAAGTATCTTCAAGCCGCACATGGAGGGAGCTACTTGCTTCAAGTGCGGGGAGCCGGGCCACATGTCCAGGGAGTGCACGGCGGCATCTGCTGGGCCACGTCCACAGCGCCCGATGGGCCGGGACAAGGGCAGCTGCTTCAAGGGGAAGCGTGCGTGCCTAACCCTCGCCTCTGGGCGCCACATGATTCAGCCAGACGCACTTGGGCTGTTCGATCTTGCTGGCATTGCTTGCCTGCCAACCGTGCCGGTTGTGCGCTCCATATCTGCTTTGTTGCAAGGCTTGGAGGCTGGAGGGCCTCTATTTGTGTGGGTTGCCCACAATGCTTTGCAAATGGCTGCTGACGTTTACTTGAGCTGGCCTGAACGCCGTGAGGCTGAAGAAATGCTGTTCTTCATTGTGCCGCAGAGGCGCGGCGTACCTGATAGAGCTCCGCTGGGGATGGCGCTGTTGTGCTCGCACAATGCGGGACACAGGCTCCTCAGGCGTAGCGTCGATGCCTCTCCGCGTCGGCCTTACCCGACCTCGGTTAGGGTTTACATTGCTCGCACCCCATTCCTGGGCAGCGTCCAGGGTGGACATACTATGCTGTTCCAGGGGCTGGTTGCTACGGCACCAGCTCGCTTCCTCATAGACTCAAGGGCCTCAGTGTCCTTCGTCAGTAGGGATTTGGTGTGCTCCGCTGGCTTGCCTGTGCAAGCAGACGGTCTAGCAAAAGTGACTTTGGCCGATGGCCACCCCACCACTGTGATGGGTTTGTGCTCAATTCCAATTTGCATTCACCATTATAAGGCCGAGGTGCCTTGCTATGCCATTGCGCTGTCTGTCGCATTCGATGTGATATTGGGAGACGACTGGCTTCGTGCCGCGTCAGCATGCCTTGACTATGAACGCCACCAGACTTGCACTGTCCAAAGTGGCGCACGGCGCTATGTCCTCTGCAAGCAACTTCCCTGTGTACCGCCACTGGCGGCAGGGGCTTCCATTCTGCTGTCCGATATGCAGATGAAGCGACTGAATCACAAGAACACAGTGGAAGTGGCATTTCTTGTGATGGTGGCGTTGCATGACGATTCTACGCCGGCCCTGTGTGTGAACACTGCGGACTCACATGGCGGGGTTCTTGATAAGCTGCTGGAAGAGTTTGCGGATGTTTTTCCCGACTCTCTTCCGGACGGTCTACCTCCTCACCGAGGTGTGGCTCATACAATTCCATTGGAGCCAGGCGCTCAGCCGCCTTACCGTCCCATTTACCGGCTTAGCCCTCTTGAATTTCGAGAAATGCAATCCCAGGTCGAGGACCTGCTGGCGAAGGGCTACATTGAGCCCTCTCAATCGCCAAACGGAGCACCCATTCTCTTTGTCAAAAAGAAGGATGGCACTCTACGGATGTGCATTGATTACCGGGCTTTGAATAAGCTTACAATCAAGAATCGATAATCACTGCCTCGAATCGATTATCTATTCGATTGGCTCGCAGGAGCTACCGTGTTTAGCTCCCTGGACCTGGCAAGTGGCTATCACCAAATTCGAATCACGCCTGCCGATGTTCCCAAGTCAGCGTTTCGTACCCCGCTTGGGCATATTCAATTCAAAGTGCTGAGCTTTGGTTTAACCAATGCACCAGCGACTTTCCAGGCGGTGATGTCGAGGGTCTTTGGTCCCCTGCTCTATCAATTTGTGCTGGTATATCTGGACGATATCCTCCTGTTCAGCAAAACACCGGAGGATCACGCGAAGCACCTGCGCCAAGTGCTGCAGCTGCTGCGTGAAAATCACTTGTACGCGAAGCGGTCCAAGTGCGCATTTAACCAGCCAGAATTGACATACCTCGGGCATGTCGTGGGCAAGGACGGAATCCGTGTTGATACCCAAAATACTTCGGTCGTACGGGATTGGCCTGTGCCAAAGACAGTCCCTGCATTGCGCTCCTTTTTGGGCTTTGCAAACTCCTTTCGAAAGTTCCTACAAGGCTATGGGAACTTGGCACTTCCTCTTACGAAGTTGACTCGTAAGGACGTACCTTGGGAATGGTCGTCCGAATGCCAGAGTGCATTTAAGGGAATCTAGCACGCGCTGACGTCTCCGCCTGTGCTGGCCTTTCCTCGGGAAGGCGTGCCATATGAGCTTGTCTGCGATGCCTCTTTGACCGGCATTGGTGCCGTGCTCTTGCAAGAGGGTCACCCGTTAGCGTTTGAGAGTCGCCTGCTCATACCTGCAGAGCGAAATTACACTATGGGCGAGCAGGAATTGCTGGCTGTGGTGCACGCCTTACGTGTCTGGCGTTGCTACCTGGAAGGTGTGGCATTTTCGGTTGTCACGGATCATTGCCCGTTGACATTTTCCCACACACAGCAGCATTAACTCGGCGTCAAGCTCGATGGTCGGAGTGCATTGCACAATTTGACTTCCAATGGGTTTATCGCCCTGGCCGTCTTAATGTTGCGAACCCTGTGAGTCGCAACATTAGCGGCGCTGCTGCGTTGGCCACCTTGAATGCTTCTGGAGTGCGGGCTGCTGGATTGCGTCCGACTCGTCAAGCTTCTGAGCTACCCACGGCAGACCTCTCTGAGCTCTGTGTCCGTATCCGTCAAGGGTATGGCACCGACCCGTGCTTTGCTGCGGCTGCCAACGTGAGTACCCTCACCGATGACAAAGGCTTTTGGTGGCAAGGTGACGCTATTGTCGTCCCGGACTGCAATGCCTTGCGCACTGACATAATGCAGGAGCTGCATGATCCGACTTACAGTGGTCATCTGGGCGTGGGCAAAACCCAAAAGGCTGTGCGACGCCTCTTTTGGTGGCCGGGCTTTTCAGCCCAGGTGCGCGCTTTTGTGGTTAGTTGTGCCACATGCCAGCGTAGTAAGGCAATCTCTGGCAAACCTGCCGGTTTACTTCAGCCCTTGCACATTCCGGAGCGGAATTGGTCTGATGTAAGTGTGAATTTCATCACACAATTGCCTAAGACGCGGAATGGCTATGATGCCATTGTTGTCTTTGTGGATCGCTTGAGTAAAATGGTGCATTTTGCTCCCACAACTACGCGGGTTTCTGCAAAGGATTTCGCTGGCATCTTTGTGGATAAGGTGTGGAAGTGCATGGCGTACCTGAGAGGATGGTCTCGGACCGCGATCCTCGCTTTACAGGTCACTTCTGGACAGAAGTGTGCAAGATTCTTGGCACGAAGCCATGTCCACAGCCTTTCACCCACGAACTGATGGTCAAACTGAGCGCATGAATCGAGTTCTCGAGGACATGTTGAGGCACTTCCTCAACCCCAGCCAGACTGACTGGGATGAGTATTTGGCTCCAGCTGAATATGCTGTGAGCAATGCCTATCATGCGTCCACAAAAGAGACTCCATTCTTCCTCAACTATGGTCAGCATCCCCGAGATCCACTTCAGGTGGGGAGGCCGGAACGGGTTCCCGCCGCGGTAGCCTTTACTGGGACTCTCTTGGAGGCTCAGCGACGAGCTCGGCAGTTCTTGGAAATTGCTCAGAGTCGCCAGAAGGCTCATGCTGACAAACATCGGAAGGACGTCTCCTTCGATGTTGGTGCACAAGTGCTGCTTAGCACAAAGCACTTATCCTTGCGGGCTGTGGGTACGCGCAAGTTGCTACACAAGTGGGTTGGACCATTTGCAGTAGTACGCCTTGTGGGCAAGGTGTCCTACGAGCTCAAGACACCAGTGCATTGGAAGGTACATAACGTCTTCCATGTGTCTCAGCTGAGGGCCTTCCTTTCGGATGGTCGTGTCCAACCGCCCCCACCTCCACTACTGATCGAGGATGCTCTTGAGTTTGAGGTGGAAGAGATCTTGTCTCATAGGGACAAGCCTCGAGGGCGTAAGACCCGTGAGTATCTGGTGAAGTGGCTCGGGTATGGGCCTGAGCACAACACGTGGGAGCCTGCGGCCAATTTGGCAATCTGTCCGGATGCACTCAGGGAATACCTGGCCAAGGTTGGTAATGCTCCTAGGCTTGGTCGAGGCAGCAACCGTCGGGTGTAAAATCTGTCGGTTGTTCTCTCGAGGTTCCCGAGGACGTGAACACCAGAGTGGGGAGGTATGTAATGAAACACCCGTCTGGTTAACCACATGGCTCTGTCGGCATTACATGACCGAATATTTGGGCCAGGTGCTCTGCCAGCTGCCAGGCTGGCTGGCCGGTGGCACGCCCGGGTGCGGGTCCCGTCCGTCCGGAGATACCCCTCGCAGGATCCGCCCATTCAAGGGAGGATCTTTGGGCCTGCCGTAAGTCGGGCCTTGGGGCGACCCGCTCACACCCCTGGAGGGGGGGTGGCACGGGGAAGCACGAAGGAGCCTCAGGGGCTGAGGCTCAGGAACCAGTTCGAGCCGAGGAAGCCCAGGAGCAGCCTTGCCGCTGCTCGCCGCCGCAGCCGCCGCCGCACTGCACTGCGGGGCCTGCTGCGCCGGCCTGCGCCCAGGAGCTGGAGTCGCCGTCAAGGCGGCGCCACAGGGCCTGTCTTCCGCTGCGCTATGCGCTAGTGCTTCCTTGTGTAGTGGGTTGGCCCCTAAACCCCCTATGCTCGAATACAATAAGGAATCTCCCTCTAACTGCGTGTTCAGGGCGAGATTCGTTACAGGTACCGGCCAGGCTAGCGGCGGAAAGGCAGGTGGTGGTAGAAGTGACCGTCCCAAGCTATGCCGGTCAAGGGACCAGGGGTGCCAAATGGGCCAAGTGGCCTGCCCCCAGAGACGATGTCATTACTTGCCTGACCGAGCATAAGGGTTGCGGAGGGGCCGGAGCCGAGCAGTCTCTCGGCCCAGTCTCTCGCTTTGACAGATTGCCGACCTTGTGGCGCTGCCACTGCCGCTGCTAATGCCGCCGCCGCTGTTGCATAGAAGGCGTCGAGCGCGCGTCTTGGTCCGTCTAAAGAGGGCGCGGGCGGGCCACCTGGTGGAGCTAGAGAGCATACTCCGAGAAGCTCCAAATCCGATTGCGTGAGACCGGCTCACACTCGGTAAGCCACGAACATCGTGACCTTGTGTGACCACAGCGCAGCACTTGAACATCGTTCGAGCTGCATAAAGGCTGTCGCATATTATACTGCTTCGGCAACCGTTGTGTATGGCAATACTTGACGTCGTTCTGGTCTCCGGTACTAAGCGTGTGGCTTGTCAACGAACCATCTTAAGTAGATTGACAAGCTCAACTATGACACTTTCTTGACAATGCACCGAGTTATATGTACTCCACATCCACCCGATTATGCAGCAATTATCGTTATGTCGCTGACTTCTTTCTACACCTCGTTCTGGTTTAGGTTCTGGTTCTGATTTACCTGCCACGTAGAAACTCTGACCTGTCATCCGATCCGCTACAATGCCCTATCGACGTAGTATGGTAGTCGACACTGTGTCGTCACTCTACTGATGTGGTGGAATGGTCCAATCCGGGGCTTTCTGCCTCGAGGGCTGGCCATGCTGCGGCGCATGCTGCTCGCAGCAGGGCGGCGAAGCACGCAGACCACCCGGCTGGGAACGAGTTCGTACCCCTGGCCGTGGATGTACACGGGGCTTTTGGGTCCCAGTGGCAGCTCGACCTGTTAGCCCGGCTTGCGCGGCGCGCTGTGTCCTGTAGGCGTGGTGAGCAGGCTGACTCAACGCCGCTGGCTCGTCAGCTCAGGTCTACCGTATGCTCCCTTCTCCCTCCAGCGGTCCATGACCCGGGCCTTGCACCTGTGTGCTGGCCGTGCTCCCTACAACCTCTGGCTTTCGTCAGGAGGATTGCTTTCCGGCAGCTAGATTTTCAGATCTACGGCTCCTCAGACGTGGTTATTGCTTGCTGCATCCTACCCAATTTTGAGAGCGCTTTTGGCCCCTTTAAACCTTGTCATTTTTTCGGTCTTTGATTCTACATGATCCCCTGTGTGATGTAGCGCATTCCCTGCGCCCTTCGACCTTCTATCAATCTTCTCGTCTGGGCTGGCCTCTCCCAGCCACCGCCCTCTCCTGGAAACTAATTTCTTATTTTCACAGCCCTTGCCCCCATTGGGAGAAGAAAGACGCTTCCAGGAGAGGGCGGTGGCTGGGAGAGGCCAGCCCAAATAACAAACTTCGAAGGGGCCAGGGATAGCGCTAAATCACACAGAGAATCAAGTAGGTATGAAAGATTTAGTAATCACTGCTTAGCAGACGCATGTCGGAGAAACTGGTATTCTGGTAGCGGGTCCCCCGGCCAGGGCCAGAGGCTGCAGCTAAGGCATGACCGGCGCGCAGATGCCGCGCGCGAGCCATGAACCTCTGCAGTGAGACGGACAGGCGCATGCGATACACCTGCGCGAGCGAGCCTGCTGCAAGGACTCAGGTCAAGGACTCGGCTTCCCATGGTACCGGCGGGAGAGAGCGTGACGCGAAAGCTGGTGGAGCAGCTCGAGCCACCGAGCACCCAACCCATCGTGGGTGTCGATGGCGAGCTGGAAGAACTCGTCCTCCTGCCGATTCCGACTTGCTGCTGCTAACTCGTGTATACCGAGCTTCTATCTGCGGTAGTCTCGTGTCTAGCTGTGTGGTTTTAGGCGCCGTCCGGCTCTTTGGACCAAGTCCAATCTTCTGGCCTTTCCCAGCCCCTTACCTTCTATGGGAGAGCCACTTTCCCTCCCGGGGGTGATCCGCGTACTTCAACCCCTTGGCCCTGGCAGCGCAGGCCACCGCACGCCCAGCCTTGGAGCATGCCCGGTCTTTCTCCCAGCCTTGGAGGCAAATCGGAGAGCACACTTATTTACCAGCCCCTACCTTATCTGAGCGAGCACTTTCTTCTTTGCTTTCTTTCTCCACTTTCTTGGGAGCGCTGCAAAGTAAGCGAGAGCCGAAAGGAATGAACGGAGAGAAGGCGCGCGGTGCTCATGAAATTGGAAGGGAGGCCAATTCTACCTTTCAATGTCCAGGTAACGGGGTACTGAGATGGCACTAACATCCTCGAGTGAGCACGTACATATTTGACAAGCTAAGCTGAGGAGCCAGACCACCACCACGAAAGCCATTTCCCTGGCCTAATGCACGCTGGTGTATTGCGAGTGCCTGGAAGCGCTGTAGACTCAATGATAGCCGCATTCAATAGCAGGCAACGATGGCTTGCGGGACGCTAGAATGCCCTAAGAAGCAAGCGCGGCCAGATTGACTGGTGGCTGTGAGAGGCCAGCCCAAAGGGCCGCATGAGGACGCCCGGGTGAGCACCTGGCGTGGCCTTCAGGGCGCGGCCGTGGGCCATAGTAGAAACCCGCGAGCGGGTCCCCCTGACAGGTGCCCGTGGACGACCGGAGGCCTCCACTCCCCTGGCCCCCTTCTCGTCCTTTGTTGATACTTTATTGGGCTGGGTGTTCCAGCCCCTAACCTCGATGGGCGCGGCCTTTCTTCCACTCCGCTGCTGCCATGCCGCCATAGGAGATCACTGGGCTGGCCGTAGCCCAGCTGGAAGAACGGCAGCAGGGTGGGGAAGGCCTCTCGGAGCTCCTCGGCGAGAGCGCGCGGTCGACGCAGGTAATTGGAAAGCGCGGCCAGATTGACTATTGGCTGGGAGAGGCCAGCCCAAAGGGATGGACAAGGTCTGAAGGAGCCGGAGTGCTAAGTACTAAGACAACAGCAAAGGGGACTCTCAGTGACCTCTAGTCAGTAGATGCAATTCGGAATAGCTAGCAGGCGGATAGACGTCGCCCTGACGGAAGCCGAAGGCCGCTGCCAAAGCGTGGCCTGCACGCTAGTGAACAGCGAAGGCAAGGGACCGCTGCAAAGAGATGGCCAAGCGCATCCTTGAGAGAGGGACCCGGCGACATTGAAGCCAGGCTGCTCGCCCTGCTGCCCGTGGCGGCGTCCCACTGCTCGCCACGCAAGGCGGTGAAGTAGGTCAAGCCAATTTGTGCCAAAGGCTCCGGGAACGTCGATGGCGAGTGGGACAAACTCGTCGCCAACTGGGTGATCCGAGTATTTCCGTTCCTTTGCGCCCTTGGCGGACTGCGCAGCCCGCCTCCTCCGACGAGCCTTTGGCGCTGCCGGAGACAACGCAACCTTTGATTCCTGGAATCAAAGCAGTCAGTCGTGACAATGTCGGCAATGAGCCGAGGCCCCCCACCGAGCGCACTGGCGACGAGATCGGCGCGCCGGGTGTGGAGGCGGCCATCCGCCCCAGCGGTCAGAGGCATGATGCTGGAATTCTCGATTCACCATGTAACCGGCCTCAACAAAAACGCCGAACATGGCGTTCTGGATCAGGTCGTGTGTGCCGGTCCGCTCTCTGCCCTGTGCGCACCTGAGCGAATGAGCTGCCAACGATGCCGCGTCTGGGCTGCGCTCGCCGCACTCGCACTGCTGTTTTCCACTTAGGCAGGGTGGGTGGAGGCCGAGTAGGCGGTGCACAGCCGTGCAGAATGCGTCGTCCGGCATCCGGAGCGCGTCGTGGATCGGCAGGGCAGACAACCAAGCTGCCGCCCCTGTGAGGATGCCGAGAGCAGCCGCGAGCACCCGCGGAGGTCGTCCGGAGGCAAAAGCCCCACCGCCGTGGTGAAGGAGGCCGCATCTACCTCCGCCATGAAGCGAGCTTGGGCCCGGAGGTCGGCCGTGCGCGCGAGGTGCGCAAACGGGACGGCCCGTGGCACCAGGGCGGGGTGATCCGCAAGCAGCGCATCCCGGGCGGAGCGGAGAGCCGCCTGGGATGGCAACGTGCCGGTCTCCACGTCCGCTGCCGCCTGCTCCCCACCATGCCGAATGAAACGCTGGGCCACCGAAGCCGCAACCTGCGCCCCACTCCCCAGGTGTGCTGCCCGGCAGGCACGGCCAGCGGACGGCAGCCCAGACCCCCGCAGCTCACAGGCAGGGAGGTCTGGAACTGCAGCCGGCGTCTCCAGGAAGGCCGGGTGTCGGACCAGGGCCGCTGTGCTGGCCAGGATACCTGCATCAAAGGTAGAAGAAGGTTGCATAGGCGGCCTGCGCCTCTCTATGGGCGAGCCCTTTCTCTTTTTGCGCTGCCGGGGAGGGGGGGAGGGCTCGAGCCAGGTACAGGGGACGTTGGGCAATGCTGCGCGTCAGCATGGCGAGCGCCAGCTGCATATCGTGCAGCTCAGGGAGGCGGGCCGCCGGCTTGAGGTGCTCCAGCAGCTTGCCGCGCAGCTGCTCGTCCACGAAGGCAGGTGAGCCCAATGGAACCCAGAGGAGTGTGAGGCCCCCGGCTGGTGTCTGACAGCCGGAGGGCAGACGGAGGAGGGCTGGCAAGTCCTGTGGGACCAAGCACTACACTTCGACGCTCGGATGTCCAGGCCGATCTCCTGCAGCTGCTCCTCGAGGGTGGCGAAGGCAGCCAGGACCTCGTCTGGTTGCCCGACCAGGGTGGTGTCGTCCGCATACGTAGGCATGAGTTCGCCCGGGTGAGCACCTGCCGTGGCCTTCAGGGCGCGGTCGTGAGCCAGCGCATAGTAGAACCCCGCGAGCGGGTCCTCCTGACGGGTGCCCGTGGACGACCGGAGGACCTCCACCCCTCTGGTTCCATGCCGCCATAGGAGATCACTGGGCTGGCCGTAGCCCAGCCGGTAGAACGGCAGCAGGGCCGGGAAGGCCTCACGGAGCTCCTTGGCGTCAGCGGCGCGGTCGACGCAGTTAAAAGCATTTCGGACGTCCACCGCCAGCACCACCCACTTGGGGTGCAAGTCAAGGGAAGCCCGCAGCCCATGTACCACTGTTTCGCCTTCGCTCCGCAGGCCCGGGCCATACTGATGCGGCGCCAGGTGTGTCTGGACCACACCTGCGGGCTGTTGCCAAAGTGCCCGGCCCACCTGGCGGTACAGGACCTCGCCGATGGCAATGGGGCGGACGCCTCCGTTGGCCTTGCTGAGGGCCAGTAGGGTGCTGGCACAGAGCACGCCGCTGATGCTGGCAGGGACGTGACCCCGGGCCATTTGTTGACACACCTGGTGCAGCGCCCAGAAGTCCGCCTCGTCCCCTTGAGGAAGAGCTCCCTCGAATGCTCCGTAACCATGCGCGAGGGGCCGCAACCTAAGCTACCCGCTCGACTACGTCGGCGGGCATCGACATGGTGTGCCAGGCGATGGAGGAGGGAGGACCACTTCGTTCTGTAGCCGCCGTATATGTCCATGGCGCATGAGAGAAGGCGCGCGGTGCGCATGAAATTGAAAGAGAGGCTAGTTCTAGGCTTACAAATGTCCGGGTAACGGGATGATGAGTTGGCTAAGGGGGGCACTAATATCCTCGAGTGAGCACATGCATATCTGACAAGCTAAGCTGCGAAGCCAGACCACCACCACGGAAGCCACTAAGCCTGGGCCAAGGGACGCCCAGCACGTTGGTGTATCGCGAATGGCGCATGGGTAGAGGTGGTCGCCCCTGGGGTGGTCCTTATGATTGCGCACCTCGCGCACACCGCTGACCTGCGGGTCCAAGCGCGCTTCGCGGCCGTCGTCGACAAGGCCGCCTATACCACCGCCGTGCTGCAGCTCCCCGAGGCCGACCGGCGCGGGCGCGCGAAACTCCAGTCGGCCGCTTCCCCGGGGGCAGCGGCGTGGCTCCAGGCCCTCCCACTAAATGACGCCCTCGCCCTCCCGGACGAGGTATTCCGGAGTGCCGTCCACAGGCTCCTCGGCCTGCCGCCGCCATGCCTCCAGGGCGTGCGTCAATGTGAGTGTGGTGAGCGCGGGGCCGAGCAGGGGGAGCTGGCCGCTCACGTTCTGCGCTGCTCGCACAGCGGAGAGCGGACAGCGGCCCATGACCGCCTCCGGGACGCAATGCACGGCATCCTGGTGGAGGCTGGCTTCTCTGTGGCAGCGGAGCACTCTGGGATCATGCCGATCCAGGACAGGGCCGACGGTCTCCACGCCCGTCGTGTGGACCTGGTGGCCACCCCACAGGTCGGCAGGCCACGTCTCCTCCTGGACGTGGTGACTACCGACGCATTCGAACGATCCCACCCAGCCCAGTGTGCAACCAAGCCTGGGTATGCGGTCGCCTGCGCCGCTCGTGCCAAAGAACTCAAGTACGCAGACCATCCGCCAGCTGACGAGTTCTTCCCGCTGGCCATCGACACACACGGGGCGTTGGGTGCTCGGTGGCTCGAACTGCTCCACCAGCTTGCCCGTCACGCCGTCGCCCGCCGCTTCCATGGGGAGCCGGTGGACTTCCCTGCAGCTGGGTCGCTCGCCCAGGTGTACCGCATGCGCCTGGCCATCTCGCTGCAGAGGTCAATGGCCCGTGCGCTGCACCTGCGTGCCGGCCGAGCCCTCGCTGCTGCCTCTGGCTCTGGCCAGGGGACATACTTCCAGGAGCATAGTCTCTCTGACCTGCGACTGCTTAGCAGGGGTTACTGAGTGATTAGTAGCTGCTTTGTATCTTCTTGTGTGCTTGTCTTTCTTAGTGCTTCACCTAAGTGCTTCGCTTAGCCCCATTCTTGAACTGTGTTCATTCTTTTTCTTGGGCTGGCTGTTCCAGCCCATATCCTCAATGGGCGAGCCCTTACTTATGATGTGCCTTGCCCCCATTGGGAGTGCCACTCCTTATAATGTCGTCGCAAGGAGCGAAGGACGTCGGAGCAGTGCCACGGAAGCTGGAGCGAGCGCGCGTCGATCTCTCTCGTCAGGAGAGAAGGCGCGCGGGGCGCATGAATTGAAAGGGAGGCCAATTCAAGCCAATACATTGTTCAGGCAGAGTCGAGTCAGGAGAGAAGAAGTGGCACTCCCAATGGGGGGGGCAAGGGCTGCGAAAAGCCAGCCCAAAAAGAATTCACAAAAGTTCAGAAGAGAGAAGGCGCGCGGGGCGCGTGAATTGAAAGGGAGGCCAATTCAAGCCAATACATTGTTCGCGACGCGCTAGGCCGAGGGCGCCGCCGCCGCCGCCGCCCCTCCTAAACCCCGGGCCGTCGCCGGCGTCGCTGCCGGCGGCGCCCGCCATGGGGTCCGCGGCGCGCCGGTCTCTCGCACCCGCCGCCCTCGCCTCCGCCGCCCCGCTCCCCGTCGCCTCAACCGCGCGCCCCCGGCGCCGTCGACGGAGCCCGAGTCCGGAGTGGCTTCAGGAGTCGCTCCAGGCCAAGCATTGGTGTGAGGCGGTCCGGGCGCCTCGCCCCCGACTCAGGCAGGAGCGAGGCGCTGCGCCTCCGCCGCCAGCGCCGCCCGACCTTCATGTCCCCGCGTTGCTCCCCGCCGTGGTAGCCGCCGCCTGCCTCCGCTTCATCTGCAGGCCCGCTCCGCCGCCGCCGCCGCCGCCATTCCCCCTCCACGCGACACCGCCATCCACCGCAACGCCGCCACCGCTCCCCCCCCCACCACCGCCGCCGCCACAACCGCCTGCGGCGTCAGAGGGCGTGCAGTGCCCTCGCTGTCCCAAATTATGCAAAAATGCACATGGTCTTGCGATCCATGCGCACTCCTGCTTGAAGCGTGCCGGCATCGCCGCCGCGGCAGCTGCTGCGGCAGTCGCGGCTAGCAGCCCCCCCGTCCTTGTTCAGGCCGTTCCCGCTCCGGAGCAGGAGCATCACTCGGAGGAGCATATATCGCCTCCAGCCCCAGAGATGTGTGGGGCACCCGCTTTATTGACTCCGCCCACGAGAAATGATGGGCCCCCTGAGGTGAACCCAATCCCTCCGCAGGGTGCACCGTCTTATGAGCACGAAGCTGCCCCTCATCTTCCCGCGGGTGTTGTGCCTTTCGTGGAAACAGGGCTGCCGTCCCCACCGCCGTCGCCGGCGCCGCTGTCACCGCCTCCGCCGCCGCCGTCGCCTCCGCTACCCCAGAACCCACCACCGTTGAGCCAGTCATCGGCGCCGCCCCCGTCGCCGCCGCCTCCACCCTCGCCGAGCGAGCCAGCGCCACCGTTGTCGCCCCCAACTCCCTCGTCCTCACCGCCGCTTCCTCCGTCTGAGCCTCTCCTGTGCCGGCACTGTCAGCGCCCCTGGCCAACCCAGCGCGCTCGGACCCTGCACGAGCACGCTTGCCAGCTGCAGGCCAATCGAGCGGCGCAGACGCGGGCCACGACCGCTGAGGGCTGCCGCGGCCGCGGTGGCCGTCCAGGCCGGCGAGTCCCTCCAGGGCCGACCCCTCCAGGTCCCCACCACTGGCAATGGGCGGCGGACCTTGACCTCGATGCGGTCCACCGGCAGGAGGCACTCCCTCTCCGGCGCCATGCGCCGCGGTGGGCGCGCCCACACCTGCGCCGCGCCCTCCGCCCTGTTCTGCAGCACATCGTGGTCGACCACAGGGACGCTGCAGCCTGGAAGGTCTTCATCCTCTTCCCCAGGCTGCTGCTCGGGCGAGCACCCCCCCAGGGCCACGGCCAAGTCCGCCAGCTGCTCCTGGACCGCATCTACCTCTTTGAGTGCGGGCGATGGGAGGAGCTCCTGGCGCGGCACGACGCTGCAGTGGCTGCGGCCTCAGCAGGCCGCCGCACTTCGCAGGCAGCGCCTTCGCCTGACAGGGCGGCCAGTGTCCGCCGCGCTCTCCGGTATGGCCATGCCGGGGAGCTCTCGCGAGCCGTCCAAGCGCTCGATGATTCGGTGTTGGCGCCGGCAACTGAGGCCACGCGGGAAGCCCTCTCGTCCCTCCACCCCCCGGCGCGCTCTCCCCTGCCCCCGTGGTTGGCTTCCTACGTCCCGCAGGAGGAGGTGGCCCTTGATGCGGCAGCCTTCCGCAAGGCCTTGCAGAGCAGCCGGCGCGCAGCTGCAGGCGGCCCCTCGGGCATGGTCAAGGAGCATTTGAAGAAGCTCTTCCTCGAAGGGGACGAGGCGGACTTTCGGGCGCTGCACCAGGTGTGCCAACACATGGCCCGCGGTCACATCCCTGCCTGCATCCGCAGTGTGCTCTGCGCCAGCTCCCTGCTAGCCCTCAGCAAGGCCAACGGTGGCGTCCGCCCCATCGCCATCGGCGAGGTCCTATACCGCCTGGTGGGACGGGCGCTCTGGCAACAACACGCCGCTGCGGCCCAGACACACCTGGCCCCGCACCAGTACGGCGCAGGCTTGCGGAGCGGCGGCGAAGCAGTGGTTCATGGGGTGCGGGCTTCCCTCGACTTGCACCCGGAGTGGGTGGTGTTGGCAGTGGATGTTCGGAACGCATTCAACTGCGTCGACCGCGCAGCTGTCGCCGAGGAGCTCCGTGACGCCTTCCCCACCCTGCTGCCGTTCTTCCGGCTGGGCTACGGCCAGCCCAGCAATCTCCTATGGCGGCATGGAGCCGGGGGGGTGGAGGTCCTCCAGTCTGCCACGGGCACGTGGCAGGGGGACCCCTTGGCGGGGTTCTTCTACGCGCTGGCCCACGACTGCGCCCTGAAGGCCACGGCAGCTGCTCACCCGGGCGTCCTCCTGCCCACTTACGCGGACGACACGACACTGGTCGGACCACCAGACGAGGTCTTGGCTGCCTTCGCCACCTTGGAGGAGCAGCTGAAGGAGATTGGCCTGGACATCCGCGCATCGAAGTGCAGCGCTTGGTTCCCCCAAGGACCCCAAGGATTGCCAGCCCTCCCCCGCCTTCCCATCGGCTGCCTGACACCAGACGGGGGCATCACACTCCTTGGGGTTCCTTTGGGCTCTCCTGCCTTCGTCGACGAGCAGCTGCGCGGCAAGCTGCAGGAGCACCTCAAGCCGGCGGCCCGCCTCCCTGAGCTGCAAGACATGCAGCTCGGGCTCGCCATGCTGACGCGCAGCATTGCGCAACGTCCCCTGTACCTGGCTCGAGCACTCCCCCCCTCGCCGGCGGCGCAGGCGGCTTATGCGACCTTTGATGCAGGTATCCTGGCCAGCACAGCGGCCCTGGTCCAACACCCGGCCTTCCTGGAGACGCCGGCCGC
>WELB01000006.1:72722-85208 GCA_009602725.1 Spirogloea muscicola | reverse complement strand
GGCTGCAGGAGCCGGCGGGCCCGCCGCCGCCGCCGCCGGGCGCGCCCGCCGACGAGGAGCCGCCTGCCGTTGACGAGCTGTGAGCCTCGCCGATCCGCGCCTTGCTCTCGCCTGCTCGCGGCAGCCAGACCTGGCAGCTGCGCATTGGGACGCCTACGCCGCCGCCGCGAGCGCCAGAGTCTGCTGCCTCAGAAGAGGCGCAGCCCGCTTCCTGGCACCGACAAGTCCTGCGCCGGACGTGGCAGGGACGCGCTTCAAGTGGCCGCACGAGAGGCAGCCGCCTCCCTGCAGGGCCAGGAGGCGCTTCGAGCGCCGGCAGAAGGCGAGGCCGACGGCGACTTCCAGGCCGTGCCGCTGTCGCCGGCGCTAGCCGTCCCCGGCATCGATGGCACTGAGGCGCCGGGCGCCCACCGGCACGACCCTATTGATGACAGGCCCCCGAGCATCCCCAGGTGCGGAGCCGCTCCAAGTTGCTCGTCTCGCCACTCCACTCGCGACTGATGCTGAAGCCTTGCTCACCTCAATCTCAGCCACCCCGGCAGCCGTCGCTTGGCGGGCTGCAGTGGTGGCGGCAGTGTCCTCAGTCAGGCGGCCTGCATGCAAGGGCAAGCTCTGATGGTGATCGAGTGCTGCGCCCGAGTTGTGCAGCCCGACGCTGCTGGCTCCCCAGGGCACCAATGTGCTCGCGGCAGCTACGATGGCAGAGGCCGGCCACAGCCTGGAGGGCACGGAGGCTGAGCTGGTCGTGCTGCCGCTGCGCCTGGCCATCCAGACCAAGCAGTCCAAGCTCATCGAGACTGCCCTCGACTGTCTCCATGTAAGAGCCACCTCTGTCACTCTGCTGTGCCTCTGCCGAGCTTGGTTGCTTGGGTTGTGAGTTCTCGCTCTTTTCCATCAGTCAAGCTGCACCGAACGACCTCTAATGCGAGGCTTGGGTGCTTCTGCAGAAGCTGATTGCTTATGGGCACCTGGAGGGAGCTGCTGGCGAGGAGGGCGGCAAGAATGGCGTACTCATGACTGCCCTGTTTCAGCTCATCTGCCAGTCGGCAGACCACACTGCCACAGACAAGTGAGCAGGCCGAAGCTCTGAGCTACTTGCACATGGACTGGGTGGCACGGGTTTCCATGCGTGTAAGCCGTTTTAGTCTTAAAAGCCCTGCCACCTGGAGAGTGACGTCGCCGACTGGAGTGGCCAGTGTGGTGCTGCAGGTGATTAAGGTCATTCTCACCGCAGTGGCATCATCTACTTTCACAGGTCAGCTGCTCCGCTTGTCACCTCATGTCCTGTTGTCAGCGCGAAGTCCCTCGTTGACAACTTCATCTCAGGGAAATGAGATAAGCTGCTGCTTTATAGGCTTGCGAGTACCATACTTGATCGCAAACATGTTCCTTGACAATTGGCCAGTGCATGGTGAGTCCCTGGTATTGGCCATCCGGACGTGTTACAGTATTGTGCTGAGCAGCAGGAGCACAGTAAACATTTCCACTGCAAAGGGCACACTCATGCAGATGATTGGCATCGTCTATCGGCGGATGGAAGCAGAGGTGCTTTTACTTCACCACGGTTCACTGGCCTGTTGCCTGTGCGTTGCCTGGAAGTTGTCATACTCAAGGGGTGATTGCTCTGACAACTGTGATACAATGTCCAGAAATAAAATGTCGCTGTCTTCTGCTGTATCTTTGTATGCAGAATAAAGTAGGCCAGCTACAGACGGGCACTGCCCGTCCTTCGGTGTCGGAGAGTGCCACTGCAGCTCCTCCAGTGGCTGCTGCTGATGAGGAGCTCAGGAGCAATGGCGATGCCGAAGTTGGGGGCCCGCCTCCACTCTGGACAGAGGAGCACTCGCCAGGCTCCCATGAAGCAGGGAACTCCCTGACGACCACCAGTGACCTCGAGACACTGGCTGGAGATGCAGACTTCCGAGGCCTGGAGGCTGCCTTGGAGAAAGCCATCAACCCTGATGGCAATACTCCCCTCTCCAAAGAGTGAGCCTGGCTGCCCAGAGCTTGCTTCAATTCCAGTGGCAATTCGCGCAGCTTATCAGCCCCTGATTTCTGGACAGGGGCGTGGATCTGGCGAGCTTGACACTTGCCCAACGGGATGCGCTCGTTGTGTTCCGCACGCTCTGCAAGATGTCTATGAAGGACGGATATGAGGAGTTAGTCGTGCGCACCAAGCTCTTATCCTTAGAGCTCCTGCTGGTAAGCAGTCCTATCCAGCCTCCTACATTTCATAGCCTCTACATTACGACAAGGATTGCTCTTAACAGGGTTCGCCTTCCTCCCTTGCAGGGCCTGCTGGAGGGTGTGAGCGATGAATTCAAGGATGACACTGCATTCCTTGACAGCGTGAAGACGTACTTGTGCTACGCTCTCTTGCGAGCTTGCGTCACCCTGCAGGATCAGGTCTTCCAGCTGGCCTGTGACATTTTTGCTGTTCTGCTACTGCGCTTTCGGGAACCCCTCAAAGCCGAGATTGGCGTCTTCTATCCACTCATTGTCTTGCGGTCCTTGGACTCAGTCGAGTGCCCTCTGCCACATCGAGCTTCTGTCCTCAGGCAAGTATTGCAGCAAAGCCTCTCTCTTTGCCCTTGCTCATGTTTTGGCTTCTCTTGCTAGTAAACAGCCACCTCATGGGTCCTGGGTCCTTGTCATGTGCCAGGATGCTGGAGAAGGCTTGCCTTGACTCGCAGATGCTGGCAGACATCTTCGTCAACTACGACTGCGACCTTGATTCAACGAACCTATTTGAGCGTATGGTATGTACAGCTTTCGGGCTTTTGTGAATCCACCGCTCTGCAATTTTGCCTCCCAGCTTCCTGAGTTGTTCAGCATGCTAGACCGTCTTCTGACATCATCCTCGCACGCAACCTTCTCCTGCAGGTGCACTCTCTGTCAAGATTAGCACAAGGTGCACCTAGCTTAGACCCCAGTTCTATCAGCGTGGCTCAGAATCCTGCAGTACAACTCTCCTCATTGCAGGTTCGCAAGGACAGCACACCTATTCCGATGTGCAACTTTGGGTCATGTGGTCATGTGACGAGTATCTGCTGAATTCTGAGAGCTCTTGGGATGGTGCAGTGCCTGGTCAACGTACTGAAGTCGCTCGCGAAGTGGTCCAAGGACTTGCATCGCGAGTTGCCAGCATCTCAGATGCCCAACAATGAAGTAGACAGTGGTGCAGCAGGCACCGGAGAGCACAAAGCTGGGGGTATTGCACTCGCTGATTCTTCTTCTGGGGAGGACTTTGGAAAGGCCAAGGCTCACAAGTCCACCCTAGAAGCTGCTGTTGCCGAGGTATGTGCATCTGCGCCATACTTTGAGCATCCGGTCACTCTATAAGGGTTGATGTAGGAGCCATCAGTAGATCACCTCAATTGACGCTCTGTGTTTGGACATGCAGTTCAATGTGAAGCCCGAGCGAGGCATCAAATCATTGGTGGCCAGTAAACTGGTGACCGAGGAGCCCGAGTCCATTGCCAACTTCCTCCATACAACAGCCGGCCTTGACAAGGTCAGTCACCTGTGTCTGACTCTGCTGTGGTCATCTTTCTGCTTCAATCAGAAGATAGTGGGATGACAATGTAACGCGCAGTCGAAGTGGCAACAATTTGCTATTGAAAGTCCTTCGAGTCACCTGCTGACATACAAAAGGTCTGAAGGAGACATTTGTTGTCCTTGACCTTCTTTCACCCATCCAGTTGTAGTAGCTTGTTGTGTGTTGAGAGCAACAGCTGTCGCATCACCACTTTAATGACGACATTCGAAGTACATCTGAAGTCCATTGTTGTTCGTCATGCAGACTATGGTGGGTGACTATTTGGGTCATCATACAGACTACCACATCAAAGTGATGCATGCCTATGTTGATGGCATGTCATTCAAGGGGCTCCAATTTGATGCCGCAATCAGGACATTCCTTCGCGGCTTCCGATTGCCTGGAGAAGCGCAGAAGATCGATCGCATCATGGAAAAATTTGCTGAGCGGTAGTAGCTTCACTCAAGATTCCAAGCTATCTGTTAGGGGATCTTGTGTTTGGCATACAAAAGCTGACTCAGGCACTATAATTCTGCAGGTATTGCTTGGATAATCCAGGACTATTCAAGACAGCAGACACTGCATACATCTTAGCGTATGCTATCATCATGCTCAACACGGATGCTCACAATCCCATGGTGTGGCCCAAGATGAGCAAGGAGGCTTTCGTGCGCCTCAATTCAGCAGGCAACGCTGAAGGCACAGCGGATGATGGTGCACCCCTTGAGATGCTGGAAAGCATATACGATTCAATTGTCAAAGAAGAGGTCAAGCTCAAGGATGACAGTGACAGCACCTCTGCGGCGCGCGCGCTTTCTAAGGCGGAGGAGAATCGTCGCTTGGTCACGATTCTAAAGCTGGGCACACCTCGTCGCCGTGCCCTCGCTGACACAAAGAAGGTGCCCATCTTAGTGATGCTGTCTCTGGTGCTTTGTCCTTGTGTGTCCTGCCTTGTACGCCCTACATGCCTGCCCTCGTCGTAACACTAATGACACCAACTGTCTCCCTTGGATGCCTCGATGTCAGGAGAGCGATGAGATTGTTGCTCGGACTCGAGCAGCTCTCAAGAGTGGTGGTGCCAGAAGGGGTGTCTTCCACAGGGCAACACGGAGAGAATTGGCAGCACCAATGCTGGAGAGTGTGGGCTGGCCCCTGCTCGCTGCCTTCTCCGTGACCATGGAGGACTCAGACTCCCGTCCGCGCATTGCGTCGTGCATGGAGGGCTTCCGCATCGGAATATACCTCACCAAGCACCTTGCCATGGACACGATACGCTACGCCTTCCTCACCTCTCTTGTCAGGTACATCCATATTCTCAAGAAGGGGGTCACAGACAGGAAGCCCAAGAGATTATGCTTGTTGCCCGCCCTTGAGCTGCATGCGCCCTTGGTTGGTCATAACAATGACCAAATAGTGCCATTTCAGGTTCACATTCCTGCATGCGCCCAAGGAGATGAGGGGGAAGAACGTGGAGGCCTTGCGGGTTCTGCTCGCTCTAGCAGAACATGATGCAGGGTCCTTGCAGGACACTTGGAGCGCCATCCTGGAATGCATCTCGCGCTTGGACTACATCTCCTCAACCCCAGCTCTTCATCCCACAGTCATGGCTGCTGCCAACCAAGTGTCTCGGGAAGCTCTGATTGCTTCGCTCCACGAGCTTGCTGGCAAGCCTACTGAGGAGGTAGGCTGACTGGAGGTTTTCTTTCTTCCTGTTGCACGGCAATGTTTTGAAGGTCAACATGTGGCTTTATTGGAAATACTGTGAAAAGTGCTCCATGACTGAATGCTCTGGTCCAATCTCCATGCTCTGCACATCAGGTGTATGTCAACACCATCAGATTGCCAAGCGACGCTGTCGTGGAGTTCTTCACAGCACTTTGCGGAGTGAGTGCGGAGGAGCTTCACCAGGTGCCGCCGCGCACATTCTCCCTGCAGAAACTTGTGGAGATCTCCTACTACAACATCACACGCATCAGGATGGTGAGCACTTTCGCTTCTCCAGCTAGTCAGCCCATGCTTAGAACCTGTGACCGTGGCAGACTTGGAGCATCTGAGTCCATTCTGTGCCATCCATTCTGCAGGTGTGGGCACAAATATGGGCGGTCCTTTCGATCCACTTTGTGTCAGCAGGCACCCATGGAGATCCAAAGATTGCCATGTATGCTATTGACAGCCTCAGGCAGCTTGGCATGAAGTACTTCGAAAGAGCGGAGCTGGCGCAATTTACCTTCCAGAATGATATCCTGAAGCCCTTTGTTGTAATTATGCGGTCATCACGGAACCCAAACATCCGGGAACTCATTGTACAGTGCATTGTCCAGGTATTATTTAGCAGTGGCCAGAAAATGCTTGGTGTTGCCTCTGAGTCGGTTTGAGGTGTCAATTTGAGGCTGACATTTGTTTGGAAAATATGCTGAGCAGATGATAAAGTCGAAAGTGAGCAGCATCAAGTCGGGGTGGCGGAGCGTGTTCATGGTATTCACAACAGCTGCATCTGACTTGTCTGAGGTGATCGTTGAGGGCGCCTTTGAGAACGTGGAGCAAGGTGCGCCTCTGACATCCTCAGCTGCTGGAAAGGAATCCATTTTGACTTACAATCATGAGGACCTCACTAATCACTTCTTCTCTTCTCTGGCAGTGGTCCTGGAACATTTTGATCAAGTGCTTGGAGACTGCTTCATGGATTGTGTCAACTGCCTCATCGCATTTGCCAATAACAAAGTCAGCCCACGTATCAGCCTCAAGGCCATTGCGCTACTGCGAATTTGCGAGGACCGACTGGCTGAGGTTTGTCTTCACTGTAGCGTGCTACTAGGAAGGTGCTGCACTGTTGGTGTAAGGCCACTATTTTAGATGGCAGGCCTGATATTGGCCTGTGGATCGTGACAGGGACGTATTCCTGGTGGTGGGTCACGGATGTTATCAGCTGTTGACGTCGGCAGCAATGATATCGAGGTCACTGAGTATTTTTGGTTTCCCATGCTGGCGGGCCTTAGCGATCTTACGTCAGATCCTCGTGACGAGGTTCGCAAGTGCGCTCTGGAGGTCCTGTTTGATCTGCTCAAAGAGAGGGGCAAGAAATTCTCACCGTCATTCTGGGAGAACGTGTTCAACCGTGTTCTCTTCCCCATCTTTGACTATGTGCGGCACGCGGGCAAGGACGGCAGCCGGCCTGGGTCTGCAGACATTTGGCTGAGGGAGACCTGCATTCACTGCCTGCAGCTTCTGTGCGACCTCTTCTGCACCTTTTACAAAGTAAGCAGCTGCCAGAATGCAATCAGCAACTCCAGTGATTTGGCCACAAGGTTGCAAGCTCATACATTGCCTCTCTTACCATTGAGGCCACGTATAAAATCGGCTTCCCCTCCAGAGCTTCGAGCACTCCAACATGGAAAGAGCTCTTGTGTGTTGGCAGGAGGTTGCATTCATGCTGCCATCCCTCCTGGGTCTGCTGTTGGACTGCGCCACAAGACCAGACCCTGGCTTGGCAGCTATCTCAGTGGCTGCAATGCTGCGCCTGATGGATGCTGGCGGGTCTCAGTTTTCCTCGCAAGACTGGGGCACTCTTCTGCAGACCATCCGGTGAGAGAAGGGCAGCATACTGTGCCCAATTGCCAGCTTTGTTGGCTGTGTCTGCTCTGTGACAAGCTTTGACAATCTGGGTGATGGTGATCCTGTGTTCTCGTCCTCGTGGTTCTCATGAGCAGAGCTGCAGCAGAGGCTACACGACCAGTGGAGCTGCTCCAAGCCGAGGGCTCTGCAGAGACGACTGCCTCCTCCATTCCTGAGCGCATGGGAGGCCTCGTCACTCCCCTCCGGCTGCCTCATGGAGCAGGGCTGCCAGACGAAGTCACCACTCCTAAGAGCGAGGCCCTGGTCACCCCCCGTGACGCGCTGGAACCACTTGCTGCAATGCCAGCAGATGAAGCTGCACAACCAGATAGCAACGAGGCTAGGGAAGACAGTACAGGCACAACAGATGAAGCAACGGCGCAACAGAATGGGAGGCTCGCCGACGGTGGAGATGGCCATGACGACGGGTTCAGTGGGAGAGATGCTGAGAACAATGGTGGGAGGGCAGAGTGGGGGATGGATACTGACGATTTTCCAACCAGCGATCAAGATCGGCCTGCAGTGCCTGCAGCCAATGTTGCCCTAGGCAAGTTTTCTTAACAGTCCTTGCTGGATGTACGTGGATAATTGTGGTTGCAGAGGTAGCGCTTTTTGCAGGTCTAGTGTTCGTGATAGGAGCGTGTAGTGTGGACGTATCACATGTACGACCCACTCTGCTCTTAACCGTGGCGAAGTGCCTGCTTCAGACTCGCCGGCGACTCCCGGGATGTCGTCAACCTCGGGCTTGCAGTCTCAGCTCTCTGGGCTACTGGACAGGAGCAATACCTTTGGGAAGAGGTTCATGACTAGCATGATGGACACTCTGCTCTTGAAGAGCATCAGCGGAGCGCCTAAGATTGCAAGTCTTCCTGCATCGCTTCCAACTTTGGAGGTAAGGGCTGAGCCCTGCTCCTGGCCGCCTAGCATGTGGTAACAATGAAGCGACATTGTGATAAGCGGCTGGTCAAGCGTGCAGATTGGTGAAGGGGGCGACGAGAGCTTCATGGAGGAGGAGACCTTCCATGTGTCGAGAACAGTAAGGACGAAATGCTACGTGCAGCTGCTGCTTCTGCGGGCACTTCAGGTCATGCAGCAGCAGCACTGGCAGCAGCTGGACAACAGTCATAAGCGCCAGTTGCTGGACAGCGCGCAACAAATGGTGGACTTTGCTGCCATTTACGACTCCGACATCGACCTGCGCCAGCAAATGGCCCACACATCCTCGGACAGGTACTGGCCTTGGTCGTTCAAGTCGTTCTGGCAATAACATTGTTATGCATGCTGTCCGACTGCATACTGGTAATTGCTGGTATGATGAGGAGGTGGAGGGCACGAGGCGGCAGGGCATGCACTTGCTCTGCCATGCTTGCAACCCTATCAAAGTCAGGGGCCTCTTTTCCAAGCGTGAGCTGCTGCCAAATGCACAATGCACGCTGCAATGTGCATGCTTGCAGGCCCCCCCCCAGCTTGATGAGGCAGGAGGTTGAGAGCACTGAGTTGTACTTGTCGGCGCTATTCAAAGCGGTCGAGGAGGGAGGCAGGGCAGATGGCCAGCCGCAGGCAGAGAGCCTCGCAGAGGAGGCAGAGGGCAGATTGATACAATTCTGCACTCAGGTTCTGGAGGGAGCTTCCAGGTTACAAAGCTTGGAGGACAGCACAAGGCAGGCCGAGAGACAGCACGCCATGCTGCTGCGAGCCCCAATAGTCGTCATGGTTTGTCCCTATTGCCAAGCCAGCACCAGTGCTTTCAGACCAAGACGAGCGAGATAGCGGCTACTGCAAGTAAGGCCTCAATGACACTCTGCGGATGCAACTGTGCAGGTCCTTGTGGCAATGAGCAGCATGCAGGCACCACTTTTGAGGAAGCATCTTGCGGTGCTCTACCCACATTGCACTCGCCTGATTTGCAGCGACCAGGTAAAGAAATAGAGCTCCATTTACCCCTGTTGTGCTTTGGGCCTGGTAGAGGTAGTCAATGTACAGTGATGAAGCTGACCCTCACGGCGTGGCATGATGCACAGTTGGAGGTGCGGAAAGCCCTGGGAAGGCTCCTCCAATCACGCCTTATGACTATGCTGCCCTGACCTCATTTAGGCCGCTGTTGCAAATTCGTTTGGAAATATTTCCCAGGCCCCCCACACATGAGCCAAAGACAGCCACAATAAAAATTGGTTTCTGCAAGGAACCACTCTTGCTGGTAGCAGGCCCAAGAACCCGATGTATAATCCGAGGAGCTTGTGTTGTGTTGATGCTTAGTAGTTACTCGGCCCTATCTCGAGGCCTTGCAATGGTGTTCTCCACATGGGCACCAACATGCTCGAGTCCATCATCAGGGGCAAGAACTCGAAGCAGTGCTTTCTGATCTGATTGTGGCCAGAAGTATTGGACTTCCGACGATGGCAATTTATGGAGGAGGAGGAACACCAAAGGTAAAGTGGTCACACTGGACCCTTGTGTACAACCCAGGCAGCAGAGGAAGGGATTGAGGGGGACAGAGTGTAAATGGAGGCAGACTGCGAGGGAAGTGCAGACTGTGAGGGAGACGGACACAAAGTAGTATAACACCCCCATGCTACACGTACACGCCCGTCGCCAGGAGGGCAAACAGCGTGCCGAACCCCTGCGCCAGCACACC
The DNA here is from genome assembly GCA_009602725.1 of Spirogloea muscicola. NCBI lineage: Eukaryota > Viridiplantae > Streptophyta > Zygnematophyceae > Spirogloeales > Spirogloeaceae > Spirogloea > Spirogloea muscicola. Next base: position 75,423 of record WELB01000006.1, on the reverse strand, counting down.
GCGGCACCCCATCCCTCCAACGTCGTGAATCCACAATGCCACAAGTGCAGCAGGGCAGCGCTCGAAGCTCTGCGGTGCCTGGAGGCGCCGACAACGCGGCATTGCAGCCGCCAGGCAAAGCGGCGGGAGGCAGCGAGAGGGCAAGGGCAGCCCACCAGGAAGACGGACGCCACGCCGCCGGTGACGAGCTCGCGCGCGGCGCTGCGGCTGAACCTCGACGTCGTCACCTCATACCTGCATTGCCACGGGGCACCGGCGATGAGTAAAAGCGGTGGAGGCGCTGAGGGCGCTCGGCCTGCCGAGCCCCTCCAGGGCCACGCCCCGAGGGCTCACACGAAGAAGGCGTTGGCGGCCAGGAGGCCGACGGCGAGGAGCGCCACGGCCAGCGCGCCGTAGAGGCTCGGCGGCACCGGGCTTGACAGCGGCAGCGCCGCCGCGTCGTCCTGCACGGCAACGCCGCCGGCCTCGCAACCTGGTCAGCGGCGGTGCCGGCGGCCGGGCCGAGAGGCGAGGCGCGGAGGCGGGGCGGGAAGCGCAGGCCGCCGCGCGGCGCTCACCAGAGAGGCCATGGCGGCGGCGGCGTCTCCTGGCGGCGGCGGCGGCGGCGCAGGACTGGGACCTAATCTGGCCCGGGGCTGACAACCGTGACCCTAGAAGCCACCCCCCTTGGGGACCCACTTTCAGGACCCTAGCCTCTCTGATTTGCGGCTGCTTAGCAGGGGCTACTGAGTGATTTGCAGCTGCTTTCTTTCTCTGTGTGCGTTGTTTCTTAGCGCTTCCTCCCCCTGGCCCCCCCTTCTCGTACTTTGCTCATTCTTTCTTGGGCTGGTTTTTCCAGCCCCTATCCTCAATGGGCGAGCCTTTCTCTCTTCTCGCCCCTTCGGCTGATCACCACGGCTCTGCCGTGTTCATGGTGAGGCCGTGTCCAGCTCTCGAGTCACATCGTCAGTCGAGCTGGGCCCCCCCGTGCTTGGAGTGCAGCCACCTGCGGTCGTCCGCAGCGTTGCCGCTCCTGGCCACATCGTCCAGAATGTCGTCAGCCTGCGGAGAGCTCGTCCATGCCCTGGCCGCCGCCTCAGGCAAAAGGCAGGCCGACCACCTGCTCAGTGATTTGATTGGTGGCTACTGACCAGGGGTTGTGGAGAAGTAAGCTCGAAGGGGCGAGGGCCTCTGAGAGGCCAGCTCGAAAGGGATGGACGAGGTTCGAAGGGGCCGGAAAAGCCCTGAATCACACACTAACGTGGTGAATGGCCATTCGTGGTGGTCACTTGCATTGCTGAGTAAGTACAGGATTACCGTCCCATTTTGGTCATTGTTCTTTCTTGTTGGGCTGCCTTTCACAGAGAAGAGTGGCTGGCAAAGCTTTCACAGCCATCGGTCCCCCTGGAAGAAAGCTCATCCAAGCGAGCACAGCTTTTTCAGCTCTCACCTACTCTGGCCACCGAGCTGTCATCCATGTCCTTACAGTCCAGCAACACATCTTGATCCTCACGGCAGCATGGTAGAGAAGCCGGCTGCCATGTCATGGGGAATCAGGGTGTGATGGTCGGCGGAGTGCATGCACTGCCTTGGGAGTCTCCCAGCACCCCGGTCCACCATCCTGCATTGACCTCCGCGAGCTGCTGCTGCCCGGGGGTTCGGCCCACATGCCACAGCAGAGAGTCCCCAAGTCCTTATCGCCTGAATCAAGCCCGCAATGCCATAGGAGACAGGGCACCTTCTGACATCCTGCATGTGCCTGCTGCCGGGCTCCGCCACACAGCGCCACGGCTCTGCTGCTTCTGTCATCGATGTCATGAGCAGCCAAAGCGCTGCACTAGGCCCGCCCTGGACGGTCTGATGGCTGCTTGCCCTCAGTTGGGCCAACAGCGTCAGAGCCATAGAGCAAGAGAGAGCGAGGGAGAGGGGGAGAGGAGGAGAGAGAGGGAGGGGTTGGGGAGGTGGAGGAAGGGGGAGCGCATCAGCGAGCAACCGGACGCAATGGTTGCTGAGCGTGGCGACGCTCTGCAAAGCAAGGCGACGGGCTCGGCACTGGTGAAGGAAGGAGGCGCAACGTGGCCAGCCCGCAACCAGCCGCAGCTCTGAGCTGCACACCGTCTCCAAGCCTTGGGGTATGGGATGCCCGGATGTGCGCAGCGGAGCTCAGCTTCTCGTTGAGCTCAGAGTCCTCAGGGCCACGGTTGCACGCGATCGCCAGCGCGCCTGGCTTGGGGCATGGCCGCAAGTTGGCAAAGCCGCCGGGAACTGGCGGCGCTTGGGAGGTCAGGCCTTGGAGTCCACCGCCTCCTGCGGCACCGCCGGGGCCGCCTCGTCCTCCACTTCCCGCCACCCGCGGCGATTGCACTTGCCGATGCGCTCCGCCACGCCCGTCGTCGGCTTGCCGTCGGCGTGGAAGACGCCGTACGCCACGCCGTGCCGCTCGTCCTGCGAGTCGCGCCAAGCCCACGTCAGGCAACGGCGGCGACGGCGGAGTATGGGTCTAGGGATAGGCTGTGAGTTCAGAGATTTAGGCATGTGGGCGCGGCGATGGCGGAGGGGGGGGGGAGGCGGACGTTGAGGCGGAGCTTGGTGACGAGGTAGAAGCGGCGGGGCGCCCAGGCGGCCTTGGCGACGCGCGCGGCGCCCACGCCCCACGCCGGCATGGCCCGCAGCAGGTCGAAGACGTTGCGCCGCGCCATGTGGCGCCCGCCCGCGCGCCGCG
>WELB01000006.1:32370-45815 GCA_009602725.1 Spirogloea muscicola | reverse complement strand
CGCCGCCGCCGCCGCCGGCGCCGGCGGCCGAGGCCAGCCCGCCGAAGCGTGCGCATCCGCCGGCACAGCAGCAGCAGCCCCTCCCGGGCGCTGCCGTCGCCAATGGCGCACTCACGACCGAGCCGGAAGCCGCCGAGGCCCTCATTGGCAACGGAAGGCCGTCCACTGTGGGCGCCGCTACGGCAGCCACGCCCGCTGCAGCGCCACTCCCGCGGCTGCCCAGCGACGGCAATGCAGACCGCAGGCCGCCGGCTCCGGCGGCGGCGACGCAACAGCTGCTCAGCGCGGCGCTGCCAGAGCGACCGGCCGCTGCCCCAGAGCCCGCGGAGGCTTTCTCTGGTTCTGCCAGTCGCCTGCCGCTGCCGCTGGCCCCAGCGCAGCCGGTGGCTGCGGAGGTGCGGCCTGACGCTGGAGACACCGCCGAGCGGCTCCCGAGGGTGGACCACGGTGGCAGTGTTTTGCAGCAACAGCCGGCTGACGCTGGGACTAAGGTTGCTGCCTTCCAGCCAACAACGGCTGCCACGGCGGCGGTAGAGCCGGACGTCGTGCCCACCGCACGCTCGGCGCTGGCGCCCCCCATGACATCCTACTCCGTCGCTCCCGGTGGCATTCCCTTCCGGGACCTCGCCGCAACTCCCGCCAGGTCGTCGCTGACTGGTGGCGCGGAGGCGCCGCTAACGGCAAAGCAGGGCCAGGTCGCTGAGCCAGAAGCCCCGGTTGTGCGGAGCCAGCTGCAGCCAGGAGGTGTCGCTGCCGCCGCCGCGGCTCGGACGGGCATGGCGGTCGACAGTCAGGAGCGGGGAGCCTCGAGGCCGGCGGCGCGCGTGCCAGAGCCCTCACTCGAACCAAGAGACGGCGGCACGGCCGACGGCGGCAGTGAGGCTGCTGTGGACGCGGCTGGCAGCTCGGCAGAGCTCAAGCGGGAGGGTCAGCAGGCTGTCGCAGCCGCCTCCGGCGAGAGCGAGGCATTGGCAACCACGGCCGCAAATGCACTGCCGCCGAGTCGGCGGGCTTCGCAGCCGGCGCAGGGCGGCGAGCTCCCTGCTGCGAGCAGCCTGAGCTCATGGTGGTCTGTCATCTCGCCGCCGCCAGCAGCGGCTCCGACTCAGATTCTGCCATCGCCACTGCCGCCGCTGGCGCCGTCGTTGCCTCGGCCCGACCCATCGACCGGCCTGCTCAGCGCTGCCAAACCTTCCCTGCTGCCTGCATCGCCCTTGACTTCGCTGCATGACGGCAGTGTCAGAGGAGCCACAGGCGAGGCCGCCGCCGCCAGGACGGGTGCTGATGGAGTTGGCGAGGCTCTGGCCTCAATGAAGAGGACCGTCGCGATCAATGGCAGGTCTCAGATTCCTGACAAGGCTGGTGCAGGGGCGGCACCGGGTCTGCGCTCGGCGGACATGGACTCCGCCAGCTTCAGTGATAGGGCGACAACAGTCCCGGCTACTGCCGGTGCGCATGGTGCCGCCGTGACAACGGCAGCTACGCAGGCAGATGCGAGGCCTGCTGCGAAGCCCCTGCAGAGCCGGGGGGCCGCCGAGCGACGAGACCCCGGCTTCGACCTGGCCGCCTCCTTGCACTCATCCTCCAATGGTGTCAGCTCCGCCGCCCAGCCCAGCTTCCAGTACATGGCCGCATTCAGGCCGCCACCTCAGCCGCTGGCCTTTGGCAGCAACGACAAGAAGCCCTCCGGCTTGCCACCGCCGTCAGCGATGCCGCCTCCAAGGCCGGCAATGCCTGGGCCGGCCGCCAGCATGACCTTCTCCTCGTCGGCTCCCACAGAAGCCGTGCCGTTGAGTGCCTATACGAAGTTGGTGCCGCCAGGGCCGCTCCCCGCGGGGCAATTGCCAAAGCCCTTCAGTGCTGCCGCCGCCGTCGACAAGGAGAATCTGGAGAACGGCGCACCCTTGCCACCACCGCCACTTCGTTCCTTGGCAGCAGACGCTTCTGCGGACAAGATGATGCACGTCAATGGCAAGATTGGCCATCAGAGTCTCAGCTTTGCGCCCTCCGAGACGAGCGAGTTTGCCTCTTTGGAGCAGGTAGGCATGCTGCCTTTTATTTACAGTTGAATCGTCAAAAGAGAGTCAGATGCAGTATAATGTGTAAACTGGCACCAGCCACTTCACTTTCTTGTCTTTGGAGGCTTCTCGTAGACAGCCTCAAGTTGTGGTCCTTGAAGCTGCTGGCCGCTGATCTTTCTGGCTAATTGCCCTCTCTGTTCCTTGCAGCACATTGAGGACCTCACGCAAGAGAAGTTTGCATTCCAGCGGGGGCTGGAGGCCGCGCAGGCTCTGGCGGCTTCTCTGGCTCAGGAGAATGAGGCGCTCACTCACGACTTCAACAACCAGGTGCCGAGACCCCACGCGAGGACTTTTTCAGTCCTCCCTGTCTCCATGGACATACATAACCCTGACTTGCAGAAGCCTCTGTAAGGAGTTGCTGCATGATCAGCTGCTTGACCCCGGCTCACCGTGCGCCTTGTTGATTCCTTGCTTATGAAGGGTGGGGTGGTGAGTCAGCTGCAAGTTGAGCTTGAACAGCAGGCCAAAGCAATTCGCTCTCAGAAGGTGCAGTAGCTCTCCCAACTGCTTGCACATGATTTGCGAGTGAGCGATGAGTGAGCGAGTCAGTGCTTCCCTGTAACCACGATCTCACCTGCCACAGATTTTGTACACCTCGCAGGCGATTGTGAAGAGCATGCAAGCAGAAAAGGAGCGTGCGCAGCAGGAGAGTGTGGCTTCTACTGAACGCTCACAGGCGCTGGCGGGCGAGGTCGTTGCCCTTGAAGAGAAGGCAAGCAAGGCTTGCCCACGACCAGGCCTCTGCTCGTGCTTTGGAAGCCTGCAAGCTGACTTTGGCCTCAGCACGCAGCCTTCCTGCAAGTGGCATACACAAAGGGCAGCTCTACTTGGACTCTGCAGCAATAGGTTAGGAGCAGATGCTGTAGTGCTTAATCTTGTAGGCTTGGTGCTCGCTTGCAGGTGTTGAAGCTGCGGTCGCAAGAGCTCAAGCTGGAGCGTCAGGTGGAGGAGCTCTTGGCTCACCAGAGCATGCATGAGTAAGTCATGCTCCTCGCTAAGGGCTACGAGCAAGCACTATAACCTGCTCACCTCACAAGAGTGTCTGACTTGCCAGCAGAGATCCGCTCAATGTACGCCATTAAGGGCCCTCCTTCATCTGCTGGCATCTGCAGAAGGACGATGCAAGCTCTTGAAAGGGATCGCGCCAACCTGAGGTCGATGGTCGAAGCTCTTCAAGAAGGTGCTGCTGCTGTCTGCGATCGTCTTTTGCAAGACTTTAGATTTTCGATGGATCGTCAGAGTCCAGCTTTGCTTGCTGAACAGGGATGGACGCATGTCAGTGATCTCACACTCCACTTTTTGGTCTTCTGCGAGCAGAGAAGAGGTTTCTCCAAGTGCGGGTGCGGCAGGCTGCAGTCGAGGGTGCATTGGACGAGGTCAGGCAGCCTCCTCTTACGGCAACCCTCGACGTCGAAGACGCTGGCCGATCTCCGTTGGTCGTCACCTCCACTGCCACTGAAGACCTCAGTATGTGACGTCCACCTCCGAATTGTTGCCTGATCCTGGAGCATTGTACTCGTGTATCCTGTGCTGTACTCGTCACACCCTGCTTTCACACCTGAGGCAAGCTTCAGCTCAGCTGGTGGTGTCTGAACGGCACATCACGCCCATGTGCTGACCTGTGGCTTTGTAACGCACTGCGCAGTCGCCGTGGCCCAAGAGCCGCTCACGCCCCTGCCGACACCGACCGCACCCTTGCCTATGCCAGCAGCCACGGGCTTCCTGTCCCCCAGCCCCAGCAGTTTGACGTCTTCGGAGCGCCTCGCCGCCGCGATGGCTGCGGCGTCTTCTGCAGCTGCTGGAGCTGCCACAAGCAGGACACCAAGATCGCCTCTGGCGGCGGCTCTGCCACTCGTGGCCCCAAGCATCCCTGCAGAGGACCTTCGTCTGATTGCCAGCATCGATGCAGCCCTTTCTGAGGTAATTACCGCGCCAGTCACGAAGCAGCAATATTCAGCCAGTCGTTGTTAGTGACGTCAAGTGATGCTTTTTGCTCTTCATCCATTGATTACCAAATGAACGACTGACAAATTCCTGCATGCTTGATTGTTGCGTCCTGAACAGCTCACAGAAGAGAGGGCTGCTTTGATGAAGGCGTTTGATGCCGAGACTGCCGCTGCGGCTGAGCTGCGGGTCAGGCTTCACTCCCGTCTGCCGTCTTTGCACCACCCCTCTGTCACACCCCACACCACTGTTTGTCCTCGCATGCATGAGTTGGAGATACCATGGATCCTATGTTGTGCAAGTCTGCCTACGACAGCCGTTCCATGCTCTTGAAGCGGCTCATCCAGCTTCTTACTGCGCTGGCTGTCTGATCTCTGGGTTTGGCTGTTCTGAGCTCTTATTTGTTGTGCAGGCGACAAACACGGACTTGTCAAGGAAGCTGGCATATACCCAGCAGCAGCTGGAGCTCGCGGTGACGCAGAGGACCGCAGCCCCACGCCAGGTGGCAAACAGTCCCGTGGCCACTGCACCACCAAGTGGTGGCCTCGAATACGCGGATGAGGGGGATGAGGTATGACAATAATAATATCGATTGTGTTTGATTGTGATTTGAGGGATCAAGAGCATTTGAGTCCCACTCTATTTCAACAGTAATTGGAAAAATGTGGTGGTAGTATAACATACTTGACCACCCATTACCAAGTTATAAATATAAATCACTTTTTGCAGGTGGTGGAAAGGGTGCTTGGCTGGATCATGCAGCTCTTCCCGGGAGGCTCAGCCCGGCGTAGCCGCGAAAAGCGCCTGTAGTGTTCAGACTTACCTGGGGTCCTCAGTCCACAATTCTCGGCAGTCCCTTCTTGACGGCGTGCAGGCAAAGTGCTTGCCTTGTTAGTGCAGCTTTGACAGTACATCGGACATTGTCGACGGTACGAGTTCAGTGTTCCAAAGTTCTTTACTGAACCTCTTTCAAAAATCAGACTAGGGAGCTCATTGCTGGGCAAGATGAGATTTGCAGTTGATAAATGGCGTGCGTCAAGTGTTGCTGACACAAGAAACCAAGGCTCTGGCTATGTCTTGCCGTATTGGCCAGATATGAGCCATCATGAACACGCATTTAGGTGTTGGATTACCATATGTACTTTGGATACAACAGTATGCTAGTCTGTGAAGGCTATGTTGTTGGTGTCGACTTGTGGCAACACCCTTGCTAATGGCTGGTTTTTGTGAGGATACATGGTAGACTACAAGGTACACTGGCCAAGGCATGGCATGGCAAGAGCTCATACTAGAAACAGTGGTCAATGAGATTGCACCTTCTCCCAGGCAAGCACAGGCTGCCGACAGAATGGGCAAGCCAATGCCGGCGTGGCATGCAAGCTCTGCACACCCTCCACACCACCTGGCCCCTTCTGCACACTTGCAGCCAGGGGCTCTGTGTAAGTTTTTCACGATTAGTGTCAGACTGCGTGTCACATAGCTTGCTCACAGTTTCAAGACTCTCCTGCAGTGCAAGCTAGGCAATCGTATCCTGCCATGGGCCATGCAATGAAGGAAGAGAGCAAGACGAATCTGATGAGTCAGGTGCATTTTTGTTCATGAGTGACCTTGTCAGTGCTGTGGCAGCAAATCGAGAGTGCGCATGCTGTGCACAGCTGGTGATGGCAGGCTGCAAGCAAAGCGCCGCAAGGAGTGTATCTTAATGGCGGACAATGATTCCGATAGATTCTGATCATAATCGTTTACTACAATGATAAGAAGCATAAGCATGTTAGACAATGTGGTCATTTATGGCCTCTTTACTGACAGTCTGCAGACACTGTGCACCGTCGTTCCAGGCAGATGCCGCAAGCATCAGTCATCACCTCGGTCTCCACTTCCACAAACGGGACGCTCCGAGAACTGCTGCACAGAAAAATCACTCTAAGCAGGTCCACCAAGGACCACCAAAGAGTGCCACGATGTAATGAAGCTCACGTGTTGGCCAGATATGCTCTTGGGCTGCTGCCTCTGGAGCACGCACAGGATGAGCTTGATGATGCTCGCGAGCTGCGGAGCCATCTTGCCGAGACTGGTGTCCAGGCAGCCAGCCGCAGGATCGAGGAGGCCCTCCAGCCACTCCTTCTGGCACAGCTTGCTAACTTGCAGCGGCGTCCACCTGCAGCAGCAAAGTGAAGCGACCCAGAAGCTCTTAAGCGAAGGGCCCTTCATAGCACATAATGAGACCCTTATGCAAAGAGCGTCAGAGCTGAAACCTATCCTGCTTGAGCTGCTCAGTCTGCACCACCCTCAAATCCTTGCATGTGGACCTGGAACTCATGTGTCTGCCTGGCATCTGAGCAATACACTGACCCATTGTTGTCCTGTACAGATTTGTTGGCGCCTTCACCCAGAAGTGCCTGCCACCATGTACACACAGTATAAGCAAGTTGGTAGAGACCAGGCTCACAAGACAGCCTCTGCTCACACGTGGAGGATTTATGGAGGGTCAAGATTGAAATGCAAGGTCAGGCTGCTTGCGTGTCATGCCAGGGGTTAAGCACGCACAGCGCAGCAGGAGTGACTGCCGCCACAGGCTGCATAGTGCAAAGGAGTGCTGTTTGTCGCTGTGCAGAGGAGGAGCCAAGCTAAATGAGTGTCTTGCAAATGAGCAGCAAAGCAGTTGAGCAAGCATAAATTTATGAACGGCAAAGAGTATCCTATCAAGGAGCGCCCGCCAGAACTCAGGGTTTGCCACTGCTCTGTGGCAGCCTGGACACACCCGTGGTGCAATTCACGTCGGCGCCCGCCAAAAGGAGCAGCTGCAGGCACTCCACCTGTCCCTTGAGAGCGGCCATGTGGAGCGCCGATACGTCGTTAGCCGCCCGCATGCTCACCAGCTCCATCAATCTCCTGAAACCCGTGCTTGAGTTATGCTTGCTGGTCCTGTAACCAGTGCAACTGTCGTCGAGGAAGGCGCGTGCATGCGTCCGCAAGTGCGGGTAGCATTCCCAGCTTGTTACCTGGATGCACTGGCAGGTGGAGGGGAGGGACTGGTGGAAATTTGTTTGGCTGCCACGAACGCAGCCAGCAGGAGGACCAGGCACTGAAGTCGGCCTGTTCCTGCAGCGTAGTGTAGCGCATTTCGCATGCTCAAGGAGTCCTTCTTCAGCACCTGCGCGGACACAACCAGCCATCAAGCAAGTCCGAGCTACGTCCTCGACTGGGGGCCTCAATTGGGTTTTGTAAGCAAGAGCTGTGCAGCCGGGCTTGATGGTTGTAGGGCTCACATCACTGCCTACGGCAAGCAGGAGTCGGACAATGTCGGGGAAGCCCTGCCGGCAGGCGTGCATCAGCGCAGTCTACAGCATCGCAGCACGTGTCTGACGTCAGTATGGCAGCGCAAGGGGGCCCCGAGGATGCCACCAGACAATGACGGCCAAATGGACCACTCTGGCGACAGTGCAGGCGCTGCTCCTAGTGGGGCCGACGAGGCAACGCTTGTTGCGAGAACGTTGTGGGTGGGGGCGGCGGACCTGCCCCCACTGGTTGCACTGGTTGGCCTTGGCGCCGTGCTTGAGGAGGAGGCGTACGACCTGCGCCCAAGGCGGGAGCATGCGCACGCCGCCCAAGAATTTTCACGTGGGCTGGCTGCAAGATGGCCAGCCCGTGACGAGAGCGTGCGCAAGCATAGGCTGCTGCAGACGATGGTGGCCTTTGCTCAACCAATGGTCTCCGCTGCTGCATATGTATCAGGATCTCGACCCTTTTGTCCACCAATTGTGAGCGCTGCAAAATGGAATTTTAGACGGCGGCGGCAGTAGTGTAGACCAGGCTGGTATGCCGAACCTCAACGTGGCCCTTGGCTGCCGCCTGCAGCAGCGGCGAGTTGCTGCCGCCGAAAGCGGTGTACTTGGCCAGCGCCTGCGGTCGCCAGAGGAGGAGTCAAGCAAAGGGGTCGCAACGGCGCTGCCGCCATACGCTAGCTGGGCTGCCACTGAGCCTCCGGCCAGCGGGCAACTGCCGTGGCAGCAGGAGCTGCAGCTGGTTGACATCAGGACAGTGCTGACGAGGATTAAGGCTCAGAATCTGGGCTCACCGGCTTGGCTGCCAGCATGGCCTGCAAGGCCAGCCGTCACGCGCCACTGCAAGCAGCGGTGCGTGGTGTCAGACTCTAAATTACGCTTCGAGACTCATATCGGCCTTGGCTGTGTGCAGTTCTGCGCCTCCTCTGCGCAGTCCAGCGCCAGCGTAACCACCGCTGTCGCCCTCAGAAGCCGAACTTTATGAGAGTTAAGTGATGGGCGCGAGCGCGAACCAGCGACCAGGCGCTCGCGCTCGGCAGAGCAGCTCAGGAGCAATCCCATCGCCGCTGCAGAGGCCGCCAGGCGGGGAGTGGACGTCGCCTCTCCTCAACGCCGCCGCCCCATCGCCATATAGCGCCGTGTCGATCGTCTCGCTCGCGTGAGCCGGGCTGCCCAGGTGCGGCACGGACGAGCTGACGGTGGCCCGAGGAGCGGCTGTGAAGGCCAGCCGCAGTGCTCACAGAGGTGGCGTGCCAGAGTTGGTCCGCCAGCACGAGCGGTGGCGTTGTGTCGCTGCCGACGAAGGGGGCGAGGCTGCGCACAGCCACAGCACAGGGCAAACCAAGGGTCCCAAGGAAGGACGAAAGTGCTCCGGAAAAAAAGGAGAAAGCGGCTGCTGATATGAAAGAATCGGCTGTGAAATGCCAGCCAGATGCATACAGGTGTTCATGACGGAGCCAAAGGCTAGGCAGACAGGGCGCCCTCAATACCCCCGTGTCAGCAGTAGGAAGTCAGATGAGCTGAGGGGAGGAAGAGCAACCCCGCTGCGCAAGCCAGAGGCTGCTGCAAGGGCGCGACCAGCGCGGCGGTGCAAAGCAAGCGCTTGGGAGCGCTGCAGGGACATAGACAGTCGCATACGGTAGCAGGACACCAGACCCAAAGGCACCGAGCCACCGGGAAGGGCAGCACCCTGCTCCCGGCGCCGCTGGTCAGCTTGAGAGGCCAGCAGCGAAAGTAACGAGGACCACCGACCCCCGTAACACCCATGGATGTCCATGGCCAGGGGGTAAAAGGTATCACCCGCCGGGTGGTCCTTGTACTTGTGCAGCTTCTTCCGTTCGGCTACCTTCACAGCGTAGCCGGTCTCAGAAGTAATGGGGCCCTTCGTCCGGAAGCTGTCGGTGAGGACAACGTCCATGAGGAGCCGCTTGCCACCTCCCAGGGGGACGCCGACCAGATCGACACGCCTCGTCCGAGGGACCCCATTGCGGAGGAGGATGGGCATCACCCCAGTGCTCTCCAACGCCACTTGATATCCCGCCTCCTTGACGATGCCATACATGGCGTCACGTAGGAGGTTGTGGGAGCCCGTGCGCTCACTGCCTTTGGCACACCTGAGCATGTGGTCACCCATGAGCAATGCATCATGCTCAATAAGCCCACATTCACATTGGGTCACCCCTGCCAAGCACAGGGATGGCAAGCCAAGACGGCGGCGCATAGCATCGCAAAACAAAGCATTCTCCATCCGCAAGCCCGCATGCAAAGGCAAAGCGCGGAGCCACTCAGACGCTCCCAGAGACGAAACAGATAGGAGCCGAGCCTGGCCTCGAGCATCTCCTTGGAGGAGACTCCGGAGATGCTCCAGTGGTTGCTCGTTTATCGGAAAGGAGGACACCACTCAAGTGTCACCTTTACCCCCTGGCCATGGCCATCCACGGGTGTTACGGGGGCCGTTGGTCCTTGTTGCTTTCGTGCGCACCGCGCGCCTTCTCTCTTTCGCTGCTGGCATCTCAAGGTCAAATTCAACAGAGACCAGGGTTCCATGGGCGAGCCGTCGTGATGAAGGCTCTTCCAGTAGAGGGCGATGGCTGTGAGAGAAGTGGCACTCCTACTGGGGGCAAGGGCTGCGAAAAGCCAGCCCAAAAAGAATTAACAAAGGTTTGGAGGAGCCTACAGCGACTAGCAGCTACAAAGGGGCCGGAAGACGCTATGTCAGAACAGGGGGAGGATGGATCACTCAGTAGGTACGAGAGAGGTGTGAGAGAGGCCAGCCCAGAAAAAAGAGTGAACAAAGGTCGAGGTCCCTAGCCTCCGCCGTCCACTCGCATGCAGGCTGCGCCGTGGCTGCTGCTGCTGGGTTCTGTCAGGGCGACGCTTTTCCGCCCTCTCATCAATCAGACTTGCACTTGCTGACTAGAGGTTACTGAATGAGAGCCCACATGCTGACGACTTAGGGACTAGTACCCTGCTGTTTGCGCCTTCCGGCCCTCTCAGACCTTGTCCATGTCTTTGGGCTGGCCTCTCACCGCCAATGCTGTCAGTTTGGAAGAGCTGTTTCTTGCTGCACCATCCGGCCCTTTCAGACCTCGTCCATTCCTTTGGGCTGGCCTATTCTGGGCTGGCATCTCACAGCCATTGCTGTCAATTTGGACGAGCTGCTTTGTTTCTCATACCTATTCTGGCCCCTTCGGTGATAGCCTATCAGCTGCAAATTTGTGCAGTTGCCAAGCAGCATACCCTGCGGACCCCTGTTCGGCCAACACGGAGCACCACTTAAGGCAACTCTTTGCAACAAGCTGTGCTGGCTGCAGCCATAAGCATGAGTGCACTGCGACCACCTGAATGTGCCAAGCACGGGCGTAGCGCAGCTCATTGCCATCACCTCTTCTGCACCACGATTACCAACTTCACTGCGCATACTTCCTCCTGGCAGACGACTTCTCTCACACTCCTGGTGTTCAGCAAGCTCCACGCTGCCCTTTATGCTGGCAGCAGCAACGATCAAGGTGACAGTGGGCAAATGTGTAACTGCTCTTGCACTCAAGTTGACTGCCCCCTTACTGGCCAACCAGTGCGCAGGTTGTGAGTCAAACAACCCTCGTGTCTTTGGCACTCATCTCATAATGGCAATTCAGTCTTGTACGTATTATCCGAGTAAGTCTGGGTTGTATGCATAGTTGCGGGGCCAAGATGACCGCACACATCTGGGGTCGTCCTCTAACCCTGCCACCAGAAGCGGCAGTAGCGGCCACGACACAAGGCAGCAGTGGCAGTGGCATCGGCTTGCGATGCAATCTACAAGTAACTGCAGGCTGTTGCAAGCCACAGCCACAGCTTTATTCCGTCACAAACGCCTGGGCGGGCACAGCCGTCAACAGCACGATCTCACAAAAACCCGCCGATGTCAGGAGTGAGTATCAAGGGCTAATGCAGTATAAGTTATTGATGAGCGCCGCCGCCGCCCTGTTGAGCACGGTGAAGATGGCGGCACAGCGACGCTTATGTTGGGCAGGCGAGCACTGACACGGGGCTGTGCCCGGCAGCACGTTGGCGCACCTTGAGCTTCTTGAAATCCAGCTCAATGAACTCGTCACTTGCATCTGAGCCAAGGCTTGACATCCGTGACAGTGCATCCCCTCCTGGCGCCGCGGCCTTGTCTCCGTCATAGCTGTCCTTGCCAAGACCACCACCGCCTCCGCAGCTGGCCGGTACGTTGAGGAGCTGCACCGGCAGCTCAAGAACCAGACCATGCTGGTGATTCAGCGCTGCACCTGCACTTTCGCTGCTGGCCGGCACTGCGACCTGAGACTGCACATGCTCGCCAGCGCTAGCATCCTCACTGCGCAGCTCCGCCGAGTGCTCGGTTACGGCCACCGCATTTCCTGCATCGTGAGGAGGCACGACACCGGAAGCATGCCTGACTGGCACCCTGCCCTCGTTCCTGCACACAAGCTCGGGCACAGCAGCTTCCTGCTGGGGTGTCACCAAGCGCCCGCCAGCCGTCGCGCTCCGCAAGTGCACCAGCGCGGTCGCAGTGAAGCGCTCCTGCTCGTAGTTCGCGCGCTGCAGCTCCAACGAGCTCCTCAGCCTCGCCTCCAGATCCAGTGGCCCAGCACTGGAGGGAGCAGGGATGACAGCCGGGCTGCCGGAGCCGCCAGCCAGCAGCGCCGTTGGCAGGCTGAGGGCGCGGCGGTGCACAGGGTCGCAGCTCGCCGGCAGCATGCGCTGACCCTTCCCTACGTTGCGAGCCGGGTGCGACCGCCGGAACGCCGTCGCCAGGCCACAACCCAGGCCGCCTCCGAACCTGCTCCGCCTTCGGCCCTGCAGCGCCCCAGCCACTTGCAGCCATCAGAATCTCAGATGCTCCACAAGCAGCCACTGCAGCGGAAGCCACCATCGCCATCTCCACGAGAGAGTTATGACTTGGCATCCATCCGGGCTGCGGCAGCTTACGAGGATCCAGCTGTCGTTGTCACTGTCCCCCTCGTCATCAGAGCTGTCGATGATAGCAAGCTCGTGCTCGGCGGCACCCGCTGCGAGGCCGCCCGCATCCACGTGACATCCATCCGACAGGAAGCGTCCCAGGATGAAGGCCCCCTCCGGCTGCAGCAGAGGCGATGCGAAGTCAGCTAACGATGCAACGTACGGCGCTGACGTAGGGTCGCAAGTACATGGTGCTAAGGCTTGGGTCCGACCGCCAGCGGCGCACCTGGTTGGCGCTGCCCAGGGAGGACGCCATGGCCGGGGCGGCGGCAGCGGCGGGCGCGGCGGCGGCGGCGGCGGCGGTGTCGTCCTCCCCAGACCAGCCATCGCTCATGCTGGCGACCTCTGCCGCGGCGTTCCCATTCGCCGGCCTGCTGCTGCTTGCGCTGGACGGCTCTTGCCACGGGGCCGCCGCCTCTGCGACCGCGCCACTGCCGGTGCCCGTTCTTATGTCCAGCCGCTGTGACGACAGCCCAATAAAGGCAAAAGCATAGGATAATGCCATCAGGACCTGCCCAGTAGTGTAGGCACTGCCCACAATGCCATTTGAGAAAAGCGTGTTCGATTCTTGGCAAGCGCAGGCTGAGCATGGCAAAGGGCGCAGCAGTCGTACGTGGAGCGCCTGCGCAGGGCTCAGCCGGCGGCCGCTCGGCCCCGGCGGCGACTGAGCCGGCTCCGAAGCCGGCGCCGCCGGAGGCTCCTGCGGCGCCGCCGCCCTGTCCGGCGCCGCCCGCGCTCTGCCGCCGCGGAGCCCGACAGAGCGGCAATGGTCAGTGGCCGGCCGTCGGCAGCCCAGTTGGCAGCGCCATTCGGCGGCAGCGCCTGCGGCGGCCATGGCATCAGAGTGCCATGCATCAGAGTGCCAGCGGGCGAGGCGGGTACGATGCTCACGGCTGTGGCGCGCGGCCCGGAGGCGGCGGGAGGCGCGCGGCGGCACCATTGTCATCGCGCCGGGCCTTGCCGGGCGCGCACTCCCACAGGAACGGCACGGCGCCGGCCTTGCGCATGCCCTGGAACGCCGGCGTCATGGCCTCCTCGCTGGCGCGGGAAGACGGCATTGCCCGAGCGGGGGTCAGGTCCAGCAGCCCGGCGGCGGCGCCGGGCCAGCGATGGCAGCGGCATCGGCGGCGATGGCGGCGGCGCGGCGGGG
>WELB01000005.1:1565504-1579838 GCA_009602725.1 Spirogloea muscicola | reverse complement strand
CGCATGGCGCCCGCCGCCGCCGCGGGCGTCGCCGCCTGGGGCTCCGCGCCCGGCACCAAGCGCCTCGCCAACCTCTGGGCAGAGCTCGCCGAGGTCCGCCGCTGCCGCCGCTGCCGCCGCTTCGCCACTGCAGTGCCTTGACGGCGCTGCTGCCGCCGCCACCCCGCTGCTAACGCAAGTGGCATTGAGCAATCAATCAGACGATAGAAATCTCGTCAAGACATATAGGGTTTCTTAAAAGGGTCGAGGGCTGTGAACAGCCAGCCCAATATTGAACAATAACAACCAATTAAGAAGGCCAAAAGGAGCCAAGAAGCGCTGCAAGGCATGACCATGTAAGGCTGCGGCCTGTCTATGGCACAGCGGAAGCGTGAATGTGAGCCAGTGGCGCCCGACGCCGCCTGCCTGTGCAGGGCGAGATTGTGCTGGAGGACTCGCAACCGCCCAAGCGCGTGGTGCACGTCGCCAGCGTGATCATCCGCGACTCCGCCGGCGCGGTGCTCGTGGAGTCGCACCAGGTGCCTGCGAACTGGGCTGCCCAAATCCTCTTTGTCCTTGCGTGCCGGTCCAGCTCGCTGCCACCCTCCCTCCACCTCCGGCCGTCTTCGCTCCCTCCCACATTCCTTCTCGCAGCTGAAAGCTAAAGTTGGTTTGCAAGGTGCAGGAGATGGAGGATGGCACGGTCCGGGTGCGCAATCGGCCGCTGTCCGAGAAGATGCGGCCCGGCGAGGGCGTGGAAGCAGCATGCCTGCGCGGCATTGTCGAGGAGCTCGGCAGCGACATCGGCCCGCCTACCGCTGTGACACTGCTGCGTGACAGCTACGTATGTGAGGAGGAGGAGCGCGAGAGCCTCTCGTATCCTGGCCTTGCAACGCGATACATCATCCACACCATGGCCGCCCGCATTGCCGGCCTTCCGGCCGGGGACTTCGTCACTGAGGAGGACGAGCATCCAGGGGGCGAGTGGCAAGCAGACGAGCCTCTGCGCACGCTGCATGGTTGTATGAGCAATGACGAGGAAGATGAAGAAGATGACACCCATGACGAGGAAGCCAATGAGGCAACCCTTGGCTACGAGCCCGAGAATGGCGCGCACAGAGACAATAATGGTGCAGTGATAGCAGGCTCAGGTGCTGGCTGGAATAGCACTGCCATGGGCGTGCGGAGACACTTCTGGGTGTGGCGCCAGGAGGAGGGCTGATAGTCCTCCACAGCCATCGCTACCATTCACAGTCCCAATGTAATGCTTCACAATATTCCAGCTACATTCCCCCTCGTTTTCCACTCTGCTTTGCCCACTAAATGCACAAATGCTGGCAGTTGCTAGCAGTGCAGAGAGTATCAAATGGAAAAAGTCAACTGTCTCACTTTTCCGACCACGTCAGGCGCAGCATTGTCTTGTTGGTCTTAGTAAAGCACGCCTTCTACAGGCACCGAGCCACTGAGGCTTGGAGGCTCGTGGGAAAGCTTGGCAGCTTATGATTGAAAACCTTGCAGCCGCAAGCAATCCCCTAACCGACCACACCACCCAAGGATATACGAATAATGCTTCCAAAGTCCTTACGACATGCAGCTTCATGTATGAACCCAGCCAACACTCACACGGCTGGCTGAAGGAGCTGCCTGCGGAAGAGCTCATGCACCGGTGCTCTTACCGAAGTCTTGCTACTTCATTCGCAGCACTGGCCTCCTCAAAAATCTTGTCCCCCATGATGGACCTGGCAGCTGTGAGGTTGTGCCACCAGTAAATAAGCTACACTACTTCACATCCTCTTGACCTTCCTCCTGGCCTGGCAAAGTGGTGTCCCCGTCGGGTAGGTCGCAGTAGCCATTGTCCTGTGACGGAAGCATGTATGAGATGATCAGAGACTGTCACCTTCCACATCCTTGAGATGTCAAAAGTAGTTGCTCAAGACCCATTCTATGTGCTCTGCACCTCCCCACGCAGTACAGTGCTCCCATTCTGGGTTACATGTGCAAGTCAGAGTTGCATTTGATGCAGGGACTTCCAAGATTGGGAACACAGAATGCTCTTGCAGACACAGAATGCTCTTGCAGACAAAAGTAGGTAGACTCCTGAATCTGCGCATGATCCCTGACATTCTTTGTCGGTAGACAGACGGTTATGAAAGTCGGGTACACAGTAGGCAGGCAGCTCACTTCTCCAATAAGGTGCGCGACGCACTTCTTCTCTGCCAGCAACTCATCCTCACTCTGTGGTGACAACAGTAGAACCAAGTGCACAATGTAAGAAGCCCTGTTCTAATGCGGCACTTCCTAAACTATCTCGTTAGGTTTCAGCTCATCTTATGTGCTCTCAGCTCAAGCATGACACAGACATCCAGAATATTGGTGCGCCATCAAGTTGGCCAACTTCAAATCCCTGCCACGAGTGACTGCTACAGCAAAATATACCAATCAATAGTGCTGTCCTCACCTTCTTAATGCGCTCGTAGAGGAAGTCATCCAATTTGCAATCCCTGACAATCTCATAAGAACCGTCCCCCTGCCAGACATGATAGGGCATGAGCAGATTGCCCTTGACAAAAACCTGCAATCTACTATGATCATTAGTGCTGGAAATTCTCTGCTGTGTCTTATTCAAAATTTGGCATTATTCCACCTTAATTAGTACTACAAGACACAAGCTAGTACTGAAGCTGCCCAGGAGTAAAAGCATAGTGGCAAGAGCAGCTGTTGCGAGCAACTTGTCATACCTTCGAGCGGCAAGGCATGCTAAAGAAGAGGTTCTCAGCAATTCCATAAGGATTGCCCGTCGAGTAGACCTGACAGAAGCATCAAGCAGTCATGAAGCATCAATCAACAGCTTGACCGACAGAGAGGGGCCACTCAGAGCGAAGCTTGAAGACCGAGGTGACTTTGGCAAAAATAAGTTTGGCACAAAGTTGCACAGCAGAATGTACCCCGGATGAGAACCAGTCGCCCTTAGGGGTGGGTGTGATGAGTGACTTGATGGCATCTGCAATGGAGACTGCTGTGGAAGCGGCGGACGAGCGTCCCCACTTCTTTATCAGGGCTCCTCCCCTCTGCCACAAACGGGTACTCCCAGATAAGCACTTGATGCTTCGCCGGACTGCTATGAACACCAGGTAGTGCTTGCGGCAGACATGGTTGCCCAACCAGATCCTCAACCTCCAGTCTAGGTAGTAGTACAAGCATACAAGGCTGAGGCTTAAGCCCCAGAAATGAAATCCTGGTGTTACAGTGGACGATACATGCCAGCACCCAAGCCTGCGCCGCTTAATTTCTGCTTCAGTCACAAGGCTATGCACTGCTGCCACATAGTGTCACTGAGACCAGTCCAAGTGTAAGTGCGCCCTCGGTGCAGTCTTGGCCTCAAGAGGGGCTAAACTGCGAGCATACCGTCTGCACGCGGGGCGTGAACTCCTTCTCCAACCAGGCGTGGTCATCTATCACCTCCTTCACTGGCCTCCCATTGATCCTCGCGTTCAGAAAGTCGGGCACCTGGGAGGCAAAGCCCAAAGTGAGCAGATGAGCTCCAAAATCTAACTCAATGTGCATGTCACTTGCAGAACACAGCACACATTGAGCAGTTGCTTGCGCACCACTCTTTCCAGCACTCCACATGTATGATGTGAGCGAAGAGTCACTGTAGCAAGATAACTACATCTACCATATACGAATACCTGCATATGTCACAACAGCTTCTTATGTGACTGAAGATCACCTGAGTCGTAGAGTGATTGCCCCAGATGGTCACATTTGACACGCGGTCGTAGAAAACGCCAGCTTTGAGCGCCAGCTGCATCACTTAAGTAACTTATGAGAACAAGCCGCAACGCAACACAGGCATACCACTCTGCAGATAAATCTGCAGGTGACTACACCCCACCGACATGATGGACACTACATATCCTTCTGTAGCTGCACCAAGTCATCCTTGCAAAGTGACAGATGGAAGGGCAGGTGACAGCATCGCAACCAACTAAGTCTGGTGCAAGCTTGAACAGCTGAAGAACCCCCGTGGCGGAGCTGATGCATTGCTCAATCTCACGTCCCTGCATGCAAGGCTTCTTACATCCCAAAGATATGAACGTAAATTTCTCTCTAACAGTCACTGATTCCATTACAGTAAGCCCCTCCCCTACCTGGCACTTGGCCCGGTTCTCGTCAAGGCGCGTCAAGGCGTGGAAGTTCCGAGGGTCAAGGTCAGGGGCGTTCCTCGAGCAGATCAAAGCACTGTTGTAAACAACACCACCATCAAGACCTCAGCTCTCTTAAACAACACGATACTGAACTATTAGCATCTTGCGAGGCGCTAAACCCACCGCAATGTCCTGCTGCATGCTGGAGCACATGTCATCAATCTTTGCATAACCTAAAGTAACCTTCTCTGAGCGCAAAGCATATCCTTGCTTCATATATTTGCAGCTTAGAGAGTACTGGCTGCTCCTTACTTGGTGTTGCAGGGGTTGCCAACGACCATGACCTTGACATCACGAGATGCAACCGCGTTGAGGGCCTTGCCCTGCACGATAGCAGCGCCGACCCCAACTAAACCTTGGGCCGGAGCTTGGCTAACAGGCTCAGTTGAGAGCAGATTTGGACTTCTGTATGCTTCTATCCAGTGTGGAGTCTTGGAAAGGTGTAAGATTTCCGGAGTAGAATAAATTGGTCACATCCTACATCAACCTGCTCTTAACGGCCAAAGAGACCGCGCCCTATCGATCGCGGCCCTCACCTGAGCAGCAAAAATCTTGCCATTTTGATCCAACAAATCGGCGCGTTCCATGCCCGGCCCGCGTGGCTTGGCGCCAATTAGCAGCGCCCAGTCAGCATCCTGGAATACCTCGTGAGGGTCCACGCCCAGGCTCACCTCCCGCAGCAGCGGGAAGAGCGAGTCCTCCAGCTCCATCGCCACGCCTGTCAGCCAAGATGTGCGAACGCACATGGCACCGTTGCTCAGCATTTGCACAATGTAGCAATGGCTTGTCGTGTCCACTAAAATGCCTTCCTGCAAACCAGACTCTGCAGGTCCTCCTCTTCCAATTGCGGTCTTCTGACCAGCTTCAAGGCGGCGGTCCTGCCAGCATCTGAGGCAGCTGTTTTGAGATGGAAGCAGGCGGGTGGCTAACCCTTGACTCTAACCTTCTAAAGCCTCGCGCGACCTGTTGGATCCGAGCAGGTTCAGCGCAACAGGCTGATCTGCTCCAAAGACCTCGCCTGCTGCTATCTGGGGTAATCCACGAGACGAAACCGTCAGTGGCTAGCAGATAAGGCCAAGGAGGACCAGCAATGGCCAACCACTGACACTCTCCATAATCTACTTACACTCCCTGGTCCGGCGAGCACAGGAGCCTCACAGCTCATCAATGCAAGTCCTTGCTTTGAAAGCTTCTGCTGACACATGAACCAAGGCTTAGCTGTATGCAAGTATAGTATTGCATTTGCATGGATCACCTTGAAGAGCAGGTGGTTAGAGATCATGCCCGCGGCCCCAGAAATTGCCACACGCACGGTCTTCTCTGCTGGTGCCTTCTTCCCAGCCTCCTGCGCACGTGCGAGGCTTCTGCTAGGGTGAGGTCGAGAATGCTAGCAATCGCTTGGGCGGTCGGTCATCACACCGTCAAGATTATTCCAACCAACGAGCTTCTGCAACCCCTGTGGCGATATCAAGGATCACTGCGAAATACTGCCAAAGTCATGATTGTTGCCAATGCTGACATCCAAAGTGCTTTATCAACGAGTTGCAACACGTCGACTTTGCCTCTGGGAGGTCATCACGAACTCTGGCGAAGCTACACTGCCTCTGCCTGATGCCAGCTGATGCAAACCGCTGCGCAGTGGATGGGCAGGCTGGCCGGCAAGGTGCATGCACCTCGTTGAGGTCGTAGGTCAGGCAGAAGACCCCAAAGCAGCCGTTCTCGTCCACGGTCTCCTGGGCGCCGGGGGCGCTGACCGGTGGGCTGCTGTGAACAAGTGAATCAGTGAATACGGGCTCCATTGTGGATGGCTGCGGTGCTGACGAGCTCACCAACGAAGCTCACTAACGCAGCCCTTTTTCCAGCTATCTTGACATCCCGTGAAGCTGATCCAGCATACAGCAGCCATCGATGACGGCGCTGGACCAGTACAATGGCGTCTGGGCGTCTGCTGTAAGCAAGATGAAGCGCCGGCGCCGGCATTGGCACCGGGTCAGCCCTCGCGCCGCTCACCTCGGAGCGATGACCTCGCAGCTGACGCGCAGCCGCCGCGGCGCAGCCTGCCGCTTGCTCGCACGGGCGGCCAGCTGCGCTCGCCTGGACACTGTGAAGGAGCTCCGCAGCTGCGCCGCGGCGNCGCCGCCCTGGCCGCCCGCGCGGGCCCCCGCCGCGGCCGCCGCCGCGGCCTCCATGTCCAGCACCGGCACAGCCGCCGCCATGCTCATCCTCAGCACCTCCGGCTCGAAGTTGGCCCTCGTCCGGCGCTGCGACGCAAACCGCTGCAAAGGCGGGCAGCGAGGGACGGCCTGTCGTCGAGCGCAAGGGCTATTCCCGCGTCGAGGATGGAGGCAGCGAGGAGGAGAAGCTCGCGCAACGGCGGCGGCGGCGACGGCGGCAGCGGCGGCTTGACGGCGGCGGCAGCGGCGGAGGGAAAATGAATGCTATATGTATTAAGTGATGTAGGGTTCTAGTGGCCGAGTACAGAAAAGGAGAATAAAATCAGGAGGGGCGGCGGCGCTGGTATTGCCTAGGCGAGGGGGGCCCCGCCAACCTCCCTCCCCAGCGTGCGGTACCCCCCTCCCCGTCCTGCGCTCTCAGTCACCCGATCGGCCCTCCCCTAGATGGCCGCCCTCCCTCCCCGACATTGGCCGCGAGCTCTTGACCTTCCGATCGGTCAATCGCAGCCGCACAAGGGCCCACGCCTCCTCCGCCCGCCGCGTGGCACCCGCCCTCCCGCCTGCGCGGGCGAAGCTTCCGCCGTCGACGTTCCCGAAGCGCCGGGCGCGCCCCGACACGCGGGGGGGGTGGAGTTTTCCGGCAGCCTGCCCGAGACTGCTGGGGCAGGGCCTGAAATTTGCCACGGCGTCTGTGGCCAACAGCCCTGCCTTTGGAAGAACGCTTGAGAGAGGGAGCCCTTCCCGTCTGACAACTTTCTTGAGGCTGCCCGATACCGTCCGGGCAGCTACCCACGACTCCCCCGGAAGCGCGCAGTCCCGTATAAGCGGCTCGCAGCACGCCACGTAGCACAGCAGGGAGTCGCTCTTGGGGAGCCTGCGGTCGATGGCCGTCGATGAGCACCATCGAAAGATCGCTACCGTCGGCTTGGGTGCCTCAGCCAATGCGGTTCGTGGGGCCTTGACAACCCTAAGCCTTAAATGTCCTTTCCTTTCCCAGCCACCAGTCAATCTGGCCGCGCTTTCCTCCGGCTTCCGCCAGGGCGATGTCTTTCCGCCGGCTAGCTACGCAGACTTGTATCTCCTGAGTAGAGGTCACTGAGCGTTCCCTGGCTCTTCATCAACGTGCAGGGCGCGCTTTAAGTCAGGCCTCCGGCTTTCGTGTCGGCGCTCCAGCTCCTCACGTTAGCTTGTCGGATTTGTTTGTGCTCACCTGTGGGTACTGATGTCACCTTAGGCACCTTGGTTTCGGTTTCCGTAGTATGTAACCCTGTTTAGTTTGTCCAAGACTCTGCCTGAACAATGTGTCGGCTTGAATTGGCCTCCATTTCATTTCATGCGCCCCGCGCGCGCCTTCTCCCTGGCTGATGTCTTAGTCCTAGTCCTTCGCACTCAGGCTCCCTCAGACCTTGTCCATTCCTTTGGGCTGGCCTTTCCCGGCCACCAGTCAATCTGGCCGCGCTTTCTTCTTTCCCAGGCCTGGAAAGAAGTGGCACTGCCAGCGGGGGCAAGGGCTGTGAAAAGCCAGCCCGAAATGAATTGGCAAAGGCTCGAAGGGAAAAACGCTTAGCAGCTACGAAGGGGCCTGAAGAATTGTCCATTCTTTTTGGGTTGGCTTTGCTGGCTTTGCCAGCCCCTCTTCTCAATGGGCGAGCACCTTCTGTTTTCTATGGCTTTGGATACTGTCCATTCTTTTTGGGTTGGCTTTGCCAGCCCCTCTTCTCAATGGGCGAGCACCTTCTTCTGAAGAAGCTATGTCAGAACGGGGGGAAAGGATGGACCACTCAGTAGTTACGAGTGAGGAGCCTCAAATCCGACAGACGAGCTGCCAGGAAACTATCCCCCTGACGAAAGAACAATGTATTGGCTTGAATTGGCCTCCCTTTCAATTCATGCGCCCCGCGCGCCTTCTCTCTCCTGACGAAAGAAGAAAGTGCTTGCTCCATTGAGGATAGGGGCTGGAAAAGCCAAACCAAATAAGAATGAACAGAGTACGAGAAGGGGGGGCCAGGGTAAGCGCTAAGAAAAACAAGCACACAAAGAAATAAAGCAGCTACGAATTACTCAGTAACCCCTGCTAAGCAGCCGCAGATCAGAGATGCTAGGCTTCTGCAAGTGGGTCCCCTGGCCAGAGCCAGAGGCAGCAGCGAGGGCTCGGCCGGCACGAAGGTGCAGCGCGCGGGCCATAGACCTCTGCAGCGAGACGGCCAGGCGCATATGATACACACGACGAAAGCCGGAGGCTGCAGCGAGAGCACGGCGGCCTCCGGCTTTTCTTAGCGCTTCCCCTGGCCCCCTTCTCGTACTCTGTTCATTCTTCTTTGGGCTGGCTTTTCCAGCCCCTATCCTCAATGGGCGGGCACCTTCTGACACGGCCAGCACGCAGATGCAAGGCATGGGCCATAAACCGCTGAAGGGAGATCGACAATCTCAAACGATAGACTTGGGCCCACGAGCCAGCGGCGTTGAAGTCAGCCGGCTCACTGCGCCTGCGGGACACAGCGCGCCGCGCAAGCCTGGCCAGCAGGTCGAGGAACTGGGACCCAAGAGTCCCGTGCACATCCACAGCCAGGGGACTAACTAATCTGCAGCCGGGTGGTCGGCGTGTTTGGCCGCCTTGCTGCGAGCGGCCTTCGCCGCAGCATGGTCAGCCTGCGATGCAGAGAGCACCGGGTTGGATTGGTCGACCGCATCAGTGGTGACCACCTGGCCTCCCACAGCCATCGCCCCTTTCGGAAGAGCTATTCTTTCAATTTTCTCTTCTTCTTCTCTAAAGCCATCGCCCCATTCGAATAGCTTCTGTGACGAATCAATTTGAATTCGAAAGCCGTGACCTGCTCAGTCCCCCTTACCTGCAACTCGAACCGTGCCCACAATTGTAAGTCGAGTATGTGGATCAGTCCTTGCTGCGGCTTGCACGACATAAGTGCTGCGATCTGCAAGTGTCCAGCTACGAGTTTGGATAGGGACAGCAAGTCACAGTAATCAGACACTCGGATCTGGCAAGTATGGAGAGCGCAAGGTATTTAAGCATCTCACCGACTGTGCTAAGGAGGTGAAAGCCTCCCCAGCTCCCGAAATTTTCTAGGGCACAAAGCAGTGCAGAGGTCGCCTTGTGCGAAGCGACCACCTTGAATTGGTCAGCGAGCCAAATGCACAAAAAGATCTTATAATCCAGCACCGTCACAACCAACACCATTGGAACGATGCACTTTGTAGCCAGGCCTATGAGAAATTATCTCAACGTTCGCTGCACAACCTGCAAAACGAGCCCCTTCTGTTATGTTCCCACGCTTTGTGAGCGCCCAACAGTGCTGCTACTGCTTAGATGGGGTTCAGATAGTTGCCAGCGGGTTCCTCCCACCTTGGCCATTCTATATGGCCGTTAGCCTCGTTTCCGGTGCTGGCCTGGCACTACTGCCATTTAACACCCCTCCTGAACTGTGGGTCACTTTCGGCTGCATGCCCGCCCCCATACACCTGGAGAGAAGGTGCGCAGTGCGCATGAATTTATAGGGAGGCCAGGTTAAGCTAATCTACAGCGGGGGGACGGCAGGGAAGAAGCACTGCAGGTATAGGTAGTGGACCTTATCGCGTGTCAGATTAGTGAAGCCCTTATAGAAGCGCAGCCTTTCTGCTGCCGTGTTCCACAGAATGCTGCCGCGCGGCTCATTGCCGGCTCGCTGAGGAGACGATGGCGATGTCTCGCTTGGGGCGAGCCTCCAATGAGTGCCAAGGTGGTGGAGCCGCCACCTTGCTACAGCATGACGGGCAAGAGTATGCTTTGCTTGAGTGCTACTTTGTGGCAAGTGATGGTCTCTCTCCCCAAGCACGCTCCCCAACAAGGATGCATTCAGCTCCTACCTGCAAGCAGTGGCAAATTGCTACACCTTCGTAAAGGTTGTGGCTGCGAGAACTGACATGGCGGGGACCTGCCAAACCAGGTCCCCATATTGAGGGCCCCAATAGAAGTGGAAAATAAGATTAACAAGACATTTTGGATAAAACGTCATAGTACAGAGATCAAAGAATTTTCATAAGCGAGAGCTTACTAAGGTGCTGCCAGCAGCCCATCTTTGATTTGCAGGGCTGTTCTGATCACCAAGGACTAGCTTTTGTCAATCAGATCTACTAAAACCTCTGCCAATCAGCCCATCATACCCTCGCTTGCAGTGGATTGTGGATACAATGACAACAGCATTTTAGCAGGGATGCGGTGTTATGAGATAGAATAAGCAAACGGCAACTAATGGGTGACCATGGCCCTGCATCTAGCGGGCGAAAGTTGATGCCTCAGTGGCGTCCTCACTCTAGTCAAAGACCAGCTCTCCAGTAGAAAAAGTGAGCCAGACCACCGTGCCAAGAACATACAAGCTGGACATCAGGGTCAAGACGGACTGAAAAGATCCTAGCTTTCCAAGAATTACCCCTGTGGACAAAGTGCTCATTATTCCTGCCGCAGTCCCTGCTGTGTTTGATATGCCTGCCAGAGGTGTCCAAAGCATGTCAAAATAAGTCTCCCATAGAGGTGTTCCATAGCTTGAGGAGTTGATAAGCATGGCAACAGTGAACAGTGACTGCATCATGATGCCTTTTGAAGTAGCCCTGACATAATGGAGCAGGCGATTATTTTTGTTGCACAACTTGATGCAGACACCAAATGCTGAAGTGTGGAGTTTTTGGCCAAGGGTACTCTTAGGGTGCACTACTGAGCTTCCCACATACCATGGAGAAGGCCAACATATTGAGGTCCAATGTCCTGCAACAACATTGTCACATCACTGCTGTCATCAATGCACACCACCATAGCCGACTTCTAAGCTGCTCTGATCACGACGACCGCCAAGAAAGGCAGCCATCTCAAGCCGCCATAAATGTGACTACTGAAATCGCATCGTATCACAGGGTGATGCAGCAGATTAATCAGGACTAAGAGATGATGGGACATGTGTCCTCATTACGCTTCGGCTGAAAGCCAAAAGAAGGCAACTTCAAGCACCTGATAGTTAACCAAGAACCCAGCTTGACTGAAGGAGCTAAGACCAAGGGCCGCAGTCAACCAGACTGCTGCAATTTGCGCAGTCTTTGCTTGCATGAGTCCCCAAAGTGCAAATGCAGGGCCCAAGAAGCCTACAGTCTGAAAGGAGGAGGGCTTGCAGTCAACATTGCTAATCAGGTAAGGGCAGGCCTTGTGCAAACATAGCTTCAGTTGGTCAATCAACCAAGCCCACAAGGATGAAGTACGCGAGGAGACAGGGAAGTAGATACCTGCATGGCCTTCCGGATGGCTGTTGTGCTGACGCGCCTGGACACCAGCTCGTCAGAGATGGCCCCGGCAATCAGCCCAGCTGCTGCCATGGTGGCCCACGGAACTGCGCTGAACCACGCAGCCCTCCGAAGGTCGACCCCCAGAACCTGCACAGTTTCTAGAAAACGCGTTGGACGCAGTACTGTGACCACCATCCAGGTAGAGTTGGTCATGTGTGCTTCTCCACATAGAAGCTGGCAGTCTATTCAATACTTGCAAAGACGAATAATTACTTGGCTTCCTGAGATCAGCATCAGCAAGATGAGAGCCTGGTATTGAATCTCTAGTCCAGCAGCAGCTTGAGAGGTTTGTGGCTGACTGTGACAAAGTAGACTGGCATCCAAGACAGCAGCACGAAGTAGCCCTGTAGGATGGGCAATACGGGCCTGAGTGTGAGTTGCTGGAACAGATTACCAGATGATTACACTACTAGGGCGAGGTAAGATAGATGAATGCAGGTCAGACATGCATGCTTGGCCTGGAAGTGGCCAAGGAAGTGCTTCATGCAGCATTGTAACACTAGAAAGGATACGTACTGCTATGAGACAGGCTTCAAGTGGACATGCTGTGGGCTTTGCCGAGAGGTACCCAGTTGTTGATGAAGTTCGCGCAGATGATTGCCCATGTTGGAGCCCGGGAAAGGACCCTGGCGAGGCTGGCACCCACATTGCTGCTGGCGGATCCGCCAACTACAAGCCCCACCTGTTCTTTACTTGCCGACCGACCATCGCTATGCAGGACCTCCAGGCTTTTGACAGGACGGTTGGCAGAGATATGGAGGAGCTCCTCCTGGCTGATGTTGGGGTGCTGCCGGGGGTCAGAAGCAACGCCAGTGGACCAGGCGGCAAGCCAAACATAGCCCAGGAGCCCAAAGGCTAGGAAGGGGCCGGCAACGCCTAGCTCTGGAACGACCATGAGGACTGGTGCCAGGAGGAAGCCCGCCACATTGCCCAGGTGGAAGCCCCCCATGGCCATGCCCACCGCCCGTGAGCGCTCCTCTGGGGGCACCCATCTGCAAGTTTCAATCACGGGTTTTAGCTTAGGAAGTTGGTCTTCAGGAACTTACGGCCAAGGAAAGGACAACCTCTCTACTCAAGTGCACATGAGGTGTCTGAAAGTGACGGTACACAATCTGCTTGAAGCCAAGCAAAAATCAACCACCAATCTTCAACACTTCCCTCTGATTGTCTGTTGGTCACAAACAGTCAGTGATGAGGCAGAGGGGTTCAGACTAGGGTGTGAGTCTTTATATGCAGGAGTTGCATATGTTCAGGCTTTGGGATTAAGATTCAGGGTTTTATGTCCAAGCTTAGCATGCATAGTGTCTTGTAGGCGGATGGAGGTGGCTGCTAACCTCGACATCATCTTGTTCATGCAGGGCAGCGCGACGCCTTCGCCGAGGCCCATGATTGCGCGTGTCGTGAGGAGAGCGCCCAGCGAGTGCCGTGCTGCCCAGGGGGTGACCAGCGTGGCGGCGGACCAGAGCGCAACGCCCACCGCCAGGACACTCTTGGCACCGTGCCGGTCGGCGAGCGCCCCGCCGGCCACGGGTGTCAGCAGGTAGCCCCACAGGAAGGAGGACTGCCGCGGCGACGCAGACGGCAGCAGCCTTGGCCCCGCATCAGCGACTGCGAGTGCCGCCCATACAGGACATGCTTGAGGCATGCTGTGACACCTGGATGACACAGGCTTCAAGCTGCACCCCAAGCCCTTAACTATTAGTTTGTGATCCTGGATAACTCCGAGCTGACATTCCCAGTCCAGAATGCGCAGCGTCACAACTCAAGACAACCAGGCCTGACTTAAGGATTCGGGTATATGGTTAGGGTTTTTAGGGTTTGGGATCAGAGTTTAAGATTCAGAACTTAGGCTCCACGCCACCATTCCAGGTCCAGTGTAAGACCTTGCAAGACCAGCCCACTTCAGTGGCCGGCTGTGGCGATTCCTGGCAACCCGTAACGCCCTTACCATTTACTGAGCTTTCTGGCCGGGGTTTTGGTGGGTGATGGGAGGAGGAGACGGGCGCCAGAAATGTAGGCCCGACCCTGGAGGGCTTCGGCGGCTCTGCTGCCTTTTCGATGACGAACGATGGCCGCCACTGAGGTGACGGCTGCTCATGGCGGCTGGCGGTGGGGACAGTGAGAGGGTGGCGGCTCAGCATTGCAAAGATGCAGGTTGACGACTCGAAGGCTAACCGTCAGAGCTAGCGTTGACCGTTGAAAACACAAATTCCTGAAGGGGTTGCCAAAGGGGCTTGGCGTCATGCTGAGGACGCGGACCACTGGGGACCACTACAACCTAAACCCTAAACCCCTAAACCCTAAACCCCGACCCTTGAATAGTGCAGCAAGGGGCGTGGTGGCCGAGGGGGCGCAGCTGGGCACCTGGACGACGCCGACGGTGGCCTGGCTCCAGCCGCGCGCGCCCGCCAGCGGGACGACGGCCACGGACATGATGGCGCGGTCCGCGTTGCACAGCGCCAGCGCCGCCGCCACGAGCGCCACCACGCGCAGCCGCACCGAGCCCAGCAGCGGCGCGGGCCCGGCGAAAAAAAAAAAAAAAAAAAAAAAAAAAAAAAAAAAAAAAAAAAAAAAAAAAAAAAAAAAAAAAAAAAAAAAAAAAAAAAAAAAAAAAAAAAAAAAAAAAAAAAAAAAAAAAAAAAAAAAAA
>WELB01000005.1:1491371-1512801 GCA_009602725.1 Spirogloea muscicola | reverse complement strand
GGGGACCCACTTCCAGGACCCTAGCCTCTCTGATTTGCGGCTGCTTAGCAGGGATTACTGAGTGATTTTGGCGTCGCGCTCGCGATGGCGGCCTGCCGGGCGCGAGAGCTGCTGGCCGGAGCCGGCCCCCGGAACTGGCGTCGCGACCGCATCCTTGGCGCTGGCGCCGCCGCCGCCGCCGCCGCGGCCGCCGGGAGGCCCGCGCTGTCACTGCAACCTACACTTCGGCGCCTTAACAGTTCTCTGCCCCATGCGGCCGGAGCTCGATTCCTCCGGACAGCGCCGAGGCGGAGCTTCGTGCAGCAGGCCGCGCACGCCTCGGCAGCCACGGCCGCCCCTGCCGCAGTGACACTATCCCGAGACGGTGAGATCCTCCAACTAGCACAAGCCGCTGACTACATTCGAGCTCACAGGCCACTGCCGGCCACATTGGCTGAGGCGGCACTTGGTGCTCAGCTTGGAGTAGCACATTAGCTCAGGTCAGTTGCTCGTCAAACGGTCGCTTGAAAGCGGATTGCTTGTTGGTCGCTTGGCTTAGTGAAAGGCTTTTCCCTTTGCATACAGAGGTCGTGCGGGAGGAGGATCCTGCCAACAACGTCTCGGACACCATCTTCTCCAAGATAGGCATGCAGCTGCACCACCGGGAGGACCACCCGCTGGCTATCCTCAAAAATGAGATTTATCGGTACTTCGACGAGGCGTTCCCGGGCAAGTATCTCAAGTTCGACAACCTCAGCCCGCTTGTCTCGGTCAAGGCGGTATGTAAGTTGCTGGACCCAACGGCAGCTTGGCAAAGTGCACTTAGCTGCATGGCAAGCTCATTCTGTACAGAATTGTGGGGTTTGTGCAAATGTACTTTTTGATGGTCCTTACTTATGAATGCAATACCTGCAATATCTCGTTGCAGAACTTTGATGAGGTGCTTGTGCCTGAGGATCACGTCAGCAGGAGCTACAATGACACATACTATGTCAGCAAGGACACAGTCCTGCGCTGCCACACCAGTGCTCATCAGACCCAGATGCTTCGAGAGGGCCACACGAACTTCCTGATCACTGGAGACGTTTACCGCCGGGATGCGATTGATGCTACCCATTACCCTGTGTTTCATCAAGTCAGTGTTAGTCTCTGGTGTAAACCCTCTCTGTAGCAACACTTGTGGGATACTATCATATATTATTATTTCGCTATCAGGGAGCAGCTTGTAGAAGTCATAGCTAATGCATTCATGTATGCAGATGGAGGGTTTCCGTGTACGCAAATCAGACGAGTGGAGTGCAGATGGTGGAGAAGCGGTTGCAATGGCCTCGGCCGACCTCAAGCGGACCCTTGAGGGACTCGCTTTACATCTCTTTGGTATACACATATTGCCATTGCGAATTTTCTTCCTTATAGCTTCTTAATCTTACATCGTCTGTTCCTGCTTGCTCTGTGAGTTCGCATATATTCAAGGCAATTGGGAATCTGGCTGAGGAGTGGAATGGATTACAGCGACCTTTAAAGGACAGTCAGAGCAAAGATATATGCAATCAAATTGTCAATGTTACAGTGTAGAGTGGTGCCTGATTGTGTAAGCCTAAGCGTTTCAAACCCAAATCCTTTGACCCTGTTTCGAGTGGAGCAGTTGCTGGTCTGGCTACTGGCCTGTACTAGAGGGCTGCACCAGGCAGCACTGATTGATGTCTTTCCCATTGCAGGTGATGTGGAGCTTCGGTGGGTAGATTGTTACTTTCCATTCACAAATCCTTCGTATGAGCTTGAGATTTTCTTCCAGGTATGGATGTTGGCGTCAGTTGGCGTCATGCTTTGACTTGCTTTCACAAAAAAGTTGTGTACCTGGGTCACTTGCCAAAGGAGGCATATGGTCTTCGTTTATAGAAGGAGGTTTGGCATTATGCACGTGTCTAGGTCACTTGCAAGAGGAGATATATGGTCTTAGCATACACTGGAGGTTTTGGCAATATGCCCTATAGGCAGAAGTAGTCAATCTTCTGTGAATTGGTATCACAAATCTGGAGTCTGGAAGTATAGACATGAAGACTCTTGAGGTCATGATACATGTAGATCTTATGTTCCTGGCTCGCTTACTTTGCTCACAGGGAGAGTGGCTGGAAGTTCTTGGATGTGGGGTTACAGAGCAGGCTATTATGGCCAACTGTGGCAGGAATGATGAGATCGCGTGGGCGTTTGGGCTTGGCTTGGAGAGACTGGCCATGGTTCTCTTTGACATTCCAGATATTCGTCTGTTCTGGTCAAATGATAAGCGTTTCACAAGCCAGGTATGCATGCGCTGTTTGTCTTGCATATCCAGAGCTCAAAAGAAATCACAAGATAAGGGTTCACGCAGGCTTGAATGTCTAATCCCTGCCCTTTCTTACATGTTCTAAACTGGCTGCCTCATCTCCTTGCTTGCACAGTTCAAGGTTGGACAAGCAGTCTCCAAGTTCAAGCCTTTTTCCAAGGTCCGCTTCCCACTTCTAGGAGAGAAACGCATGCTTAATGATGTATCATAGCACTGATGAAGTTGGTCAACTCTTGAAGTGGCCAAGTCGCAGGTCGCATAGATCCTTGAAAATTATGCTCAAAAGATTAAATGATCATACGGTTTCACATGCAGCCTCAGCTGAGGTCCATAAGCAGTTCCGCTTCATCTACATAGCGCCTCAGAGTGTGATAGGAGTCTCTTTTAAATTTAGACCTGCATCGGCCGACTGCATACACTGCCTCACAAGTGGTCGTGATGAAAATGAAGTAATTAGCAGGTCAAGCATACGTAACCATGAAGTGACACAGTCAAGCAACATGATGTCAATGATGCCAATAAGATAGCCATGCACCCCACTCTTGCGTGCGCTGGCATCTGAAGAATGTGGTCAGTGCCTGCATCACAGAATGCAATTGCCACTCAAGTGGACCTGGTAGCTCCTGATTTGTCCCGCTTGCTCGTCTCGACGCAGTACCCACCCTGTTACAAGGATATGAGCTTCTGGATAAGTGATGCCTTTACTGAAAACAATCTCTGCGAGGTTGTCAGGGGTGTCGCTGGCGATCTTGTTGAGCAGGTGACGTCATCTGACACTAGTACAAGCTGCGCTGTTGTCAAACTGTCTAACTGTTGCTCTCCACATTCTGCTTTCAAGTGTATTGTATATACTGCCTGCAGCATCTATTGGTGGTCTCTGGTGGGCTCATGTGTAACATATGATTTCCTCTCGCAGGTGAAGCTGATTGATGACTTCACAAACAAGAAGGGCATGACAAGCCATTGCTACAGGATAACCTACAGATCCATGGAGCGCTCTCTCACCGACGAGGAGGTCAATGCAATGCAGGTGAGGACTTCCAGAAGGTGATTCGTTTGCAAGATCGGACATTGTGAGAGCCCCTCAACTAACTCCTAGGGCCACTTACTTGCGTGCATCTCTCTCTCTCAAATTACTTGCACTTGCATCTTGTTGATGACCCGCTTTGACTGCTGTAGGACAAAGTTCGAGAGGAGGCTGCAGAGAGATTGAAGATTTCCTTGAGGTAGTGCAGCTCAACTAGGCTAATTGCAAGGTCAAAGTGGAAAGTTGTCCATTCTTTCTGACGCTTGTGCACCTAAGCTTCTGCCACTGGTTGCCGCAGCCAGCTACATTGACTTAATAATAGCCATTGATCACACTGCCTGCATGCTACGACTTGCATGGAAGGCTCACTGAGGTCTTGAAGCTGGTAGTGCATGCAATTTGACCCGATTGCCTCCCTAGAATTCTGCACATCTTTGATATGACATAAGGTAGTGCTGCTTCTTCAGGGAAGTGTCACTGAACTGACCTTCAAGCATTCTAAACAGGGAGCTCAATCTAGCACTTGAGAATGAATTTATCTAGCACTTGAGAATGAATTTGGCAATTTGCCTGTTGCCGCCAATCTCTCACGTCTTGGCCATCAATGGCTAAATGATCAGGCTTATTAGAATATCAATATCGCTGTACATGATGCAACAAGCAGACACATTTTGTGTCTGCCTGCTCAGTGCATTGCAGAGTAAAGACTTGACTGCTGCAGCAGCTGCTACATGTCAAAGTACTGCTACTACGTGGGCCTGGTTAGCAGCTCCAAGGACTGCTGCAAGTATGCCACGGCAGTGGGGATGTCATCAAAGGCGAGCGCGCTCACTGCAAACCTAGCAGCCTTGTGCGCATCCACCACCTTCTCTGGGGGCGGCTGATATGAGCTGTCGTATGCTGCAATAGGCGGCAGGCCACCGGTGCCACCATTGGCGTGCATCGGTGCTCCGGCGGCCACTCTCGCAGCCGTCGTTGGCATGCTGGCAGGCCGCAAGTGCAGAGAAGCCGCAGCAGGGGACGAGCTGCTCATCTGGCTTGCGGAGGTGCCTTGCGGGCTCTGGGCAAGGTAGGAGAACGACAACGACTGCGACTCTGGGTACCCCGGTGCTGATGGCTGGAAGGCTGACGGTGGCGGTGGTGAAGGAGAGTGGGGAGACTGAGCAAAGCTCGGGTAGCCGCCCATGGGGAACCCCGCGGGAGGATAGAAAGAGGTCGGTGGCGGGGAAACCGTCGACGATGGCCGTGCGTAGGATGACAGGTGCAACGACGACGCTGCTGGAGAAGGCGTTGTCTGTTGCTGCGAGGAAGGCTGTGTGGCGTGGTCCATGGAGCCCGGCGGTGGCTGCAGGTTGTGGCCGTATGGTGGAAGGTGCAGGGGTGCATGGCTAGGAGGCTGTCGAGCGAACGTCGGTGCTGATGGCAGGTCGATGTCGTCGCCTCCCGGCGGCGTGCCAGGCCGCAGCATCGCTTGCGGTCTGATCGCAGGCGGCTCGTCGGCTGTCGGCGGCTGCGCCCGAGTTGGGTCTGGTGCCCGCGCATCGCCTGCTCGCTCAAGGCTGCCGCCTGGCGGCTGAACCGGCTGTGCAAGTGTGTCTGGCGGCAGCCCCTGCGGACGTCACACAGCACTGCAAGCTCAGTCTTTAGTCGGCAGTGCTGCTGACAGAAGAGCGCTTGGCGAGGGCGAAGAGCATGCGACTGACCAGCTCAGAGAGGAGCGTGGCATCGTCGATGCCGTCCGCCAGCGGCGGCGGCCCTGCGACCGGCTGCCGGCCCTCGCTGATGGCCTTGAAGATGTCCGCCGCCTTCCACACGGCGTACTTGCGCTTCTGCTCAATCTGCAGCAGAGTCACAAGCCCAATGTGCCTCATCACTGAGTGCGGCTACTCTGGCCTTGGACGGCAATGGCGAACGCGGCGAGGAAGGGAGGACAACGAACTTCGGGGGAGAGCGGCCCGAACTGTCGCAGCACTTCCATGAAGGTGCTGGCCGCCTTGAATGTCTTGGCGGTGGTCCTGCAACCAGATGCCAGCTAGCTAGCTGCATCAGTTATCAGTTTAGTTACTAGTTACTTAGTTAACTCTCACAGTCAGGATAGCTGGCAGCTGGACTATGTCAGTGAGGAGAATTGAGCGCTGGAGTCCGTTGCCATAGTTCGGCAACTGAGCCAGCAACACCACCAAAGCGAGGGCGGGAGGGGGAGCGCCGCACAGGTCGGCGCGGCCGTCGCGGTCCTGCTTGTCGGCCTTGGCGAAGACCTGCTCCGCAAAGCCCTGCATGTACTTGCCGTCGTCGCCGCCCAGCTTCACTGCCTTCTTGTCCTGGCCGCCCCGCACGCAGCGCACGCACACGCGGCAGGAGAAGCGCAGCCTCCGTGAGTCGCTCCGGCACAGCCTCGACGGACGTTGCCAGTCCTCGCCGCGCGCTGCGCGGGCCGGCGAGTTGGGCTGCCGCTGGCCGCTGAGCCACGGCCACCCACAAACGTCGAGCCGCCGGTGCAGGCCCTCGCCACGGCGTCGAGCCCAGCCGTCGTGGCCTGGGGCCGGCCATGGCGGCGGCAGCGCACCTTCTCGAGCTGGGCGACGAGGGAGCGGAGGAGCGCGCCGGTGTCCTTGGTGCGCGTCCGCGGGTCGATGCGCATCCCATCCTCCAGCGCGTACAGCCGGCCTGCGCGCGCACCGCAGCGCCCGGCGCCCGTCACGGCGAAGCTGCCGGCGGCGACGGCGGCGGTGGCGGCGGCGGTGTCGACGGCGAGGGGGCGGACGACGAGGCCAGGCAGAGCACGTTCCGCGGTGGCGGCGGCGGCGGCCTGGCGGCGGCCCTGCGGGAGCTCCCGCAGTCGGGCCTGCGGGCCTGCATGGAGTAAGCACTGAGAGGCGCCGTGACTCCTCCCTCGCTTTTGCCCAAGGCCAATAGCTTAGGACTTCAGGGTTTAGGTCTAGGGGTTAGGGTTGAGCTCGAAGTCAGCTGTTTTACCAGCAGACGGAGCGGCGTCGAAGGTGCAGGTTGTGATGCAAGCCTGATTCTGGAGCTCGAAGCGTAAACCTCTGACACATGGATGAAAATTTGAGTGACCTAACCTGGCCGCCGCACCTTGTATTGAGCACAGAAACCCTAATCGTCTGTAATCGTCATCACGCCGCCACAAGAATCTCACAATCTAATCACTACCTTTGCGCTTGCAGCTACGTCCTGTTTCCTCTCCACCTCCTTGTGATGCAAGCGGGGGCGTCCCGGCGCACCGCCAAAGGCACCGTGCCAGAGATCTCCGGGGTTGGAGACTCGGTCGTCGAAGAGGCCCTCCACGCGCTGGAGATTCTCCTCGGCCGCTGCGGCGCTCAGTCCGGCCACCAGCTCGCAACGCTCCTGCGCGCCCTCGCCACGCTGGCGTTGCTCCCCAGGGAGGCTGCCAGCGAAGAGATCCGGCTCCGAGCAGTGAGATGCACGCGCCTGCTGCTCTCGCGGCTGGCGTGCCACTGTCCGGCGCCAGAAAGTGGCAGAGCACCTGCACAGAGCGGCCGGGAGGCGGCAGAGCTGTCGACCTGCCCCAGTGAGGCGCTGCGAACCGAAGCGATGGCGCCGGCTGTCGGCCACCTCTTCTCTCTGCTCCTTCAGGTGATGCTCCTCCACTCCTCGACGCAAGCAGTGGGCTCCTGCTTACTGGAGGTCGTCAGAGCTCCACTGTGCTCCAGCTGCAAAGAACAGCATTGTTGGGGCCTCGGTTGGTTGTGTCACATGGCACGTATAGGACCTGGGTGAGGTTTTTGCAGCAGATCTCATTACTTTTATGTGTAGTCAAGTAAGTGAAGGATNCGCTCCTGGCGGCGCTGCTGGCGCTGCCGGCAGGCGCCGCCGCCGCGGGCGCGGCGCTGTGCGACTACACGGCCGGCGAGTGGCGGGCCACGTCCGCGCGGCCACTCTATACGGGCTTCACCTGCCCCTTCGTGCGCAGCACCGAGAACTGCGACCGCCATGGCCGCCCCGACACGCAGTACCAGCGCCAGGAGTGGCAGGTCTGCTGGGCGCCCACCAGCGATCGCTCAACAAGCGGAACAGCTTCGCCCGCTTCCATTGGCGCTGGATTCGGCGCAAAGCGCCTGCGCTGCAGCTCTCGCTTCGTCGCTGACGGCTGCTCGTGGTGCGCCGTGCCTGCGCAGCCCACCAAGTGCGAGCTGTCGCAGTTCAATCCCGTTGCATTCGCGGAGCGCATGCGCAACAAGGTATGCTCCTGCGGAGCCCGTGGTGCTGCCGGCTGGCCTTTCATGGCGCTGGCATGACCGGGGAAGGCTGCGTGACTTGGCGCTTGGCTGCACTTGGCGTATTTCTAAGCAATTATTGTTGGATTAATCGAAACTATTGATTTTTGCTGAAAAACATCCTGTCTCTTAACTAGTGGTCTTACGCATAAATAACACAATGAGTGGCGGCCCTCCTGCGTGGCAGCTGATCGTGGTCGTTGGCGACTCGGTGTCCAAGGACTTCAGCACATCGCTGGTGTGCATGGTGAACGCCCACGTGCCCCTCACTGTGTTCACCGGGAGCATCAACGGCCACTCCTACAGCGGCGTGATGGTGAGCGGTGGGCGACTCGCACACACCTGATGGCGTGCTGTTGCTGGGTGTGACTGTCTAATGATCTTCGCGGAGGCGGAAGCTGATGCGCGTCCTGTCCGTCGCCGCGCGCAGAGCAAGAAGTACAACATGCGCGTGGTGTCAGTCTTCTCCAACTTTCTCACGCAGCAGCTCTCGCACCCGGCCTCGGTCACGGCAGCCACTGACGTCACACGGCCCGACTCCCTCTGGACCTTCTTCGTCCCGCGTGCCAGCGTCATGATCTTCCAGGCGTCGAACTGGTTCCTGCCGGCGCCGTACGTGCGGTACTACGTCAAGCGGCACTACCGGCCCAAGCTCGATAGCCTCACCGCGTACAGCATGGCGCTGAACACTGTGAAGGCGTACCTGACGGCCAAGCGGTTCCGGGGCGTGCCCATCCTGCTCAGCGTCTCGCCTTCGCACCGCGGCCTCGCTGGTGCCTACAGCGCCAAGGGCTCTGTGTGCGAGCGCAGTGAGCCGCTCAACGGCAAGCAGGCACGACCCTCAACCCTCGCACAGCAGTCATGTATAAAAGTGTGCTGATGTTGACAATACAATTGCTGACTACCGGAGTCAAGCTTGTGACTTGCCACATAGCAGGTCATTTGTTTGTGTAGAGTAGCATCATGACATCAAAATTCAGTAGCTTAATTACTGACTGTCGTGGTGCGCGCCATGCTTGCAGACTGCGGCATTCTGGAAGATTGCCGGCTTGCAGAAGTTGCTGGCACTCCAGAAGGAGGTCACCAAGAGCGGCTCCATACTGCGCCTCGCTGACATCACGTACCTCTCATTGTACCGTCCGGACTCGCATGTTGCAAACTGGGGTGTCAAGGGCGGCCGCCTGCCCCGTGGCCAGCAGGACGATTGCACGCACTGGTGCCCTGCAGGTGTCTGTCCCCTGTTGCTCGCTAGGCAGTCTCCTTGAGCAACTGCATAGCCCACTCCTTGACTCCTAAACTGACAGGTCACTAGATCCAGGGCGTTCACACTTCTTGGTGCAATCTACATGCCTGCGGTTGTGGCTCCTCACGACGAGGCTGGTAGAAAGTAGATGATGTACTTGTTCACATGCCTCACTCGCACTTACTCCAACTGTTGACCATCCTCACCGAGCGTGTGCACATGATGACTTTTGCAGGCGTCACTGACATATGGATGCAGATTGTGTACAACATGCTGCAGCACGAGCCAAGCCTGTGAAAGCTCAGTTGCGTTGCAGACTACCTCCCAGCAGGACCACCTCCTCATATGCAGCTGCCACCCTCAGAAATAATTTGTACAGGTCTATGAATGACCAATTAGTTGGCTCCTTGCTGCCACAAAGCAGGCAATCAATTCATTCATATTGACATTTCCGAGACACAATTGGCCACGTTATGCCCCGTTCTTTTGGCAGAAACAGTGAGTTCGATACATTCTTTCAGTGTTCTTCCAACTCGAAACACCATTATCAGCAGAATCTTTGAAGTTCTCCTGTCATCCCTGAGCAACTGCAGTCCCTGCGGATCAATGTCTACAAGTGCTCTCCCAGTACACAGCAGTGTTCCTTGTGTACCTCCTGATTGCAGCGACAGGTTTGCCGAGCACCTGCTCTGCACCTGCTAACTGGCAAACTTGACAACTAAGCTGTCAGATAGCTACAGGCATTGATGATGGTGCAAGCAGGGAACAGAAGTGAGGGATTGTTCTCAAGTGAGTGCCTGCACTCAAGATTCTCTATGGACTCTAAGATGCTGACACAGTGACAGTGCAAAGGAGCCTGACACTGACGCAAGAAGGGGAAGCCAAAGTGGGGCCCGGAACCTAAGGAAACTAAGAGGCGGGTGCTTCCTCGGGCCACTGCTTCTTGATCTTGAACGTGTAGAGGTACGACAAATAACACCGCCCATCATCATCCGTAAACTGCATCAAGCAGCAGGATGTCGATAAGGCATCGGCATGTGCTCTCTGAAAACCTAGAACTTGATGCAAAAGCTTTCTACATCATGAGCACACACATAGTGACAAACAAGAGCCTAAGTCCACCCTCTTCAGCTAAATTGCTCGCAGGCACAGGCAACTGTGCCATTCCAAGTGGGACAGGAGGTAATGCACGTCAGCACAAGAGGCAATGCAACTCTCCTGTGGGTGCCCAGTTGTTTCGCATCCCCACGCATCTAATTCTTACTCTCATGCACATGTGCACGACTCATAAGGTGCATGACAGCCCACAATGACTGCCCCATCCTGACCGACATAGAAGTATTAGGCGGCGGTCAAGACAGCTGCCGGCAGACGCACCGTGGTTTTGGCCGAGTAGGTGCCGCGTGCAAGCAGCCCATGAGGAGTTAGCTCCTCTTCTGTTACATGTGTGTATTGCGCCTCCTGCGGGCTGAATACGCCCAGCATCTCCTCGTGGCTGTCCACTGCAACAGCAACCCAACGTCGTCGCTCTAGCACCGTCATGAGAGCTGCAACTGGGGACCGAAGTGCAACGCTAGGGTCCCGAGAAGAAGCATCATGAGCTGAGGAGCTCAATCAAGGTCAGTACTATGGAGGACGAAGCAAGACAAGCAAGGCTTTATTTGGAGAACGGTGGCGACCTCTCAGGCCCTTCTTCCAAACGGTGTTGTTGTACTTGAGGCCGACAACAAGCTCCTTGCGCACATGGAATTCAAACTGCAACCGGAACTTGGACCGCTCCTTCAGCACAAATGACGCCTTGGCGGCTGCCTCCTTGGCTGCGTCAGGCGGGCCGTTGCTCGGGAGGGGCAGCTCAATGTCTTTCCGACCGTCGACAAGGATGCGCAACGTGTGGAACTCCACCTCGGGCTCCACAGCGCCTGCAGGCCAGGCTGGGCAGGCTACCTGTCACCGCCGGCTCCACCGGCTGGAGCAGAAGCCGGGCGGCAGCCAAGCCATGGCAGCCAGAAGCCCTTGGCTGTCGATCTGCGAGCGACCTGGCCGTGCTGCAGGGCAGCGCTGTGTGCGTCTCTCTGACCTTCGTGGAGCTGCCCGACGCTGCCCAGCAGCTGCTCCTTCCACCGGCGCAGGCTCTCGTCGTCCTGCGCAGGTGTGCGCCGCACGTGTGCTGGTGAGCGCGACGCGCGACTACCAAGGCCCGCAACATCCTGACACTGAGCAGCGGCTCCGGTGCTGCTCGCCCGTTCTGGTCGCATGACTAAGTGACTCCAGCCAGAGTCTGCCTGCCAGCTGCAAGGGCATGCTGGGAGCTCGTCTACGGACGCCATTGGCCACGAGACCAGTCGCCGCTAGCTGCTGCAGCTCCTCCCAGCGAAAGCTGCGGGCGTTCGCATGACTAGCCTCGGCAGGCCTCGGCAGTGCCTGGCAAGCCATGCCCCGGGGGCGGGCTGCAGCGGCGCACCTTGTCGAGCTCGAGCTGCTCCTTGAGCGCGACAGCGGGCGCGACATGGAAGCTGGGCGCCCGATGCCCGTCCTCCGCCTCGGCCTCGGCGTCCGGCTCGTCCTCGGCCGGGCCCTCCTCCCCCTCCTCCCCGTCCTCGTCCTCCTCGGACTCGCCGCCCTCCGGCGTCACCTGGCCGCTCCCCGCGGCGGCGGCGGCGGCGGCNCCCTGGGCCCCGGCCTTCCGCCTCGACCACTCGGGCGAGGAGCTCGCGCGGCGGCGGCGGCGGCGGCGGCGGCGGTGGCGGCGGCGGCGGCGTGGCGATGGCTTCCTGCAGGTAGGTAGTGTTGGTTGGGGAGTGGGCCCTCCCGCCGTCTCGTTGGCCACCAAATAGATGGGAGGCCGAGCCGGTTAGCCCGTCGCGCCGTGACGTGCCTGGGGCGGGCGCCCGAGTGCCGTGCCGGCCCAGTGGTGCGGCGACTCGGCACCCCGCCCCGGCTGTCGGCCGAGCCCCCAACTGGTGGCCGCCCGCCAGGAGGTACCGGCCATTGAGCCGCCCCCCTTCTGTTCCGTTTCCCCCACTCCCCCCTAGCCAGCTCATTACCCAGTTAACAGGACATATGTAAGGCTAGAATTGGCCTTCGCTTTCAATTTCATGCGCACCGCGCGCCTTCACTCTGGCGTAGTTGCGCGGCTTGCCGCTTTTCTGCACCCATCCGAGACCTTGTCCACTCCTCCCTGATCTGGCCCGGCTGGTTGATGCGCGTCGTCGAAGTCGGGGGGAGCTTGTGTGCTTTGTTATCTTAGCGCGTCGTCTGGCCCCCCTTCTCGTACTTTGTTCATTCTTTTTTGGGCTGGCTTTTCCAGCCCCTATCCTCAATGGGCGAGCCCTTCTTCTCTGCCTGAACAATGTATTGGCTTGAATTGGCCTCCCTTTCAATTCATGCGCCCCGCGCGCCTTCTCTCTCTCTTGGGCCACTCCAGCATTCCGCAGGCCTTAGTTGCAAATTATAGAATGCGGCTCTCGCTTAGTTTGCAGCGCTCTCAAGCATTGGCTCTCCATCAACGTGCTGGGCGGGCTCTAAGTCAGGCCTCCGGCTTTCGTGGCGGCGCTCCAGCTCCCCAAGTTAGCTTGTCATATCTGTTTGTGCTCACTCGTGGGTACTAATGTCACCTTAGGCACCTTCGTTTAGGTCTCCATATTATGTAGCCTTGTTTAGTTTGCACCAGACTCTGCCTGAAAAATGTATTG
Organism: Spirogloea muscicola; assembly: GCA_009602725.1. Classification (NCBI taxonomy): domain Eukaryota; kingdom Viridiplantae; phylum Streptophyta; class Zygnematophyceae; order Spirogloeales; family Spirogloeaceae; genus Spirogloea; species Spirogloea muscicola. Next base: position 1,500,281 of record WELB01000005.1, on the reverse strand, counting down.
GCTTGAATTGGCCTCCCATTCATTTCATGCGCCCCGCACGCCTTCTCTCTTTAAGCTGAAGATGCTCTGCCCTGATGGAGCGAGGGCTGCCTTCTGCCTTCGAACTTCGTCCATTCTTCTCTCTGGGGGCCAATCACTGCCATCGCCCTCTACTGGAAGAGTCACCATCTCTCTTCTGCTGATGCAAAGGGCCAGACCACCTAATATTGCTCCTTAGCAGCCGCAAGTCGGAAGTACTGGCAAGCAAAAGGCATTCCCCCTGCCGATAGTCGGAGGTGGCAGGCACGGCCTGCACGCAAATGCAAGGCGTGAGCCAAAAAGCGCTGCAGGGAGGTGGAAAGCCGCATGCAGTAGACCAGGGCCAGAGAGCCTGTGGCAGTGACCTCAGCCTGCTCCCCATGCCGCCAGCGCCAGCGGGACATTGCTTTTCGCACAAGCCGGTGCAATTGGTCGAGCCACCGAGCCAAAAGGCCACATGGACATTAGTGACGAGGGGAACAAATACGTCCTTCACCGCATGATCAGCACACCTTGCTTTCTTTGACTCGGGTAGCACTGGCGACTGCATGTCCTGGCTTCGAGGACGAGGGAACCTGGTTGGAGCGGTCGAGAAAGGCTAGCCTGGCATAGCTGCTTTCACACCCATTATCCCCTGCTAGAGAGCTTCTTCTATGATCTGCAGTGAGGACCCGGCGTCTCCCAATTGGCAGGCGGACCTGGCCTCGGGCCTCGGGCCATTGATCCACTCTGCCCTCCCTCCCAATATGCTGCAATTGACGGCCTCCACCTCTTCGTTCCACCCGGTACCTTACTGCCAGAGCTGGCAATCTAAGGCAGCCATAGAGAAGTGCTCGCCCATTGAGGATAAGGGCTGGACAAGCCAGCCCAAAGAAGAATGAACAGCCATAGGGCTGGCCGCTTGCACCCTTTGGGCGGTCGCAGTCTCCCTCCTAAAACTTCGTGGCTGGCCAACAATAGCATTGTTTGTGAGCGGCCTGTCTTCTTGAGCTTTTCTCAGCGAGCTCATCGCCATGTCTGAATGCCTCAAAGGCTGGGCCACCCATTGCGGCTCCAACCCTTACAGTACAAGCTTTGCCTCCTCGTCAGGCAGAGCCCCTTCTGAGGGACACATGCGTTGCTATTATGAGCAGATCGAGAAGCCGCCTAGGTGCTTGGCATGAGTTTTCAAAAGGCATTTCTTTAAGAGGGGCACATGGCAGGAGTAGCTGTGATTGGACAACCCAAGAAAATGTCCAGCAGTTTTATGAACATAGAATGTATAGCCTCTTGTTTCGGAACGACAAGCTAACCGGGCAAGCCAATGGTCCAATGATTTCTGTTTTACAAGGGGGTAAGTATCTGCCAGTATCATATATTGGAGCAGACAGAAGGTGAACTTGGTGGGTTCAGAGAGATTCATGTGGCCGAGCTTCGCCTGCCTGTATGTTTCATATCAACATGGCTGTCCTTTGCAATTGCTCGGTCAGTGGGCGTCATAGGCACCAATTGCAGGACGTACTTGCGGTGTCTCTTGCAGATCCATTGCTACCCAAGCTAAAGGCAGGCGAAGCTAGGGAACATGAACACCTCCGTAAGAGAGTCTTACATAATTTATTGCGAATATATTGCCTTTCTGGAAGCGGCCTTGATTGGGATGTCTTTGCCTGCCTCATGTCCTTCCAATTGCTGCTGCACTGATCGCGTGACGGTGGATACGCCATCCACAAACTTGGTCCGGAAGACCACATTGGCATTGTAGAACATACCTTCCTTCAGAGATACCACGATGAACTGCACCACATGCAATGGCAGCAATCAGCTTAATATCAGGTTTGCAGATCTGCAAGTAAAAGAAGCATGAGCATGAGAAGCTCATGCTCCAACATAGGACTTGCAATCACATATTCTTGTACCTGGGATTGAGGGAAGTACATCTTTATCATGCGGCCTATGTTTTGTGTATGGCTAAGGTCCAGAGCAGCATCAACCTGCATGATTCCCTCGCAAGACATGTGCAATGAGTCAATATAATTAGCCAATTTCAGACTCTTACTGCTCTGCATGACCTTCATTGTGGAACACTGCAGAGCAGGTGTATTATGAAGGTGAACCATTTGCTGATGCATACGTAAGAGACCCTGAAGCCCTAACTCCAATCCCCCTAATCAAAATTTCTCAGTACTATGCGTGCCCTTGTAAATCATTGCCTGTGCATTATCTGCTTACCTCATCAAGTATGTAAAGGGGGGCCGGTTTGAAAAGGAGAAGGGAGAGAATGAGCGATAGGGCCAGCAGAGAACGTTGTCCACCGGAAAGCTCCGAAAGTGACTGCTTCCAGACACCACCAAATGCAACCTTCACTTCCAGGCCTTCAAGAAATGATGCTCCTGCAGCATCCAGCTTTGCAGATGTACCAGGCAGAAGAGTAGAAAAGATTGAGCCAAAGTCCCTGCATAAGACCACCTCCAGTACATGTCAAGATAGGAGCAGCAATATGCTAGTTCCAAGGAGCAGAGTGTCAGCTTAACAGCTTGCCTGTTGCCTGCCGGACTTTAATCAGATCAGGAGCTGTCAATTGGAACTGCAGACGTGCCATGGGAGTCCTTGCTTACTTATTGACCTTCTGCCATGTGACAAGTAGGGCCTTCTTCTTCTTGTCATCCAGCTCTGCAATGACCTGCTGGATCTTTGTCTTATCTGTTTTTACAATCTCTCTTTTCTGAATCAGCTTGCTGTACTCTTCTTCTGCTTGCTCCATCATTACCATCACCTTCTTGTTGATGGTTTTTTCAAGGCTGCGAATCAGTCTTAGCACCTTTCAGAGCCAGACCAAGCACTCAAGCTTACAAATCGGCAATCCTTGCAGGGAAAACAATGAAGAGAGCAAGAGCCTTCAAGACAACACAATCTCCAATGGCAACAGGAGCATCAAGGCACGGACAGAAGGATGCAGTTTGGTTGGCTAGGATCTTCTGCTGAATAAAGATCCAGGTCCATTACCTTGATAACTGATTTTGCTGCAGCAGAAGTGCTCGTTGCGCGTCCTCTGGATCTTGTGCCTCAAAGTCATATGCCGAGCCAGTCCGCCCAAACTGATCCCTCTCGGCTCTGATCCACATGTGCTTCTCCAAGAGCACGTCAACCAACTTTGCAGCCTCATGCTGCTTTGCATTGATGCGCTTGATCTGTATAATGTGCAAAGGGTATGATCTTCAGTTTGGTTGACACTTTTCAGTATTGACTACCTCCTTGAAGCTGGATGATGGCACATGTTGATTACACGTATCCTGTTTGAACACAAATACCTGATGCTCTCCCGCTTTCAGTGAAAGTGTGATTGATGTCAACTGCTCTCTATGTCTCTCTTGTTCCCTGCTCATCCTAGCAATTTCTAGGTCGCATTCCTCGAGACGAGCTTTTTTCTCATCTAGGTTTGCTTGTGCAGTGTCGTGCTCAGCCTTCTTCCGGGCAACCTGGCATTAAGCATTCATGTTGATAAGCGATGCTGGTATACTGTGCTAGCTACGTGTCCTAGTTCATCCTATTCATCTTGCTGAGATGATCCACGTTTAGGTGCTTTCCATCACACATCATTTATAAGGCAGAAATAGCAGATAGAGTAACATGTTTGCTTATCAATGTAAGGCTGTGAAGGGAGGAGTGACAGAGGGATTGTCACCTGCGCTGCAAGAACGGCCACCTTTTCTGCAAGCTTGCTTGCTTGAAGCTGCGTGGAACTTATCTGTTCTTCAAGCGCTTGTAGCTCTCTGTTGAGTGCATCTGCTTCCAGCAGAAGCTCCTGTTTGGCTTGCTCCTTGGCCTGCAGCATACAAGCGCCTGGATTGGCTCACTGGCACTTCATGCATCTGTGGAGCTGCAGGAAAAGCCTCCAGCAAATGTGGCAGCTGTACCAGGTCAAGAAGAACACCTTCTACTGCAGGGATTGCTGCATCGAGAAGCCATCGATCACCAATTTCACAGCAAGAACCTGCTCTATTGCCCATGATAGCACTGAAGACAAGGATATACGTGCTTTCCAAGACTGTGCCCCACCTTTGCTTCCCTTGTTGCATGTCCCAGTCTCTCATTGGTGCTTTTTAAAAGGGCCTCTATGCTTTGTAGACGTTTTTCTCGGTGCTTGCCATGTTCCACAACTTTCTTCTCCCAGCTTGTAACTTTATGCTGACAAGCGTCCCTACGTTCCTCGGCCTCCCTCAACTCTTTCTTCACGAGTGTCAGCTCCACCTCCAAGCCTTTCACTTCCTCAAGCAGCTAGCAAGCCACGAAGATGTAGAGCACAATCTGTCAGATGCAAGTCCCAGCTCAGGAGACTGACCTGAGCAATCATCACTGGTTAACAGGTATATCTCTTGCGACTTGGAATGAACATCAGGGTGTCAGATCTAAATACATCGGCTGGTGTACCTGGTGATACCCACTCTGTGCAACTCTTTCCTTTACGAGCGATAGTTGGTGAACCTTCAGGCCAAGATCAGCCTCAAGTCGCTCGTGCTCCTTCATGATGCTCTCTAGTCGGTTAAGCTGCACAGACAACAAGAATCTGCTTGTAATCAAAGATGTCCAGTAAGTTGCAGCAAGATATTAGCCGACAGTGTTCTTGTGCAGCTGAGTATAGCGCAATGCACTTGAGGGGTTCACGTTGCAAAGGAGAGGAGATCTAGGAGCCAGACCCTTCCGTGCTTCTCCATGTGGCTGCATCTAAGACCACATAGAGATGACAATGTGTCAGCATCTATTGAGAAATAGCAAGAGGAGAGAGTGATTCTACCTCGTTTCCTGTTTGTTCCAGAACTTGGTGATGATCACAGAGATCTCTTTCGGCTTGTGAGAGTTCTGCCAGCTTCCTTAGCTGTGAACCTCCTTTGCTGCATTGCACATTAGCAGGTCAAAAGTCAACATCGCTCAGCACAAGTTGCAAAGGGGCAGAACATCATCCATGCAACATAGATGTCACATGCTTGTGACACTTGTAGCTATCAGTTGAGATGTTACAAGAAGCTACCAAATAGGATAATGCTGGAAGCTGACCTACGGGATCCACCAGTCAAGACACCTGACGGTTGCAGAATATCCCCCTCGAGAGTAACACATGTTGCTCGTATATCTGGATGGAATGCCACCTTGGTAACCGACACCAGTACATGGACATGTCAGACACTCTGAAGTTTGGCTCTTGATGATCTAAGCCGCCTCATCAGACAGGGAAGACAACAGAGATGAGATTGACGCCCTTCCTTTTAGCAACTTGTAGGTGTTTTCCCCAAGAGTCCACCATACAGCCAGATCAAGCCAAAAGCAAACTTGCTACTCACCTTGTTGGCAGTTGCTAAATCCTTGCAAATGAAAGTGCTGCCAAAGACAAACTCCATGGCAGGCTGAAATTGCATCAAGCTCACATCGTATTCGGTGTTAGTCAAATTGAGGCAAATTGTGGTTCATCTGCAGCTGAAGTCAGTCTGGCGAGTAGTCCGGGCCATGACCAATCAGGTCATTCATACCTTGACATGCGAGCTGCATTCAATCAGGGAAAGTGCAGGTCTTGCATTGTGCTCGCCTACCTGTCAAATTGTCAACCACAATTCATTAATATTGTGATAGTACTGCAGCTCACTTGCTAAGAAAGCTCTGCTGAAGTAGCTACAGCCTATATTAGAGTGTCATTAGCAATTGTGAGCAAGACAAGATAAGGACAGCTGCAGTCTTACCACAGTTTTTGCTGCAGCAAGCTGGCGCTCGTTTAGTTGGTGGTGCTCAATTTTGTCAAGTGGGAGTACAGTCACTCTCCTCTTGAGGGCAGCTGCTTTGCTGAACAGCAGCTTACCAGTCTCTGCAGTATCTGTGACAAGATTATGGATCTTGCTCCCTGCAGCAACCTGCAATCAAGGTGTCAGCGTGTCTACATCTCGTACTTGCTTGCCATCGGTCTACTCAGTCCAGTCATGGCTTTATAAGTGCAATGAAGTCGCATATGGTGATTGACGGGTCAGCATTAGTACCACATGATGGGATGCAGTACTACTATGAAGAGAAAGTGCATCTGGGTCGCAGTCTTTCAGAAAGGGACAGCAAGCAGAGACCTCCAGGGCAAGCATGGCGGAGGTTTCTTTCACTGAGAAGAGTCGGCCCACAGTCCCTTTAACTCGTGACCGGTCAAAGCCGGGCACAGGGTCACTGTATACCACGTTGGACTGAGTCTCAATGGTGACCGTATCCACAGTGGCCTTCAGCTTCTGCACCATTTCGGTCTCCTCCTTCTTGACCTTCAAAGGCACATATAGAGGATAGCATCACACTGCTAGCCGCTTGACATTGAAGCTGAGGTACCGAATCGGCCCATGTATCCACATGGTACAAAGCCCTCCTTGCTTGCAAGGCCTTACAAGGACAGCAAAGTCGCCTGATAGCGGCATTGTAAGGCAGGCAAGAACTTCAGCCTTATGATAGAATGTGTACTTTCTGAAGTCGTTCAAGATGAGCAGGATCAAAGTCAAGGGCTGAGAGCTTCGTCTGGTAGCGTTTGACAGCCGCTTCCATCGCAGCAAGCTCCTGGTCAAGTTTGCTGGCCTCTTCCTGCTTTGAGCCGAGGGCCTCGGTCTTGGCCACCAGCTCAACCTGGAGGTACTGCATCCGGACACTTGCCTGCTTGGCTTCGGATGAGGCGCCCTCAACGGCCACCTTCAGCTCACGTAGAATGTCTGTCATGCTCTTATCATCACCCTGTGCACCACTCTTGCCGGCCAGCACAGCTTGGTGTTCCTGCTCTACCCTCGATAGCTCGTCTGAGAGAGTCTGCACCGCTTGTCGGGTGGACTCCATCTCCTCTTCAGTCCTACAGACAGCATCCCTCTTTGCCTTGACTGTAGTCTGCAGCTCTGCTTGCTGAACCGTCATGCTTTCAAGGACACTCTGTTCGGCTGCCAGCGCTTCATTAGTGTTGCTCCACATGGATGTGTCCTTGACAAGGTCCTTGGAAAGGACGTCCACAACATCGACCAGGCCTGCCAGCTCAGCCCCCATGCGTTTCTCCTTCTCTGCCATCAGGTTGGCGATGCTCTCTCGTAGGTCCGCCATGCCTTCCTCAGCGGCCACCTTCTCACTTTTCAGCAACTCTACCCTTTCGTGGACCTGCTCTGCCTCGTCGGCTGCTTGCATGCTGGCGCGCTCCGCCTCCACAAACTCGTGCGCTGTGCAGAAGCGTTTGAGGTTCTCCAGACTTGCAACTCCATCACGCCACTGCATGTATGCAGACTTTTCCTTCCTCAGGGATTCCAGCTTTGGTACTATCTCTTCTCCTAGAACCTGTTGCAAAAGGAGCAGAGAGCTCTGAGATCCAAAGCTTCATTAAAGCTCGCCCAGACTCACACTTGATGCCAATAGCTGCTTCGTGTAATGTGCCCTATACAAGACCTTCAGCTAGCAGCACCAGCGACGCATTAGTGCTTGACCACATGCTTGCACCTTCTGGATCTCATCCACTTTGGCCTGTTTCTTCTCTAACATCTTCAATGCGCCCTCCTTCTTCATCTCGTACATCCTGGTGCCCGCAGCCTCCTCCAGCATTGACAGCGTCTCCATTGGCCGCATGTTGAGCACCTTCGCCAGGCATTGGATGCTATCTCTTAGCACATACAGCAGCTACTTCAAGCTATTGACATGCCCGCAGTCACTAGGAGCAGTGGCGTACCTTGGTTACCCGTCCTTGCATGATGAGAAAGTGAGGATTGTTGACATTCAGCTGCACGGAATGGAAGAGATTCTGAACACGGCTCGGCAGAGCTGCCATGCCATTGATGGTGTACTTGTGCCTTCCGCCAAGAACAATCTGCATGTACTTTGGAAACAGTGAGCAGCCTTCCTTCAAGTTGTGTGAAGGTGTAGCATACGCCACGTCGTCAGCAGCACAGGACGGCTAAGAGATATCCCACCTGTCGCGTGACAATGATCTGCCGACAGTCCTCGTAGCCAACGGGGCTGCTGACACGATCGGCATTGTTGAAGGTGATGGAGACAGTAGCCTTGGTCACGCCGGCCTGACCCTGCTTGTACACCAGCTCCTGCAGCGTCTGGGCTCGCACGTGCTGAAGGTTCGTGATGCCGAGGTTGAAGCAGATGGCGTCGAGGATGTTGGATTTGCCAGAGCCATTGAGGCCTGTGATGGCATTGAAGTGGGCGTCGAAGCCCGAGACCGTCGTGCGGCGCGCGTACGACTTGAAGCCGTCGATGCTGATTTCCTCGAGGTACATGATGCGACGGCTGCCCTCAAGAGCGCTGAAACTCTGCGGGAGTTCACCCTGTTGCACTGTGCAGCTCGCACACCACTCAAGGCAGCAGCGCCTCGAACACACAGCGTCGAATTTCCGCGCTGTGTACCGCTCCGAGGCCGTGTAAACGAGTTCGTCGGCTCGGCGGCAGCAGCGGCGGCGGTGGCGGCCGCGGCGGCGGCGGCGGGGCCTAGGTTCAGGAGGCGAGGGCGTGCTGCCTCTTTGGACGTTTGAATCGGGGGGCGCGCGCGCGGGCCCAGCAAACCTAACGGCGAGACGGTGGCCACCCGGATGTCGCCGTTTTCTGAGGCGCCCCGTTACTACCTTCAGGTTGAGGAGAGAAGGCGCGCGCGGTGCGCATTAAAATGTGAGGGAGGCCAAAGCAGGCCACTACTGTACGTATGGAGCAACAAACAGTGAATCGACGAGGAGCTAAGGATATGAAAAGATTTGTAGACAAACACTGATTCAGGGGGAGCTAAGGTTTGGTAGATAAATGCAAGGGTGAGAGGGTTCGATTCCTCCCCACCGCAGCCATCACCTGATTTGCGCCGGGGCCCCTCACGGGCCGTGCGATTCGGGAAGGGGGCCCCCCGTAGGAGGAGGTGGGTGGGGGCGGGCGGCCGGG